>BLKR01000206.1:0-525000 GCA_011170035.1 Teleogryllus occipitalis | reverse complement strand
ACGTACCTATCGTCGTAGGTGGCAGCACAATGCACGTAAGATGAAAAACGTATGTTTTTGGCGGTTGTCCGGATACTTTTGATCACATAGTGTAGATTTAGAATGAAAATGATAGGTTTCATGAATAAATGTTATTTCTTGAAAGTTCCATAGGGAAGAATTTTGAAGTAATTTTGGTTTGTTTCACTCACCCAAACATAAACAGAGTACTTGTATAAGAATAAACAAGATAAATTGTCATAACAGAAACATAAATGAATTAAATATTGGAATGAACTTACAAATTTTAAATATGACATGTTATTGTGAAATTCTGGGTACTCTGTACTCTTGAAAGAGGGAAAAATTGAAAAGACTTCACAAGGATTACAAATTCAAAACAATTCACATAAGCAATAACCAAATGAAAAGCTGCTACTACTACAATTGAAAGAATAAACAAGTTTCAATTGCTGATAAAAGAATTGGACCCAGAAAAAAATATATATATGAGTACACACAGACATTTATTGTAGTGTAAAATAATAATTTGGGATGCAATGGATTGATATTGAAGAAGAAGAAGATAATGATAAATAAAAAGGGTAAGATTAAAACAATATAATAGCATACCCATGTTTCCTTTCACAAGAGACCTCTTGCGTTTTAGCCGTTGCAATGAATGGTTGTTGGGATCATGGGATTTTGTTTTCCGTCCCTTTGACAACTTGCGCTTTATTTCTGGGGGGAAAAAAGTGTTAATTTTAATTCAAAGTAGAGCATGCTCATAATTTCAGAAGGCAAATCTCAAAAATTGGATCTGTTGTGTTTACAAATGTGTTTATCTAAGACTTATGAATAGTAGTAACAATTGGAAGAAATTTAATCAGCACAGAAGTACGTAAACAACAATAAGGAAAGTTAGCAAAACAAAACAAATTGTGAGAAGATAATACATACTGGCTGTAAGAGTATTAGCAGCTGTCTTTTTAAGGCGACTAGTGTATTTTCTACGATGTTCCACTTGAGGTTTCTTATGGCGCCGTTCATGTGACACATCTTTCTCAGTTTTAACACTTCCAGATGATTTCAATGCCTTCAGATTACTTCGCAAAGTTTTCTGCTGCCAATCAGACGTCCTCATAATCGCCTCATAATGGATGTGCTGGGGTACATCTGCAACATAATAAACACTAATTAGATCACAAAGCATTGCTGCAAATTATTTAAAAATTCTCATTTACCAATTATTATGAAAGTCAGTGCAGGGTGATATTGTTATATGATATATATTATATTTTATATATTACAGAGGAACACAAATTACCCCTCCACCATCACCAAAATTTCTCTTGGCCGGCATCACAATGGCCTGGTGACTCAAAGAGAAGTTATCTCCTAGTATATGACGAGAGCCCTAACTCCTACGATTTATCGCATCACTTGACCCGATATGTAAACGCGTCCTCCACCCACACACTAACCAAAGGAAGATGCCTTCGCAATGGCGAAGTATCTATGTGACTGTTGCGAGAATAATAATAATAATAATAATAATAATAATAATAATAATAATAATAATAATAATATTTATTGAGTCATATACATTACAATCGTGTATGACGAGTCAAATATAATGTATACGGAGGATGTACAATAGCATGCATCTTCTTGAGTGCAGCAAAGTTACATTTTTAATGTAAAATTAATGTGTAATAAATCGAGGACAAATTTGTTTCTTAATTTTTCTTCATTATTCTATTGTTTTCACAGAATTCCACTAGTTTGTAATTAGTAATGCAAAGAAATCTGAAAATATGTAACACATTTTAGACAATTAACGATTTTGAAAATTCCCGGAAGCTCTCGAAGTATTGGGGGAGGGGGAGCTGCTCCCCTCTCAACTTACACCTATGCTTTCAGTAAACTCATACTGAGCTTTGTTTTTCTCCAGTTTCTTTATTGCGAAGACGATATAAACGAACTATCATATTTTGAAATGCACCTATACTCACGCTGAACTACAATATATATATATATATATATATATATATATATATATATATATATATATATATATATATAACTTCAAATTCTTTTACATCTTTTATGTGACATAAAACCGCTACCGAGCTTCGCTACCGAGCCATTTCCTTTTTCTTTTGTGCATTTTCTACTACAGCTTCAAAACATACTTGAAACGTGGATGATTCTTTACAAATAAGTTGCATCATTACATTTGGGAATTCCCTCATGCATCCCCTAGAATTGCACTTAAATCAATAATTTGCTCTAGATTTCTATTAGTACACGTATTTTAACGTACGAACATGGGGGGGGGGAGTATTTCCAACTACCACTGCGATATACATAACGTGCCCATTCCTTTCCCCAGCACTAGAGATAAGGGACCTCGGAGGTGTCGGCGGCCGCCTCCGCCTTGGTCGTCCTCGTAACGAGTGCGCAAAAAGTGTCGCCATCTGGCGCGTTCCCGTCGTGCCTCGTGCGCCGGCGCGGCGGGGCCGGCCGCCAACGGCCGCCACTCCGACTTCTCCACGCGGCAGTTCCCAACCGCTGCCTCTCCGTCCGCGCGTCCATCATGGAGGCAGAGAAGGGCTGGAAAGACTAGTATCTTTCTGGTTCGAAAAGCGAGACGGTGTAACGGCAACACGTGCAAATGTACAATTTATTATCGCTGGGCTAGATGCCATTTTACAACCAATTTCATTTTCTCGACATTTTCAATGGTTTTTCCTTGGACTCGTAGATCGAAAGTCCGAGACCACATCTCTGCGGGTTTAATTTTCACGAAGTCTGTCGGCTTTTGATATTCTTAAGTGCTTGTGTTATCCGACTGTACGAATAACACAGTTCCTCCGGATGCACTTCTCTACTGAGATCGCGTCGCATCTTCGTCGGAACAAAGGCAAGCAACGCTTGGCCCGTGCAGGCGGCGACAGAAGGAGTTTCAGTCAAACTGCTATCGAGGTGACGGCACGAACAGGCGGTAAACCGGAAGGGGCAAAATGGGCTCTCTCGGTACACATCGGAGGGTACTAAAAAAGTTCTCATTCGGTTCATAGAGTTCACTAACGTTCATAACTTCACGCACATTGCCCGAGTAATTTTCTACTATCGTCCAAATTTCGCATTTTACTTTCTTGTGTACGTACAGCATAGAGAAAAATCTCGAAAATAGTTTTCGAGCTTTTAACGAAAAAACTCATTTTGGAGTCCCCTGACACCGAAAAGTGGTTAATTCGAAAACTTCCGACCCTCTGTGAACAACACTCGCGCCTGAGCTATTCATAGGATTTTTCAAAAATTAATATTGCCCCATCCCTTCTGGCCCTACTCTTATCTTAAAGAGTTTGAAAATAATTTTTTGAATTACCTGAGATATTTCCAAATTTTCTCAAAAACTGCTACAAATTATTTCTTGTAAAAATAAGAGTGAAATTCATTTATAAAGATGGCACAGGTCCGATTTTCAATAACTCGGAATTTTAGACAATTGCACGAGTTTGAAATTATACGAACCTCGTTACAATTGCAAATAAGTTCCTCTCTCAGAAAATTAGTTCTGTAATTAAGGTCATGAATACTTTTTGAAAATATTTATACACCAATGTATTTTTTAAAAATCTCTCTCACATTACGTGCGTTTTTACTTTCTAGCGTTCTGCATACGCAGTAAAGAGAAGGTATTGTATTTGTAAACATAAGGATAACAATACTCTTTCTCAAAAGAAGTGTGACTCATATCTGCGGAAGGAAAAGGTACCTGAAAGCGGTTGTTACGGGGGTCCAAACTGCAATCATAATATTAAAAGAAAGGCTTCCCGGGTCTCCCAGACCACGTGCGTAAAGTGCACTGCCGGGTTAAAAACGGCTCAAACGTTTTGAACGAAATTTAAAAAATAGGACTGGGTTTTACTCTACTATAAATTTCACAAAGTAATATTTCAATTCTACTTTTGGGAGAAACTTGAGAAATGTGAACGAACTTCTTTTAGGAGGCGATAGGTAGCAGCTACGGAGATGGGGCAATACCGTGTAGTTAACCCAGACTAAAGAGACAAGGAAACTAAGTGCAGACACTGACGAGAGAGAGAGAAAGAAAAGTGTGTTGTGTGTGTGTGTGTGTGTGTGTGTGTGTGTGTGTGAGAGAGAGAGAGAGAGAGAGAGAGGGAGAGAGAGAAGATAGCCAATTTTTACTCACGACATTTAATTATAAAAATAATTATAAATTAGTCAAACGTTCGAAGAGAATCAAATTCTAACTTAAATGCCACAATAAATAAAACTGATTTGCTGAATGATTTGCCAGATGGCTTCGAGTCACTTCCACATGTGTAAAAGCAGTTTCCTAAATCATGTACATAACGTGAAAAACCAGGGAATGACTTAAAAGGGAAAAATGTCACATTACAAAAAGCTTCGGGATCCCTTTTAAAATTTCAGTGAAGCCACCCCCTCCTCTTGCGGACGCCTGTGTTTCTTACATTACTACTTCCAATTTCCGTTTTGAGTGCACACTGATAACTAGAGACCAGATTTGTATGTAATTACATATTTTTCGCCTTTCAATTCACCATCTCAAATTTGTAATCTTGGCGAATCGTTGCCGTCCTAATACAATATCAAACTATTTCATTACATATTTTTACATATCAATACCATATTACATATTTTGCTATTTTCACAAAGCATTTTCATTTTATCGATATTCAATTTTATGGATTTTTTAAATAAGTATTTTCAAAAAATCAGCATTTTCCCTACATTGCTACTTGCTACATTGTCTACTCCTTGTACACCTTATACTCGTATATCCTACGTGCATGCGCATGATGTTCTTACAGTCCGACGCATCTACTCCAGTTATCACTAGACCGGAAAAATATGTAGTATGAAACTTCAAAATATGTACATAAATATGTAATGAAAACAGTAAGAATATGTAATAAATATGTAAAATCAGGCATAATATGTAATTATAAAACATTAATTATAAAACACATTAACCTAATTCGAAATTACAGTTATAAAAAATTTTCGAAAAAATTTTAAAAATAATTTGGAGAGCACAAGTTGATGCACCTTTTGAACTTTTCAACATTCCCGTCAGTAATAAAAGCTTTATCTATCGCTATCCAGGACCATAGTTAAGTAGCCAAAGTAGACACAATGGAAGCCCTCGTACAAACTGGCAATACCTACAACTACCAATCACTGCAGCGTGAAGCATTCTCATTGAATTGTTACACGTCGGCGATCGCCAAAGTTTCTCGAAAATTAAGGTTAAAGGTCACGAAACGCGACGTCCATAAGACTTTTCATACCTACAGGTGACAATCTCAGTCGCGTATTTCCCCATCACTGAGCTAATTTAAGCAGGTGCGCCGGACATCCGACCGCGTCTTAATGTAGCGCACCTCCAGTCGATAGCCCTTAGTATTTATGAAGGAAAAAATTCCGAAAATGTATTTTATTTATAGATTTATATAAATTCGGGAAAAAATTTGAATACATATTTTCATAAAAAATTTAAGAGAATTCATAGATTAAAAAATATTTCGTGAAAATAGCAAAATATGTAATACAGTACTAAATATGTAAAAGTATGTAACGAAAAAATATGATAATGTTTTAGTATGGCGATGATTCGCCAAGATTTCAATTTTGAGAACGGTGAGTAGAAAGGCAAAAAAATACGTAATTACATAAAAATCTGGTCTCTATTCATATATCCGATTTTACATATTTACTACTTACTGTTCTCTTTACATATTTATGTACAAATTTTGACGCTCTATACATTTTTCAGGTCTCTACTGATAACTGAGGAGCTTCACTGTTAGTAAGATTTGACTCTTTAATAGAACCTTTTGTTCCCTAAATCTTTCGAACAAATTCCAGGATAGGCAACATTTGCTTTCTTATACTCATTTCGAACTTTTATATTACTAAATTACCATAATTTTTTATTCCTTAAAATCATAACTTTTTCATCATTAAGGGACTGGTCATTGCTTGATTATTGCTGGCCATGGACATTTTCGATCAATATGCTTGAGGGAAGCAAAAATTCTTCACACTGAACTAAAGACCCTTATATACGAGACATTTATCAATTAACAGGACAATTAACAATCAATTAACAGGAATGCATTTCATCCCTTTCTAAATTTATTATCGATGTCTATTCTCCAGAAATGCTTCAGTCATATTGCACTGGACTAATGTATTTCTTTCAGGATATTGTATTCTACCTCCAAAAGCATCAGAGGGGAATGAAATTGTTCTACGAATACCCAGCCACGCGGGCCTCCACGGCCGTGAATGGGGAGGGGAGGAGGAGAGGAAGTGCAGCCCCACAAGCGCCTTCCCCATCGCGACGAGACAAGGCTTCGCCCACAGCTCCCTGCAGCAAACGCACTTCGCGGACGTGACGAGAATCTTGCTAGGGGCGCACGGATCGTCTGCTGCAGTCGCTCCATTTTCTGTATTCTGTGGCTTTTGGTTTTGCAAATTGAAGTTTTGTTGAACCCGACGTTGGCAACCGACAACGGCGCGACGTGTTGTGGGGTACCCCCTTTCCCTCCCATTCGCCACGCTATCTTCACCCTTCGTGAGTAACGCGGCCTATTGACGCTTTTACCTGTTTGCGCAAAACGAGCCTGTGACCACAAGTTGGCGGATAAAACATTTACGAACAAATATGAAAAATTCTTAACGACCAATTGATGAAATATTTAAGGCAGGTTAACGGGGCTTGGTCATTAGTCAAAACGAACTACAAGCTGGTTGTTTGCCGACGTTTCGGAAAATGTATTTCCATCCTCAGGGCTGAATACTATGAGGAAAGAACAATGCTAACAGAACACGTGTCATAACAACAATCCTGGCTGCAATTAAATAATTTACTTTTTTAAAAATTGTAAATGTGTTTGATTGCAGCCAGGATTGTTATATGGCACGTGTTCTCTGTTAGCATTATTGTAAATATGTGTTGTTTTCTTTCCTCGTATTATTCAGCCCTGAGGATGGAAATAAATTTTCCGAAACGTCGGCAAATAACCAGCTTGTAGTTCATTTTTATTTATGACCAAGACCCGCGTACCTGCCTTCAATATTTACGAACTAAATACATCATCGGCTCCTGCCTATCTCGTGTTTCCTGTAGATGGATGCCGTATTACCCTCCTTGTGAGTATGTTTTGGTCCAATTACATTCCTCTACTGAGAAAGGGATGATTCGTCCGTCCCCGATCAAAGAGAGACAGGCACCTTGCACTCCTCTACTGGACGCCGCCATAAGAACTCCAGCCGCAGCACATTTGCATGGCCGTCAACGTAATAGTGTTAAACACGAGACAGGCAAACGGGCAAGTAAAACACACACGTATCTAGGGCCTGTTCGACTCATTTTAGTCACTCACCATGGCGGCAACAACGATTCAGTGGTACCAACGACAAAGTACCACGCCTTCAAGTATCTTGCAACGACACCTGATATAGAAAAGTTAGTATAAGAAAGAACGAAATTGACAGTTCGGAAAACAAGCGAACATGTTTACTTCAGAGAAGCATACTTCCGTCGCGAAAGCTGCTCGGTCACAGTGAATGTGCGTTGAAGCCTCCTGTAAACAGGTGATTTGATTGGTAGTAAGAATCACGTCATGAGCGTACGCTCCTCACACTCAAGACTCAAGTTTTAAAATAAACAATACCGCAAAAAACAGCTGTTTCTACATCAGGTACTTACATTATTAACGGTTACGAAATGTGCGTGTCCGGAGAGTAGTGCATTTTTTGTGTGGCTAATTAACACTTCAGTGGTCGCGTGGATCACTATTGTGATCCAGTCTTATTGATTCTATGTTTACAGCGAGAGTTAACAAACTTTTGGCATGGATTTTTCAGTACCTCTCGAAAAAGCCCCAGCTATTGAATTATTAGAGAAATATGGCTCAAGTAGCAACTGCTGCACGAGCTTGGATTACAATAGTAATCCACGCGACCACTAGCGGCACAGTTTCTGACCTACGCGGACATCACGAATATCGCTTCAATCAATACTCTGAATGTTCATGCAAAGAACAGTGGAGAAAGGTTGACTAGGAGGGGATATCTAAAGGATCTCGCTTTGTCCCTTACGAAACAATGAATGAAAAGGACGATCGAGAGAAAATGTGCCGACAGCAATAATACACGGGAGACTTCAGGGTATCCGAGAAGGGACGGAGGGGTCCGTGGAGTCACCAAAGGGCAACGTGGGCAATTTTCTTCTTAGTGGACTTCAACGAAACACGAGCATTCAACAGTATTACGTAGAACGTATTCTGTGGATGTGTGCATAAAGAAAATTTGTGAAAGATGTTCATCAGTTGTTGATACTGAATCACGTTCAGAAAACAGGCTCCAAATGTTTGAACAATTATTTTAAACTGCTTTTTTACTTTCTTGTATACGTACGTATATACGGAGTATAGAGAAAGTTATGTAATGCTACGCAAACAAAACTGCGAATTTTCGGCAGGAAAAAAAAATCATTCCCGGGTCCTGATAACGAGATTTTTTTTTAATTTTCGCAACTTTTCCGTTTCTAAATAGTAGAATCTAAATTAAATTTTAAGAATATTAAAAAAGGCTATAACGTCGCCCTAAATAGCAATTTTCGTTGAAAAATTTGAGGCTGTTTTTAAGAAAATGGCGATTAAGCATTATTGTAAATGAGAAATTTGACGCTCTTTTCACAAGAATCTATTAAGTTTTCGAAAAACTTCATTTGAAGTACAACCACTAACAAATGCAATAATGTATACAAATTGATGGAAATGTCATATTAATGGGGTGAGATATTTAAAAAAAATTATATTTGTGCAATTTTTGAAGGAAAAAAAAGAATACACCGAAATGACCTTTACGTCATATTAAACAATGCAATCAGCACTATCTATTGAAAAATTTTGAAGAAAAAAAAGTGGAGCCAGTTTTGAGAAAAAGGCATTTAAGCGTTTCTGAGAATGCGGAATTTAGATCTCCTTTTGACTGAAATCTGTCGTTTTCGAGAAACATTGTTTAAAGCATGTACCCATATAAAGTGAAGAAATCGCCTCTAGGGTAAATAACACCGACGTGAGAGACAAGTCAAGAAAATTACAATTTTGTATTCTTTGGGAAAAAAAAAAGAAAAGAAAAAAAAAAAAAAAAAAAAAAAAAAAGATAGAGCAATATGGCATTAATATCATCGTATAGGATTCGTTTAGCAAATTTAAAGGAAAAAAAATTGAGCCGTTGAGAAAATCTTGTTTTTGTTATTTTTTTAAATTGCAAATTTGCACGCACATAGCTCGATGAATAAAATTTTCAAAATAATCTACATGATCTTTACGAAAGAACTATTTATGGACAACAAATTTCATTTGAAGGAAAAATCTCTACCTTCAATTTTGTAGTTGTAGGAAGTCACCGAAAAAAATTCCAACTTTTGAAATTTTCAAAAATTCAGAGTAAACCATGAAAATTGGACCCATGCGAACTTTTTAAGTGTTTTTAAATGCATTCTTACAAGAAATTTAAAGAAAATATTTGGAGCTGATTTTGAGAAAAGTTTGAAAATGTCCGGGGGGCTTCTGTAAAGTACCCTCAAATTTTAAAGAATGTTTTTCAAAATCTCAAAGCTTCAACTAACCAATTAGACAGGGTTTCTTCAATTTGGAAAAGATCGTTTATGTGGTTTAGGCGGTAGTAGTGTTCACAGACGGACAGACAGGACGGATGGACGTTTTGAAAAAAAGAAAAACTTTTTCGGTATCAGGGGACTCCAAAACGTGTATTTCCGTTGAAATCTAGAAATCGATTTTCCGCAGCATTACATTATTTTCTCTATACTACGCATATACGTATGTATACAAGAAAGTAAAAATGTGTGCTTCAACTTAAGTGTATATCATTACGTAAATGCAGTTACGATAAATATCAATGCATCTCCATTTTTTACGTTATGCATGCTCCACATGCACATCGTGGCCATATGGCAACATATCTCTCATTCAAATATCTCGCAAGCTTTTACTTAAATCCGTATATTGTGATAATCTGTACTGTAAACAAACCCTATTCTTCAAAACGAAAGATACACTTCATCATAGAAATTTACCATTGCTCAGAAATTCAACATAAAATTAAGAGACTGCAGTGTCATGAATAGCATTTAAACGCGTACCAAAGAGAAAACAACTTTGGAAAATCCACAGAACAAATGTATATATTATGATCTATAAGTTATATAGATCATAAGTCAGGGTGACCAGCTATCTGGGTTTTTGGAATTCAAGTTTTTCCTCCCGGTTTTCCAGGTTTGAGAAAAATTTTTAAAGTTCTTTTTCGCACATTACAACATAATTTTAGCTTCTACCGCTTACGCAGTAGGGAGAAAGTTATGTAACGCTGCGGGATAAAGCAGCGAATTTTCGCCAGAAAAACTCCTATAAAAACATCTTCAAATGAGGTCATGTAGAATTTTTCGAAAATATGAGTATTTTGTGTGAAATTTGGAATCATAATAGCCTCTTACGAATTTCCTGCGCTTCGTGCACGTAATATGAGAGGTTTTTGGAAGCTATTGCTATTCTTATAAAAGAAAGCAGATTGATGGAAGGTAATAAAATTAACTTCGAACTAACAAATTACTTCTCTACTTCAAGAAATTTTGATCGCTGATTATGGTATGTTCCATTTGTAAAAGTTTGAAATGACTACTGTTCCTGGTTATCAAAATACACATTACATGCACCACAGGCGCTTCGTTTGAATTGGTTGGATTTGGACAATATTAGCATCATTTCTAATATTTTACATGAAAGAAATTGAAAAAATTGAGTACCATAAATTGGTAACAACATTTTAACTTTAATTTCATATTACTACCTTTGCTGCCTTGGGGAACAATGGAGCAATGGAAATATCTACTCTTATTTCCTGGCGCGCAACCCTGTTAAGATCTCCGCATGTTCATCTTCTTCGTGCTGTCAATTCGGACACTGTCACTCAATCTCCGTATAAGCTATAAGCAAAGATAGCTTCGACTGCGCTCTTCTGCAAAAGAAGTTAAAATTCCCTTTGAATATCATGGACATAATAATAACATAGTCGTGTCGATCGAAAAAACAGCGAAGTGGTACCGCCGATGTTATTAAAGAAGAGGCGCGACACGAATTGAAACTCAAAACTTACATGTATTGTAGTAATGTTAATTAATAATTTAAAAAAAAGCTAATCGAAACTCAGCTATTGAGTTCCCGGTGAGAAGTTCGTTCCGCAAATATCTCGTCCAAGCACGTGCAACCCACAGGCAACCATATACCTGCTACGGGTTGCTGCTACCTATTTTGCACGAATACAAGCGGCAGTGTTTGAAGTTGTGTTATGCGTAAGTCAAGAACTTCGCAATCCTCAAGAAACTTTGTGACACTTCTCATACATACTTCGATTTTAACACTCATTATCATGTACCGGGCTGAAATCTGCACTTTACTGAATGCGATGTCGTATGTAAATTTGTGCTAAATGTTGAGGAAAATCTGAAAATAACGAAAAATCCCGGTTTTCAAATCAAATTCCCGATTCCCCCCCCCCGTTTTTTTTCAGGCTTTTTCAAATTTCCGGTTTTCAAGGATTCCAGGTTCGCTGGCCACCCTGTAGGTAGTCAAGCGTTATAATCAGACCAAAAATGTGATGTAGGCATTTGGCTACTTTGGGGCAGGAAGGGTTAAGGGGGGGGACGCATTTACCTAGAAGTCCGAACCGTACCATTTAGAGACCAATTGTTGCACATGAGGTTCGAAAAATATTTTAAAGCTAATGCATAACCACAAATTTGTCAATACAAAGCTTTCAGAAACATCTCACAACACAGATTTCTGAGCATTTGAAACTGCCCTGTCTGAGGTAAAATTTTAATTAAACCCTTGTGAGAAAAGTTTGGCAATTCTACGTCGTGTATCCCCAATAAACATTTTTTGTCTCAAATTCTCAGAGCCTCGAGTTCCGCCAGAGCGTTGAGGGATTATCATCTTGGAGAAAATGCACACAAGTGGACACGCATACTTGCTGTCAGCCAAGGTTCCGGTATCAAGGATCCACAAAACGGATTAAGAGTATACGTGTTAGAGGAAGTAATTGTCTACATATAGGATCAAGATTTCTTAACTTATTTTTTAGGTACTCGATTGTATTGTACTCTTTGTCGAAAAATCGGCATGTTTTCACGCAGCATCACAATACTTCCTCTTCTATGTAAGTAGTATGCGCGAAAGTAAAAATTACTGAATGACAAGTGAGATTGACACGATGCCTCGGGCATTACTACTGTATTGATCAACAATGTCCTTCGCATTGTAAAAATTATGCACACTGAATGTATTCACAACAAAAGCCGATAAGAATCGTTGGTGATGATTCATCACACGCCACGCAATGGCATGCTAAGCAGATGGACAAAATGTAACGCAACGTTTAAAGAATCAAAGGGCTCAGAAGGAATAACTAGAAGAGACAAGGAATAACTAGAAGAGACAAAAAAGGCCATCCGAAGAATCCAACAGAAACAAATCGCTAGCTGCATTTACAAGAGGTGATAGATGAAATCGGCAAAAACTTTTTAAAAAATACAACAACCATACTCCTGTTAAAACTTTCGCATAGGGAGAAGACCATTGGCCGCGAAGGCCATGGTTCTGATGGAGACTAGAAACGACGACCCACGTACCCCGAGTTTTGCGTTGCCAAGCCCCTCGTCGTCCACGCTCACGCCCGTGCCTAAACCCGCTGACTGAAGAGAATGATTGGGGCAGGCTAAATTCCAAATAGTTGACGGGAAACTAAAAATCCCCATTCCACTATCCCGATTTCCGTCAATACTTATGTCATTAGTGATGTGTGCGCAGTTAGAAGACCACACTAGCGCGTCACTTGTTTTGGCGCTAATCGCAGAGGGGCCGTTGGCCGATATGCCATAGCTTCGTTGGAGATCGGAAACAACCACTAGTACAAGTTTCCCGGCGTCATCACCGTGTTCATGGATGGGCGTCGGAAAAAAGGATAGATTCACTCCTGCAGTCCGTTGATATTAAACTACGCCACCCCAACACATTTAATCTTTGGTTCCCGGCAACCCATGTCGTAAATCCCAAAGGCATATGGTATCCAGACGTGCCAGCTGAGCTCAAGGAGGGGTCGGACAACCCTTAGTGGAAATTGGTACATCCATATCGGTAATCTAACCGCATTCATGACAAAATACGACAACCGGTCATCGGTGTCAACCACCCCCCTTCCATCGGATGATCTGTGGGTAGATCTCGTTCGCCTCTGAAGGGAGGGGCTCGCGGGCTTGTCTGGGAGTCCCTAAGCGGAACGCTGGGAACCCTAGTTCCTGGAATAAATAATTCCTAGTTTCCTGGCACGACCCAAGGACAGCCTCAGTGGGAAGGGTGAAATGAGTATACGGTGTGGCCAGACATCAACAAAATTGGCACTGCGTTCCCGCGTCGGTAGTTCGCTCTGCATGCAGAAGGAAGAATCTGCACGCAGAATGTTGCATAAAAATGTAAGGAAGAACCGGCACATCGGAGGAATTTGAAGCCCACCCTTTGCTGATTCCCGACATAGCCTTAGGGCCCATGGGTTCATAGTTAGACGAAGGCGGTACACTGTCTGGTGTAATTAAATACACGCACCCAATATTCCGACGTACCAGCATCGATAGACTTTGCTTTGAAGAGTCGTCAAGTGACGCGCCCTAGCCTTCGGCAGACCCAACCCGTAAGCAGTAGAGCACCGAGAAAGTGATTTAAGACGAACGGCACGAGACCGCAATTACAATAGGCCGAACTAGCACCAACTTCGGGAAGTAATGGAGATCAGAGACCACGCGGTGTATGACAGAGCATACATTCTCCATCTACTTACACAATATAGTTGAAGCTATAGGTTATGTACATTACATTCTAGTCTTGAATGTATGAGACGACAATCACTACTGAGGACACAATGAACAAATTACCAAGTACACGTTGGAATTGACAAACTACCTTGACAATTGATTTTAATTCTGAAATTGTTCATATTATAACTATTATGTTTTTAACACCCATAAGAAGTTCGTTAAAATTTACTCGTTATCGATTTATTTGTCAATTTACTCATCGTCATAGTTATTTGTAAGATTGATGCGTTTTAAATTAGTTAAGAAAAAATATCGGAATTTTAAATCTTACATTGTCTTTTATCGTTCACTTAAAATTCTGGTATTTAAACGTTTCAGGATGTCTTCATCCTGGTAAATGTAAAATTCATTAAAATCCTGAAAGAAAAAAAAAAAAAAAAACCAGAATCCTGGTACGTCTGGCAACACTGCTTGTGGCGAACGATTTCGATAGCTTTAGAGAACGCACGCATGCGCATACCTTCTAACTCTCAAAATCCTCAAACGAAGTGCGTAAATCAGGTCAAAGGGGGCGGCGGGCCCTGCCTAGACTTTCTTAGCGATTTGGGTAGACCAGGAGGCCACGTTTCAGGTGTATCCAGAATCTTAGTCCTGAAGGGTCTTCGGATCTGGACGGAGGGTTATGATTATAGTCCGCAAAGCCACGGTGTCAACTACGCACGCCACCATCCTCTCTGTCACTTGTGCGAAGCTGGCAGAACCACACCATTCGAATACATTCGCAAGTATCATTCCCGCATCCCTTACGAAGTTCTCTCCGTGCGTTGTTCTAAATACCGGCCTCCAAAGCGAAAAAGATACTGGCGCTTAAAAGAGACCCGAAACAAAAACTGAAACACAGAAAGATTGCAGCAGACTTGACACTCACTGGACGAACGGGCACTTGCAGTATGTAAGAGAACGAACTGAAAGCCAGTGAGGAGACACGATTCTCCCCTCCCTACACACAAAACTACATCAACACGAATCGTCGATTTCGCCCGCCCCGCCCATACGCGAGGCGTGCGAGCCCGAACGCTGCGCCCTCCCGCCCACATTTCCTGGAAAGAGCGAGGTCGGGAGTCGCGTTGGCTGCTGCAAAATCAATCCACCTCTCTCGTGCCCAGCAGCGAAGAAAGCACACTATCCTATTATAATTGCGCGCAAGCGAATATTTTTTTCATCTGCCAATATTTTCACGCAAGAGCAGAAGACGGACGGGCGAATAGACAGATGCAGGAAGGGCGGACACTGACATGAACGGAAAGACCGAAGGCGGGCGGACAGAGACTGACTGACAAGACTGATAAGGCGAGCGGACGGACAGAAACAGAGACATAGAGCTGGTTTTACATTTGCAAGAAAATGTCAATATTATTTCACATGAAAAGCTGCCAATGTAAACATTGCGGCAATAAATATTTCTGATGTTGGCAAAAATTTCTGCATGTAATCTCAGATGTTTCCGTGCTCGGAAAGAGATCGCTGGCTCGTTGCTGAGATTAGAATTGGATTGAAGTCCGAGCAAGATATTGCTGCAAGAAGCCAATGACCAGTCACATGTGCAGGAAGTACGGTTAAGGTAGTACATAGACATTACTTTGCATTGTTATATGCGTTTTTTCGTAAAATTTGTGTGTGTGTGAAAAAGGTTTAATATAATATAAGTAATTAATATTACAAACTCTCTATGGTTGATTACCGAATGGTTCAAATTTTGGTTTAGCTATAAATGCGCCCTGATTATTAATTGTTAACATAAAAATATATTAATTTAATCTAAATCAATTTTAAGATTCATCTGTAATGCATCACCAGTAGGTATTGTTGGCACATAGGCGGCCAATATTAATTCAAATTTGGTGCCTTACTTGGAATTCAATAATTTATAACAATTCCTTGGCGCTAATTAACAGCAAAAGGTATACATTTTAAACGTCCCGCGTTGGAGAAACGTGACATGTCTTTCGAATGAAACTCGTTGGAATGGCTGCAGCGGCTTTGAAATACGCTTGCAAGATTGCACCAGCTACTGGGAACCGGCGACTACAGAATTTCGTACTGTTAGCAATTTCTGAGAATCAGATGCATTTCCAAATAAGACGCGAAAGTCAATTGTTTAAGAATTTTCAGCCGAGCGATCATAAAGAATCGCATCGACAGTAAAAAGGCTAAGTAATTCACATTTTGGCTGCATTGAAAATTATATTTTGACGATTGGTAATGGTAGTGTAGACTCCATGAACAGTGTTTCCGGTGCAGCTTTGCCTGGCATTGTATTACGCTCGAATTACGACAGAAAACTATCTTTTCACCCAGACGAGGTAACACCAACAACTTCAATACTCAATAATTCGTACATCGAGGTCAACTAATAGTTCTTAAATAATTGGCTTTCTAAATTTTCCCTGGGGTCGAGGTTACAAAAGAAGGAAGGAGTATTCTTGTCAACCCAAATCATCGTTTGATGTTCTTCCAAAAACAAGCTATTTTTCAGCCTCAACATATTTTAAAACTTTTTACCGACTTCATAATTGCACTTAAAAAATTACTTTGCTCCCACGTGAATCGACGTCCATGACAACGTTTTGTTGTTTGAAAAAATATTGAGGCTCCTGTACCGAATTGCACAAGCTCCCTTAACCTTTATTCTTAAAATACAGTCACACGTCCCACCGTTTCTTTATCTCTTCACTTAGCACTAAGTGCGACCACGACTAGCATCTTCTACCTATAGCTACGTCTGAAAAAGTTAGGTATAACCTCACTTAAGTTCACGCATCATTTTCCTCGTGACGGCATCAAACACTGCAACAAAAAGTTAATGTAAAACGATCGGCAATATCTTGCCGGAAAGATCTTCCTCACATCTTTCTGGCAACACATTGCCTCCTCTTGTTCTCGCCAGTGTAAAGACGACCGCAAGAAACAGCAACAAATTACTGAGATATTGCGGAAACATTGCTAATGTACAGCAGGTACTAGTATAAGACTACACGTAACGGATGCTTTCGATAGATCGATTGCATCACGCACAACGAAAGTAACAATGATAATAACCCTTCACTCTATTAATTTAAAGACTATTTAGTGATGACACCACAAAGGGATAACACGTTTAGCGCCAACTACCTTTAATTTAAAGGAATATTATCACGGATTATTGTCGAACGGAATGTTCAAGCCCTTCTAAACAAAAATCCTGTGTTTTAAATATTGAAGAATATATTACTATTACATCATATAAAATATTTTTACAATAAAACACTGCTTTGGTGAATCATCTGCAATAGTGCAGTAAAATTAAAATATTTTAATCCACATGTATTAAATTCTTTTCATGCTCCATTCAGGAAACGCAAATCTAATCAACACTAATTTTGCTTATTTTTCAAACGACCATTTCGAAATATTCAAGAAAACTACAAGTTTAGGCGCACACATGTCCAGAGTACGTTCGGTCACGATCTCGCATTCTAAAGGTAATCGTCATCTTATGGTTTTCGTTTTGCGTATTTTACGAGAAGGTACGCGCTTGCGTTTACCCGTACGGGTAAACCTCGATACCTGGTAGTATCGAGGGCAGCCATCAATACACAGGCAAGTAATTTAAACCAATTATTATTATTATTATTATTATTATTATTATTATTATTATTATTATTATTATTATTATTATCATCATTATTATTCAAAATCTATATTAATAAATATTCTAACTTTTTTCTATTGGAAATAGAAAGTACCAGTAGAAAGATTTTTTTAAGTTTAAGTATTATTTTAGTTAAATATTTTCAATTATTTATAGATCAAAATACAAAAATCAAAGGTAAGTTAACATAAACTATAAATTCAATTTTAAAACATTTTTTGAATTTATCAAAACGCCTAAAATCAATTTTGAAGCCGCTCTCGCTACGCATCCCCAAAGTGGGAGTATGAGGCCCGCGTACAAGATCAGAGACGCGTCTCTGGAGGTCCAGTGCATGACGGCGGCTGTACAGTGAGCTTACTCGTCGCCTCGCCTCTCTCAACGACCGCGCGTGCTGCTAACTTCGTCCTGCTTATCTCCCAGCAAGAGGCTGAATGAGCTTTTTATCGCGACACGTAATGCCGGCTTCGCACGCACGATATTTCCGTTCCGGCCATCTGCGCTCCCCTCTAGATCAAGTTTCCGATGCATTCGCCTTCGTGAAATCCACAGGCGCAGGCAGCGGGGGGAGGATTACATATATGGGCCCCATTTTCCATTCAACTTCCTTATTTACACGACATTTTACTACTTCTAAATAAAACTTACAAGAACGGAATTAATAATGCAATCAATAAATATAATTGTTTTTATTGGTTATGAGAGACCGTTGCCAGGTTGCCAGTTAGTTTGGAGAGCCACTTTCCCAAATTGTCAGGTTAAAAATTTCGCAGTTTTCTCGCGCACAATTACATAACTTTCTCTTGTTACGAAGAATTCGTAAGGCGAGAAAGTAAAAGGAGAAAAATGAATTGAAAATGTTTAGGAATATGAAATGTATTATGCAAGGCTATGGGTCCCATGTTCATGGGGGCGACAACAGTGTACAGGATATTACCTTAAACGAGTGTTCCCAAATGACTATGTCATGGACACAACTAAGTGTGCAAAAATAGAAGTAGCCTCATATGCACGATTGTGCGCCTATTTCATAATTATATTTCTTCTTCTGAATTTTAATACATTTTTCTGAACTTTTTGAGATTACGCTCTTAGGAGATACGAAAAACCACGGCCAAGTTTACAACCACGCGCTTACAACAATGCCAAGAGCGTACATGTAGCAGGAAGCAGACGAAGGATTCAGTTAAAATTAAAAATGACTTGCAAAAGGGGAAAAAAGTTCAATCTTGATTTGATTCACTTACACTACTTCCCAAGAAAAAATTAATAACGCAAGTGATTAGATAATTCAACATTTTAATATCAAAATTGAAGGAAAGTGCAAATCTTCCATTTGAGCATTCGCATTTTTTCATTCGTGGTAAATCAAAATACTAAACTAAGTTCCAAAACAAGTTCGCTTTCTGTGTCGTCAGTGCAATGGCCTTCTCTAGACGAATTAAACAATATATTTTAAACATAGGTTATTTGATCTTTAAAATAAAAGAAAGAAAATTAGATAACTTTCATATAAAAATTACAATATTATTGCAATATATGTCTTCAAAATAAAAGAACAAATACAGTATGTGCAGTCTAAAGACAGAAAAGTTAATAATTTTAAACAATGTTTTACTGAATATTTCATCCTTCAGACTTTTTAATAAAAGGATAAGAGAGCACACATGTACATCGAAGATGTTTACGATAAATTAATATCCATTCTGCGCTTATATTCAATGTAAGCAAGGAATGAAAACACTACTTCCTTCTAGAAAATGAAATTCGTACGAAACACTTCGATAAGTGTAGGATCCTTAAACTATCTTATTGCCGTTCGCACAAATTACTTGTGGAGTGAACTTCTGAACACAAAACGTTCCCGGAGCCGAAGTGGTCAAAGAACCCATGATATTAAATAATTGGCACACCGCCACGTAACGTGTTATCATTTCCTGCTAAACTTTTTCCAATCTTTATTTACACACAGCTTTTACATTGACGATAGCTCCACTTCACGATATAAACAATGCAGTATCGAGACTAATACTGCCACTCGTTTTGTACATAAGAAAGAAACGAAAGAAAGAAAAAGAAGGGAGAAAGCTTAGGTAAGCTGAGGCAACAATTGGGACAACTCTGTTAGTACAGAATTTTTTTCCTATTCCTAAGAGGCAACTAGTTCCACTAATAAGGTATCTTACCATTCATTGCGAATCTCTCTGGACCCTATTCTATTTTGCTTTAGATTGCTTCCCTAAACTCTGGAAACGATTTTAATAAGCTCAATCCGGTGATGTTTCTCGATTCATCTCCTCTCACAATGCTCTGGAAAATCCCTTCTCGCCTTCTTCCTGCCACACTCCCCTACATCTCCTTCAAATAACGGATTTATTCCCAGAACTCTGTATCTTATCAATTGCTCTAACTACAACCTCCGAAAAGTTCAACATTCCTTCCTGATCCCTTCCTCCGCAAAAAACACGATTGCTGCATTTCTACATTTCTCAACTGCATTTGATCTATCGACCATGTTAGTTGCATTCACGGAAATACAAAATATAAATTGTAAACAAGTATTATTGGTTCACTGTTCGAAAAGTCACTATCGTCGCAAGGAATCCCAAAGGAAAATTAACAGTGAAAACTCAATCGCGGGAATCAAAGAAGTCATTTACCCTTATCCAATCTTATTGTAGCTGAGGGAGGAACCTAGCGATCTCTCTAAAACCATTGTGCTCTTTTCGACGCCCTGCGATTGCATTTTACGGAGAGCAATTGGGGGCGCGATCTCTAAATTATGACACAAGCGACGAATTCATTTCACCTCAAAACGCTAAGCGCAACAAAGCTAGTAACAGGACCTACTAATTCGGGGCGCCTATTTCTCTACCCGACTTCCAATCGCTGACTGATTAAAGTAAACTGCAATGGATCTAGAACTGAAAGAAGATAACAGCAGTTTTTGTAAGATCGACGGAATCAGAACGGTCATTGAATGTTCGAGAGCCCTAGAAACCGGTAATCTGATACTTCTGAACAACAAAGAACCATAAAACTGATTCAAATTCACTTTCACATCTTCAAGAACATTAACCTGAAGTAACACTGACTGCAATGTTAGCACATATGTCTGCAATTCGTCAGGGTACCATTCAATTTCCTCGCATAAACCCAGAATTTTCTGCCCACCGCCCGGGTACTGACATTAAGCACACGTTTCTTTGCAATACACCACAACCAGATTCAACGATTTTAATCGTGGGCGTTTATGACAAGCGTCGAACACAAACGCGCAAACGCCCTCTGCATCCGCAACGTAGTCAGTGGCAGAAAAGCCCCCCAGCGGGTCCTATTACGACCGCAGCGCAGCGGCATGTGTTAGTTCAAACGCCGGGCGCGGGCGCCGGCGTGCCCCGGCCGACCGGCCAGCCGGGCCACGCTAAAGATAGTCCCGTCCCTTCCCTCCCCGCCCCGCGCCGTGCCGCGCCGGTTCCCGCCCTGCCGCGCACAGCGCTGGCGGCAGCGACCGGGACGGGGCCAGGGCGGGGGGCCACCCGCGCGCGAGGGCGGCACCCGCAGTCGCCGGCTGGGTCGGTCGCGGGGCCACGTCCCGCGTCGACGCACCGCGCTCGCTCGCCCTCCGCAGCATTGGAGGTCTGCCAAACCTGCCCTCAAACTTCACCGCGTTTTGCTCCATTTCTCTCTTCTGACTGGATGAACAGCGCTCACGAGGCCATTCAGATATTCTCCTAGGCATTAATACATCAAATATCGAATATTTACGACAGAGTAATAGCCATATTCATTTAGGCTACAATGAGAAACAAGTGGAGAGGATGTAATATATAAAATTAACCAAATCCCGATTCAGTGAATGCTTTTATTCCTTTATAAGGGCACACTCAGCATGGATTTTTTTTTTTTTTTTTTTTTTTTTTTTTTTTTTTTTTTTTTACACAGAAAATAAACCGTCATAAGGAAGGCAGTCTCTCTTCATGTACCACATTTTGCAACAAATAGGCGACGGGGAGGAACAAGAATATCAAGAAGCAAACATTAAGTTCATCACAAGTAAGTGATGAAAATTTACAAACAGGCACACGTTTCCAACTTCGCAAAGCGAAACTAGAAAGAGAGCGTTTGTAATAAAATGTTATGCAGGAAACGCAAGGTCCTCTAAACCGTCTGTATCATGCATAGAAGCTCGACGTCTGACGCTATCAGCTGTCATGCCATAGAAATTCGTTTACTGGAGTGAAAGGGCGATGCCTGAGCAATATACTCCGATTTAAATAGTGATTTCTGATAGATCAGTTGCGACGCGGTTATCCGTTCGGGAGCTTCAATATCAGAAATTGAAGTCGTTTCGAAGCTCCCGATTAAATAACCGCAACCCCTGTCCAGCAGACGTCGGAAGTCTCTCAATTTAAATCTAAGTAGTATAGGTAGATTGGTATTCGCCTCTGACAATTCAAAATTCTCTCGCGCGTACTCACTATTCTCGACAATGCTATGACGCTAGAAATTAGGATACTCGCTGTCTTCTTCGATTTCATTCCGGGATAATGCAATCTGCGTCATTACAATTTAGCACATTAGTTCCCCTCTGCAATTTCGACTCGCACGCAGAGAGTGAAGAGTGATGTTGAGATCCACTTTCAAAATGGCAATGTGCGGATTCAAAAGTATCTCGAAAAGTTAAAGAACTTTAACATGTAATGGCCTATTATAGTTAACTGAACTCAGTTGCCCTGGGGGCTTCCAATGGGTAGTGCTAATTGCAATGTTTAAAATGACAATGTTCACTTTGGGCTATTCTTTTGTTTCTTCAAAAATTACACATAAGTATTTTTTGTGTCGCCGTTAATTTGAACATTTCCAGCAATTTGTAAACACTATTGAATTTGTGAGTTTGCCTCGAATGACTTTAAATGAAGTTTTTCGAAAACAACTCTGTAAAAGAGAGCTTCAAATTTCACTTTTACAGTAACGCTTAAACGCCATTTGCTTTTCAAAAAATTCAATGAAAATTGCTATTTATCGTTTTACTCTTCTAGTAATGCTTCCGTTCTAATAGAAAACCGAAACATTTGAGAAAATGTCAATAAAAATGCACTTCGGGCAGCGATAATGGTAGCTGGCAAGAGGATGGGGCAAGCCCTTAAAGCCAGTCCACACCAAAGAAATTAGGAAACTTTACTATAAGAAATTCTGTACCATTTTGCAGCAGCACTAGTTTACCGAATTTTAATTGCCCTACAACTGCAACTTAGCAACCCAAGTGATTCCAGTAGAAGCATTACTTTGACAAAAGCACCAAGTCGCCTTTATTTCCTATAATAGTACAAGCGGGTACATTATTGTGGTATTTAGTTCAGGGAACATCAATGCATTCCTAAACTTTTAGTCTCACAACAACCAAAACGGTTCGTTCTTCCAGAGAATTAAAAAACTCCGATTAATTTCGGAACGCAAAAATCCATTTACTTTCCTCTTAGACCATGAATCAAACGATTTGAGTTCAGTCCCACAGATCTCAACTGATGTATAATTAAACTATTAATGAGCACACACATACTATATAACACCAATGTTTCTCCTCCCTCATACGTCACACACAGTTTTTACTTTTTTGTATACGTACATGTATATACGTAAAATAAGAGAATTATGCAATGCTGCGGCCAAAAAATAAGTATTTTCGGCAGAAAAAAATTCATTGTCCAGCTCCGATAACGGGTATGTGGATAAATTCTGTTGCTAAATTAAGAGAGAAAAATAACTAACTCGTGGTGTAGCAGAATCCCAGTTATGAGGGTCCCTGATGTCGAAAAACCAATTGAAAGGAAAACGTCCGTCCGTGAACACTACTAGCGCCTAAACCGTGCATTAGATTTTCTCCAAATCGAGGAAACCGCTGTCCATCTGGCTCTAGTAGAAGCTTTAACATTTTGAAAAGCATTCTGTAAAATTTGGGGATACATTACCTGAAGTCCCCCGGACATTTTCTACATTTCCTCAAAAACGGCTCCAATTTTTTTCTTTACATTTCTTGTAAGAATAGAATAAAAGACACTTATAGAGCTGGCATAGGTACACGATTAACCCTGAATTAGTTATTGCAAACGTTTGAATTGTTTTCGGCGTCTTCCTACAACTATAATATTGAAGAAAAATTTTTCTTTAAATGAAATTTGTTGTCCATAAACAGTTCTTTCATTAAGGTCATGTAGATTATTTTGAAAATTTTAGATTTCGTGCAATAGTGCATGCAATCTTTGCAATTTTAAAAAATAACAAAAACAAGAGTTTCTCAAAAAACATTCCAATTTTTTTCTTTAATTCCTTTGGTAGGGGTAGTGCTAAATATACCTTATATAAGATAACATAGACACCAGCATAGTCTATTGTTAGTTTTCAAACATAACAAAAATGGAATTTTTTTTGACTTGTGTGTCACGTCGAAAATATTTACTTCAGAAGCAATTTCTTCAAATAATTATTTAAAGCACGCATAAATATAGCAACGTTTCTCGAAAAGTTAAAAAGTTTTCGGTTAAAATAAGCTCAAAATTCAGCACTTTCAGTAACTAATCCAATTGATAATCTAATTGCACTGTTTAATATGATGTTAAGTTCATTTTGATGTATTCTTTGTTGTTGTTTTTTTTTCAAAAATTACACAAATGTAATTATTTTTAAATATCTCACGCCGATAATATGCACATTTCCATGGATTTGTAATCATTATTGCATTTGCAAGTAGAAGTGCTTCCAATGACTTCAGTTGAAGTCAAAGAAAACCCAGTCAACACAAAGGAAATTAGAAAACTTTAGTACGAGAGTGAGCCATCCTGTAGCACCAGACATTCACTTTTTCGTATACATACGTATGTACGGAGTAATATAGTACAATAGTGAGTAATGTAATGCTGCGGAAAATTGATTTCGTGATTTGAACGGAAATTCACGTTTTGGAGTACCCTGATACCGAAAAAGTGTTATTTTTCAAAATGTCCGTTCGTGAACACTTAACTTGCACCTAAACCATACGTAGGATTTTTTCAAAATTGGAGAAACCCCTGTCCATCTCCCTCTAGTTGAAGCTTTGAAATTTTGGAAAACATTCTTTAAAATTTGGAGGTACTTTACATGAAGCCCCCCCCCCCCTCGAACATTTAGAGAAGAAGAATACTTAGAAATATTGCAAAGGTCTGATTTTCGCGGTTATTTCTGAATTTTCGAAAATTGCAAGTTTCAATTTTTTCGGCATCTTCCCACAACTATAAAAATGAAGACAGATTTTTCCTTCAAATGAAATTTGTTGTCTATAATTAGTGCTTTCATGAAGGTAAAGTACAATTTATTTTGAAAAATTTAGTAGTTTTCTTGCAATATTTGGAATTACAAAAAAAAAAAAAAATCTTCTCAATAACGGCTACAAATTTTTTCTTTAAATTTTTGGTAGGGTTAGTGCCAAACGTACCCTAACCGATTATATAAACGCAGTATTGCTGTATTCTTTTGTTGTTTTTCAAAAATTACAAATATATAATTATTTTGACTTCTATCCCATGTCGGTAATATTTACATTAGAGGCGATTTCTTCACATATTTATGAGTATATGTGCTTTAAATAATGTCAAAGTTTCTGGAAAACAACAGTTTTCTGTTAAAATGGGGTCATAATTCCGCGTTTTAGGAAACGCTTAAACGTCGTTTTCTCAAAAACGTCTCCAAATTCCATCGCCTTCGCTACCTGCATCATTGTTCCCATGAGGCAGGAGTCGGCACCAGATTTATAACCTACGCGAGACAAGCATGCCCATGTATTCTCACACTCAAATGCAGATCAAAAGCTTTTTTTGACGAGACATTTTTTTCCGTATGTTTACAGTATTTTGATTTCCGTTTTCCAGATATTTCCCTTCCCGATTAGTCACCTTGCCACGCCCCTTTATCAGTCTTATTCAACCAGAGTTAAGAGTATATTCCTCTGTCATTTCTCGCAAACTTTCTCTTAACATTTTCAGTTATTTTTGGTCAGGGGAAAAGTGTCTCAAGAGTGATGTCGACTCCATCACATTGTTTTCATTGAGGTGGCACCAAAGCGCTTATGGGTATCGTTTTTGACCCAAGGACTCCACTTGCCTTCATATTTTGTCTGACCTGTAATTCTTCACGAAGAATTTCTAATTCTGTCAATTTTATACACTACTTTCATTTAGCTTTTACATTTATTCGATTTACATCAAATTCACACGTACTGTTAATTATTTCAGTAATATGTGGAACGTTCCGAGTATCTGTTCTGGGACCTGATTTTGAGAAATTCAAGAAAAAGAAGTCGATGTGATTTGTAAAACAAGTATTGTACTTCCGCTTCTGGGTCAATGACCATCTCGACCAGGTATTTCGTCCAGTACTTGCGATCTATTGAGAAAATACTGAGATGGACCCCTGATTTGCTTCTGAACATGAATGTAGCTTGACTTTGCATACGTTTCTTCAATCTCGCCTTTTGTTACTTGCAGGAGTAGAGCACGGGGTGTGAGTTGTTATTTTGGTAGCAATACTATTAAATCAAATCAGTAGTTCTTTCACGGATGCACATAAGATTTCTGTAACTTGGGAGCGAACAAGTCCAGTTTTTCGCCGATCCAGTGGCCGAGATCGATAGTGGCCGTAGCGAACTCGGACCGAAAGGTCGGGGGGCTCGAGTCCCGCATCGGGCATGGTTGTATTTGTGTTCGTCCTTTCACCCCTTATCATATCGTTTCATGTTCATACCGTTAACTCCAATAGTGGTCGTTAATGACCTAGATGTTGATGCGACCTTAAATAACAAGAAGTCCAGTTTTTTTTTCAAATGTTGCTAACCTCGCTTTGAAAGAACTTATATTACAACTAGTATTAGTAACAGAGGAGGAAAGAGTTTGGAGCTCAAGAAAACGTTAGCAGATGTTTCTTCTCCCCCGTGTCACAATTTTTACTTTTTTTTTTACGAAAAAATAAATCACATTACGAGGGAAGCAATGCAAGTGATGGCAAAGATGACGCAAACACTGATTACCATTCGGGACAGACCCAAGAACAGAACATAAAAGTAGGAATCCATGGAAACGCACGGGTTCCTAAAAGGTTGTAAATACACGTTTAAATTCGTTACATCCCCCTAGTTACAATGCTTCAACTCCTATTTTAATACCTACACAATATTTTATACAAGATATTTTAGAATGCACTTTTTGTTTTCAAGATAGTGTTGAAATTATTCCTGTTCTACACGTCCGACTTAATATTAAGGATTTAAGATACAAATTCACATGTTAGTAATGATACTAATTATTTAAGGGAAAAATTGAAATCAAATTTTTCTCATGTTTGGGTGGTATCGTTTTCGACCCCCACACCTCCTGTTACTGCATCACAACGTCACGATTCCGGTAGAGGGTTAAAATGCCAGACAAACGCCCCCGCGAAATGACGGCGAGAGCCCGCTAGAAAAGGAGACCGACGAGGCATCTGGTTTGCGGACGGACACGCGGTGGGGATACGGCACAACAGGAAATTTCGCAATCGGTCGCGTTATCTTATCATCGCCGCTCCGGCCACGTGGGCTGCCATGAGCGCCGAGCTGCAAGCGCCTTAATCGTAAGTAATCCGCCTCCAGGTCGGCTGCGTAAGGTTACTGGCAATTAGGACGAACGGCTAATGCAATGAAGACTGCACAACAACATTAGTTTTAATACAGAGGTTTGTTTCTTGGCCTGGTGAAAATTATGTTTACAAGATTCTTGAATTTAGGTCACGGTGATTAACAGAATTCGATTCATTACTGTAATTACATTCAAGAACCTTATAAATACAAAGGTCTTTAACATCATACATACGTTCAAGGGTTGGCGTCAAAGTTTACAATTGAAACATTATAATGTAGAGTGTGAAACAAGAATCGATCGCCAGAATTGTCTCTACAAAACAATTTGCGAAAGTGATAACGCAAAAAAGTCCTGACGCATCATTGGCCCAGCCTAAAACAGGAGGTTGAGGGGGGAAGGGGCACTAAGCCCGCTTTTATTTATTTACTAGTTAAATATCTAATCTTCTATCTATGCTAATAAAAGTGAACTCAACGTGTAATCGACATTGATACCATAAAATGTAAAAATTATATACTACTAGCTCTTCAGGATTGTCGCCGTGTCCTAGCAAAGTTTGGACACAACCCAAATGCGCAAAATAAATAATCTAAATAATATGTTTGTAGATGCACCGCGACTATTTTTCGCCTCTCGCTTAGAGCATATGGTTCGTAACATATTCCGACAGAGCCCAGTAGTGCGGCAGCAAGACTGGTACCTAATTTATTCGCTAGAGACCAGTAGTGGTGCATAAGATAAAAAAAATCATCCAATAGCCATGTGTTGTAAAATAAAAGTAAAGAAAATTATAGTATTTCATTAAAATTTGAATCAATTACGTTAAAAATGATAATCTTAAACATCGTACTTTACATAAAATTGATATTTTCCCTCATTCGCAATTACTATGAAGAAAGCCCGGGCAACGCCGAGTATTTTTCTAGTGTACAATAAATAAAAAACTCGAATTAAATTATAATTTTAATGACTCAATTAACGCATGCCGTGGTTGTCAGATGGTTTGAAAAGCCCCTTTCCCACAGGTCCTGTACCAATTTCCCAAATTGTCAGCATTAGAAGAAAACCAAGATTTGAAATCATTTATGTTAATAAAATGTTTTATTACAAACGACTATGGGGTCCCATTCAAATTTTGCTGGGGGATAGGGTCTCCCTGCCCCACCTCCTCTGTGCATAGGCGTGCAGGCAGGCTCCTCTGTGCACGCCTATATACATCACGATCAATGAAGGCAAGGATGTGGAATTGGGAGGGGAAAAATTCCCAATTCTACTTGAAATACCCGCAAAAACCGCCACTTTCATTCACGAACTTATAATACATACGTATCGTTTAATTAGCGTGCTGCAGCACCCGACTGGACGGACGGTTTCGTACTACCAGCATCGCAGAACCAGAACTGTTATATAGCGTTATTTATATTATTACTTATATAACGTTATATATGTTAATAGCGTTCCATTTTCTACTCAACATATCCAAAATATGAATAGTGAAAAAATGAATAGTGTTCACACATGAAACGGCGGAAATAAGACTCATTTGGCGCCTAATATCAAATAGAAACAATTACAACCTTTCCTTGGGTGAACTGAGAGCAAGGGTGTGCTTTTCAAACGTACCGCGTCCGAGATTTTTTCAAAGTGTTAATGCTCGCAGGAAAACTAAGTAAGGAACGAGGAATTAGCGCTCGCACTGCTTCGGAAAAGTTCATGCACTTCTCTAAATTTTAATCAGTTCAGCTTGAGTCTCCCAGCGCGGTCATTTTCAACCATCTATCGCAGCCATCTATGAATTTATTTTGTCACATGAAAACCATTGCACATTGCATGGCTTCTTTATAGGCCTCTTGAATCGTACCAAAAGTCTCTATAGCGGTTTTGTTCAGTTTCGCACAGAACTTGATAGAATAACTCATTTTCGACATGGGTCACAGACATGCATCCACCCCACTAGCGATCTGCTCACTCGAGCGTCTCGGAGGCAACTGCCACTGGTGCGGTCGGTCAACTGATATCACCTACTACTTTAGCTGTCGGTAGAAAATCTGCACGCCCTCCCTTTCTCAGGAAAAAAGGGTCTTGAAACTTCGTGAACGCACCTTATATTGCTTGAATGCTGTATTAAAACTTTTCTGCTCATCATTTTACGAAAACGCATAGAACAATGCAATATTTGTAAAAGTCAGTAGCGGCTGGTGCCCGACTGCTGGCCAGCTAAAAAGCCGAACTAACGGGACAACTTTTGAAAAATGTCACTGTCGGATGAGAACATGTATTCATACTCGATTTAGGGTAGTTTCGTTTCGTTTTATGTTGGCAAAAGTTGTTGCCAACCGTCACACAAATACCCAGTATATATTACCTTCAAGCGGTAGGGACATTTTTTAAAATTTAAGTTTGCAATGAAACAATGCCTACTTCCGTAGATTCCGCCAACATTCAAAGCCACACAAGTGAAGTTGTGTTAGTTTACGAGTGTTGCTAAAGATTTGCATTTTGCGTTTTGGTGCTCTTCGTTCTTTACGTTTTATCGTTCAATTTATTTATTTAGTAGTACTAGGCGTTTTTGAGTTTTATTTATTATTTTCCAATTGTTTTCTTTAGTAATAATAATAAAGTTAATTGAAATATTGTAGTTCATTATTTGTTGTTGTTAAGTGTCCCTTTAGTATTTCTTGTTTTAGATTAATTATATTTATTATTATTATTTTTTCCGAATTAATTTTAATTATAACTGGAAAATAATGGGTAGCCCAAACACATCTGGGTCTATACTTAATTTTGAACCTTTGAAGATAACACGTATTCAAAGTTCTCTTCAAAAGGGAATTATCAATTTATTTTGTGGACTGTGGAAGGAAGCAGTGGAAGAAAAGGTCCATGTTACCCACTCTTGTTTAATAATGCGAGTGGCAAAATTATTACAGGTAAGATTGATTTTTCTTTTTTCTTTTCTACATCTTATCTTTTAAAACTTACAAGTGTAATTTTCTTAATTAAAATTGGGATAAGTATAGTTGTTAACTATCTTTACCGTTACTCATGTATTAATCGTAATAAATCTAATTTTCTTTTTTTTCAAGATGTTGTGTGTTTACAGGAGGGTGTAAAGTCAGTTGATAGTATTATCAAAAAATATAAAAAACAAATAGCTCTGACCACACCCAAAAAGACCCGTAAAAGATCCCGTCCAGTCACAGATATTGACAATTTCACTAAGGATGCAATTGCCAATAAAATTTATTGTAGTTTGAATTCAGGTAATCAATTAGACTTTTTAATTAGTTTGTTACTATACAGTTTTATTAATATAAACAATGATCAATTTGTGTTATTTTGTGTATTATTTAACCAGTACCAAGGATTCTATTTTATGTAGGTTGTGGTATTTCTATAAGAAACCTGTACACAGAGATTGTGGGAGATGAAACGTTAAATTTTGAAGGCTCTCAGACCTCCCTAAAGCGAAGAGTGAAGAACATGGGTTTTACTTAGGGAAAGGGAGACAGGTATGCCCATGTGAGGGAGAATGAAATTATAATTTTTAAAAGAGAGTGCTTCCTGAGGAATTACTATAGAAATACAAACTCCAACACACCAAAGGCAGTAATTAATTATTATTATTATTATTATTATTATTATTATTATTATTATTATTATTATTATTATTATTATTATTATTAATAGGGAGTGCATATCTATGATTTTGCATATTTTTGTCTATTGCTTCAGGGGATAGCTAAATGAAATTCCTTGACATGTGGTTAGAATTGGATGCTATGTAGATCAATATGTTAGTGCAATTTGGCAGATGTTTCCTGTTGGTGCATATTCATATAATAATAAGAGCATATTTTTATGATCCTATATTTATTTTGTTAAAAGAGAGACTTATCTCTAAACCATTCCTTGTTGTCATAGAATCTATTTATTTGGGAGCAGTCATTGATTAGAAAAAGCTTGTCACACTTTGTTTTTTCTTTTCTATAGACAATAAAATACTTGTGCAAATGTAGGATATTTCTTGATATATTTTTTAAACCAAGCAGAAAAAATGAAACAAGACAAACAATGTCCTTAATGAAGGTGCATAATTACTTCAATTATTTCTCCTGAGAAGTGAGCTAGGTTATATTATGTTTGCACAAAAATACATCTTTTCATTCCAAGTATCACATGAAATGAAATATTGTTAATTTTAATTGCATATTTCAGAATTTTTAGGTCATAGATGCATATTTCAAGATTTTTAGGACATAAAAATCATCTCTCTAATTATTATAATTCTTAGTTTTCACATATGTACTTGTCTTTTATATCTAAATGTATATGTAAATAGTCTGGTCAACACTGTTCCAGTTTTTTGTAGCTTGTTTGTAACCTTATTTGATTAGTAGCATTTGTGACATTACTTGTAATACTGGTTTTGGGCAAGTAGCACCGCATCTCTCTCTAAATCCCACATGCATTTTGAATTTCCTTGGCACAATACTCTAATTTTAATGCTGAAAATAACCGTTGTCTTACCTTGAATTTTTTTCACAGCAAGAATGTGTATTTAACTGGCAATAAATAAACAATATATTAATCTTGTACTGCTTGGCTGCCAATTGGGAATTATTTGGCATGAATTTGTAATGGAAACTGAAGTATAATATACTTTTGATTTGAATTATTTAACAAGCAATGAGAGGGTTTACTGTGTAATAACTGCATGTTCAGGGAGAAGCTTATAGTAATGTAGTCACAATAAGAGAGTAGGATTCAATATTATTGTGCAACTATATATTTAATGTGTCATTTATATTGATTGTGTACATTCCTGTTTAAATAAACATCTTTAAAAAATCAAAGAGTCATATTTATTACCATTTATCCCAATGTTATGAATCACACCCCATTGAAATGGTGAAAAAATGGGTAAAGAGAAAGACTTGTCTCTGGTAACAATGGATAAGTTATTGAAGGCTTACTTACACTAATGATTATTTTCATTATTTTTTTTGAACTTATTTTTAAAAGCTAATGAATAATTGAACAGATAAATTAAATAGATGCATTGACATTGATATTGACATAACTGGACTGTAAGGAACAATTCATTAGATCACTTAAAAACTACCATGTATATCACGTTAATTAACTTCAATAATTGTGGTATTTATTTGCGTTCAATAAAACTCATTACTACCAGTTCAAAACGTGAAGGAACTGTTGACACACATCTCAAAAGCATTAATAACATAGAAGTTTGACCGCAGATAACTTTTGAGGTTGTATTTTTCATTTGCACTTGACACTTTTTAACACTTCTTAAGCTCGCAATAGTTGATAATTCTTAATTAACTTAATAATTATTCACAGTGTTAATATTCGTTTATAGATGAGCATCTCTTTTTAATTCTACCGAAAAACGAAACATGTATTATTGAACAGTGGACACAAGACTCGAGACCGCGCGAGGATTGTGAATGACAACAAACAAAACAAAAGCGAGAGACTTGATCAGAGTTATAGTTTCACAAGTTGGCTATTCCGACAGGAAATCTTTCAAACTGTCATATTGCGAATTTAGTGCGGCCTAATACACGGCCTGGAGTTTACAATTGGCGGTCGCATCTCCTTTGAATGACGGAAATGTGGTTTCCGAAATTCAGAACACTAAATTATAATAAAATGTAAGCAATTCAGGTAAATTAAACCTGAGTTTAATGAAAGGCTATATTGAAACATTTCTGCATAGTGTCAGAGTCAGGTATATTCACCTCGCGCGTTGTTGCTTAAGATTTCCAGTGGGCACTCAAGTTTTTGTATTAGTTATGCATTGAGACAATTGACAGTAATAGAATTCGTACAATTTTTTTTTCTTTTTCGGAAACGTTGATCGCACTCGAAAATATCATTATCTTGGTGTATCTTGTAATCTATATATTTAAAAAAATAAGGTATTCTGTCTGCTATGGCTTCGTTTAGAGCTTCTACTGAACCGATTGTTGTATTTTTTCTTTTAAATGAAAGCATATGATCCCTAGATGTGTTATCAGATATTGTTTGTGTAGATTCACCAACATTTACGGTGTAAATTAATTAATTAAATCATTCTTTAATAGTACGCTTATCAATAGTCAATTGTTTTCTTTCAAAGGGTGGCAGTTTCAAAATCGATATACATGAGTCAATAGATGTGAGTCCACGCTGCTTGATGTTTTGTTTTGATTGTTGAGATTTGTTTACAATTCGTCAAGGTTTTGATTCAGTGTAATAATTGCATTGTGATGTTGACAGTTTGCATGTTCGTATTTGCTTCTGTGGTTATTTTGTAGAGAACATTCGCACAGTGGGTTTTGCTCGGTTGTACTTTAGTGAAGTTGTTTACAGGTTATGTCGAATTCCGAATCGTTGTCCACGCGCCCCAAAAGACGCAAACGTACTGGACGCAGGGAAAGAGAAAGTCAGCATAGGTGTCGTGATAGTGAGGTCATTTCGTTTTCTATTGGGTCATTGTCTATGAAATGTCAGTTTTGTTCTGCTTTGTACTTTCCATGTGAGAGAAATTCTGCAAACGATTTACTCTGTGTTGCTTAAATGGGAAAATAAGTATACCTTCGAGGAATATGCCAGATGAAATCAAACAGTTGTTTATAGGAGATAATGACACATCAAACAACTTTAGAAATAATATCCTTCAGTATAATAGTGCTATATCTTTTGTGCCGATATTGCATTGCCACATAGTCATGGGCCATACGTGTTCAAAATTTTGGGAACTCATCACAGAATATCTTCGTTATACCCTGAAGATCCAAACAATGCAATATATTGTGAACATTAGTCTGGGTACAGTATTTTACATTTATCTCAGATCTCACCGTCAAATTTTGACGGGTTCTCACTAGTAAATAATTTTCCATTCACACTCGTGTTCACAATATCGCTCTTCGACTGTAACTTAAGCTTTAACTGCAGTGGGAAATACGCACCCACCGTGAGAGAGAAAGGGACAAGTCCAGAACGATCAACTGTACACAAAAGGTTCATAATCGAATGTACATTCTTAATCAAAAACCTAGCATCAAATGAAAATAAATTCTCCAAACTGCATAAATAGTGCATAATTACCGTCAATATACTTGGGTACTTTCAGTAACACGCGAAATTCATAAAATGAAGTCGCAGTTGACTCACGGCTGTCGCGCAGCGCTCGACGAAAACACCCTCTATACATTGGTTGGGAAACGGAAGGCCTCATGTTGAAGTTGAAACGTAGGACTAGAGTCAATGCAGTAAATGCCGTAATAGAGCCAAGAGAGTGGCAAGGCACAATACAAGAGAGCACCAGACGCCGGAGAGAATGCTAGTTTGAAATTTCGTTTCAAAATGATTTCATATACATAGATTTTGCTGTAATATCTTGAATATTGAATCCAATTAAAAGGAAAATGAATATTCCTACCATATTTTAAGATCTTTTTGATTAGGTTGTGCAACCTAAGCACGAGCCGCCACTAGTTATTAATATTTTCTGAGCATGGGGCCATTGGCTTCCTGCGGCAGGTTCCTGCCCTGAAGATAATTCGAGCCTACTCCCAGCAATAGCCGGGAATATCTTTCCGAGGACAGAAACACGAGTTTACATTCGCCCCGAATATCTAGCAAGAATAGTTGCCGACATCAAAAATATTTATTGCCGCAGTGTTTATAATGGCACCTTTTCTTACGAAATAATATTGCTTGCAATTTTCTTGCTAGTCTTAAAGCCAAAATATTAACAAGAGTTAAGATTCCCAGGACGGAGATAAAAAAATTGTTGGTTGGAAACACTTTTGCAAGTTCATTTCGTCGTGGTAACTGCAATAGGTCGTATGTCAAATCTACCGACGTTTTCAGGAGGAACGAGAAACTTTCTCTACTTCTCATTCTTGACAGTCGCTTTTACAAATGTAAAATCATGATATTTGGTTTTTAATTAGTCCGGCTTTCGGCACCTATTACAATTGCTGCATTGCTCTGGGTTGATCACAATGGTGTAATAAACAAAAAATCGAATTCTTTTGACATGCAATTTATTGTTGTTACCACGTCGATATATTATAATATTCTTAGACGTTACGGAAAAAAAAAAAAAAAAAAAAAAAAGAGCAGTTTTTGACAGTGTACCGACAAGTTTCTTATGCTGACTTCTTGCAACAAATACACCCAGTACATTTGTTTTTCCATGTTTATTTTTTTAATTCTCTGATTTCGTTTGACTGATTTGAGCAGACTTGTTTGCAAGGTGATGGTCTGTACTTACATTTTTGCCTCTTTATGTATGTAAGTCAGCGTGCTTGCTTTCCATGACGCGACCCCGGGTTCGATTCCCGGTCGGGCAAGATTATAGTGTACGTTTTCCTTGCAATGTCGCAGTATATGTTGCTGTGTGACGAGGAGAAAACTCACTTCGCAGGATGAGAAGACCAAAATACAGCATACGTGCTAACCACACGTACCATTTAACCCCGGCTGAATGGCATGGGACGCCGCGGGTACATCCATACTTAGAAGTGGTTGCGCCGAAAGACAGACTGACAAGTAATTTTGAATCATTTACTTGTAATAAAAGTCAAAACAGTTTAAATTGGGCGCGTACAATCTTTATCTTTACAAAATGAGCGCGTAATTATTATTGTCACCAATAGATAGTGTAGAGTACGCCTGTAAAGCTCTTTGGAAACACTGAGCTGACTGCATCCAGCGTCCCATAGGGAATGCTGTGATCGGCAGATATACTACTACCGCGTGTAGTGAGCTCGCGTGGGCCCATTCAGTTACCCTTTGGAAACAATCGGCCAGTTGCATCCAGCGTCTCACTGCGCGCGTGTATTGGGTTCCGCATGTGCTTATCGGTTCAGTGTTGAAAATATTCATTTGTCGTCTTATCCATGCGAATAATTAAAAATCTTCCAATTGAAATATAATTGTTTCCATAGAAAAACCTTTCACCGGACGCCACTGTTTATATCAAGTATTATTTCCAACAATATCATTTAAAAAATCATATTTATTACAATAGTGAAATCAGAGTCTTTCTGACAGTGTCACTATAATTGGTAACCGACATCAGATCTGGTCAATTTCAGTATACCCATCCTAGATATATCTAGGTCAGTTTATTTTACTATATCATTTCAAATTACTTCTAATATTTTAGTGCACGACTTATAATCTCACGTTTATCACTTTATATTCACAACTTTTTCCATGGGGAGGACATGCTTCAAACGCTCTAGAAAGTCAGGGTTCAATTACCTGCAGCATTACATCCTTTCGATAGGCATGAGAAATCTCTATAAACATAATTTAATGTTCGTGTAAACAACTTGCGTACATGTAAGTACTATTCACATTCGTTAACAGGCAACGTAAATCTAAAGCATATTTTCGTAAACACAAATCATGCGCAAACGACGCAGGTATTTCTTCCCCATTGTTCTTGGTACATTATTCTACTTGTTAAGAATGCTAATACTGAAGAGCTCACTAGAGAGCCAAGGTGTACGTCGAAAACGGTAAAAAAATATACGTACTTTTATTAGCAAGTTTCAACAGCATTTTAATAACAAACCAATTCAAAACTTGTAATAATTGTACTCTTCAAACATTTCAAATGATAAGAGTCTTGTCTTGCAAATCATTACAAAGCAGCGAAACAATGTGGTCGAGTCACAGTTTAAAATACCGTACATTATTTACATACCGCAGAACTTTGCAAACTTTAATGCCACGCACAACTACACACGAAGAAACTATAAACACTCAGTACTACATTCAAAATTACGCACTAAAAGGGCACTCAGTAGTATTTTAAACAGTAAAATACAGATCAAACTGTGACATTCCGTCAAAAATATGTTAAGCAATCTTGATAATGCCACCAAAATGAGTAAAAACAAAAACAAAACAGAGAAAAAAATTCCAATGTAAATCAATTCACGGAATAATCAAATAATTTGGTACAATATTGTGTTTGATACATTTACAAGCATGCTCCTCAATATTCAACGATGTATGAAAAGTAAAACCTTCGGAATTCGCAGGTATGTACAGGCGACAGTGCTTAAGAGTAATTCGAAGAGTAGAAAAGCTATCTATGGAAGGGAGTGGAATCTAAGGAGCAAGTAACACAGGATAGATGAAGCAAGGAAGAAAATCACTCGAAAAGAGTGATCGCAGTACGGGAAAATGGATAAGAGGTGCAAAGCACAAACACAATAATATTGAAAAACCAACGTGTGTAGAAAACAACACGCATGGCATGTGGTAACAAATATATAATGTATGTTTCAGGGGGAAACTGGGACACAAATCACAAGAAATTGCACATGGCAAAAGCCAAAGATTTTCGAAAACTATCAGAGTTTATTTCAAAATAAATTATTATAATATGTTTAAAGCATATACATAATAAAAGCTATGATAAAATAATTAAACGGAGTGGGGAAAAAGTGATAGCAAGTAAAAGAAATAAAGGATAGAAATGACCAGTTACAACAAATTACATAGTTGCCAAGTTAAGAAAAACGAAATATTTAGAATCGATGAAAATAAGAAGGAAAAGAAGATTCAAGAACAACTCAAGACCCCAGACAATGCGTTAAATTTACTACATGAAAGAAAACAGAAGACTAGAGAAAAAAGAGTTGTTACAGAGGAATAAGTAGGTATTAAAATACAGGAAGTTCAAAAGCAGAGGTCAGTATTCTGGTTAGCAAAAGGGCATTGCATTGGGTACACAGCAAAGGACATTGTCACCAAATTCACAATCACAAGAAAACTAGAGGACACCAAAGAGAACAGAACGTTAAAACTACGCTGCGGGGAAATGCGCGCCGCGAAGCTCAGGACGAAAACGCGCCGCCACCGGGAATCAAGGACAGAGGAAGGTGTTTCACTGGACAATCTGCGCTAAATTATCACGCATGCGCGGCGTAGGGGAAAGTATTGGCTTAAAGTATATTCAATTACAAGTGGTGCTCCATGATCTTCCTTAACCATGCAGCACTGGCAAAAATGAGCAAAGGAAACGCGTACACTTCAAAATTTCGCTTCAATCCACGGCGAACTCCATATTACATTATGTCATTCTGATTAATATACAGTGAGGGTATGATTAAATTTACCACAACTACAGTTGGAAGCATGAACTGTGCACAAAAGTGAGTGAACAAGTTAACAAACAATATTCATCAAATGCAATGACGCATTCAATTTACTCGTAGATTAACAAAAAACGAAAAATTCCGATCAATTTCTCAATTTCGACTTCCCGTTCGATTAACAAGACGAGTAATAAGGGGCAAAATTCAGGTCACTGAGCACCAGTGTTTCTAATTACTGATCTATTTTTAAATGCTACTCTTCGTTGATCTACTCATGGATATCGAGTACCACTCTCCCCTTACAAGCCTAACCTGACAGTAGTGGTTACAGATTGAGAACTACTCCGGACATTTAAGTGAATCTCTGGAAGTTCTTCCAACAAATATGCAACGCAAGACGAGAGTTTAATTTTCAAGAGACTTACAATATAGGAAGACAGATCGAATATTTTTGGTTAATAAGGATTTTGTGAAAAATCCAGCAATTTTTTCTAAAATTTCCTTCGAATCTCTAAATAACTCGAAACTAGATTTAACGCAGCAGCAATACTTCAAGAAACTAAACCTCGTACTTAAGGTCATGTTCAACCTTGGCTCACTGAGCTAACTACAAAATGCCTTTTCCCATAAGTATTAACCAGACCGCACGCAATTAATAAATTGAACGTGACCAAGCCGTGTGCGTTCCGAGCATTAGGTTACAGACACTTTCTAGTAGCCGAGGTGTTTGAACTGATATCCCCCGCTGCAATGACATTGCCAGATGTTCTAGACATAAGCTCCTTACATGGAAAGCATGAAACCTCAACGGATACGCAGGCCTGAGTTAAGGTGACTCGCAGGATACTATAGTAATTGTTCGAGAAACGATGGAGAACGCGGGGTAACAGTGTTTAAAAAAAAAGTTTTTTAAGAGGGATCATAAGATTCTCTTGGGTTGAAATGCCCCACAGAATTCTCATGATTAATAAAATTAATTACAGCGTGGAACGTGTTTTGAGTTCCGTTCTTTAAACGGACGCGAATCCAGAACGAGCGGCTTGGTCCCGGATGTCTCGCCCTATCGTTCGGGTTTGTCTATTCACAGGCACAGTCCCCTCCCTTATGCCGCCTTGAAGGTCTGTAAATCGCTGGCGCATGCAATTATATCATTAATTCAATTTTTAAGAGTATAGCCGCGTGAGTTTTATCAAGTCAAGGTCACCAATCAAAATATCCAAGACGGTTTATTTTCATTCTTTCCTCAATACTGTCACAGCTAAGTCAGAAAATGATTATGTTTTGTTGTTTACTGTGATCCTGTTGATTTTTCAATCACAGTATTACTATACAATTTTCAAGCACTAAACCTACGCTCTACAGTCACGGGGGGGGGACTTTAAATCTTAGAGGGTGGCTTTGCACCATGAACCACTTTCATAAATGTTTGTTTAATTAAATATTGGCGATTGTATTTTCAGTTGCTTTATCCATTAGTCGATTAGTCAGAATCGACTAATGCTAAAAGCAACTGAAGATTCAAACGTCAACATTTAATTTAACATTTATAATTCACAGTTTTCGCTTGAAGTACATTGTACTCAATTAGATTTCCAGTTTCGCTCTACCAAAAATCAAGGTTTACCGAAGTCACTTTCAAAATAATTGTGTCAAAGGGAGCTTAGAAGCTGTCGCGAGGCATTTTGAGAATCGGCACTGCCGCAAAAACAGGAACAAATAAGTGTTATTTCGCCTCTCATTGGTAATTTCGATGCCATTTGAAATGCATTTTCCAGGAAATATTTTGAGATCTAACCCGTTACCATTCTACTTAGGTAGTTTGGGTGCCTTCTCATGATTCCTACTGATGTCTAACAATGCGGGTTTTAGCCTTTTTAATTGCTTCGCCTTTACTCATTTTCTGTCAGTTTTAACATTTACTCAATTTCTAACGTATTTCATATGCGAGATTTTATTAATCTATTAATAACCATCGAAAGTATCCAAAACATTAAACTATGCGATGTATCTAGATGCGTTGCACTCAAAGGAATGATCGTGCACGATGTGAGTTGTTTCAACTGTACTTTGTGGTAAACAAGTCGCCTCGTCGTTGCTCTAAAAAAAAACAGATTCTGCGTGAAATCAAGATGGCACATCAGCGTTACTGCTCGTGGTATCTTCAGACGTTGCTTGCACCCTCTTCGCTTCGCATTTAACTTTTAAGTTCAATTCTTTAATCACTCATTTTTTCGTTTAGACAATCAACAAAAAACGGAAATAAGTTTAGAGCTAATTCCCTCTTCACCACTCAGCTGTTGCGTAGTATAATTCTTCCTATAAGATGTGAAAATACTGTTTCAGGAATGCAAAGATGACATAAAAAATATAAACGGGAGATAGGAGAGCGGGAGGAAGAGGCAAATATTTAAATTTCGGATCACATGATGCTGCAGGAATTTTTGATTTCAAATACAGGTAAAACAGTAATCAAATGAACACGCACGAAAAGCATGTTATTAACAATCATGCATTTCTCCTATTATCTATGAAATACACTTTTAGTTCGATTTTTTCCCGTCGGTTCCACATAAGGGTGAAATGAATGGAACTAAGGCATACAAGGAGCTTGTAAATTCCAGGAGAAAAAAAAAAAAAAGAAAAAACACCTTCGAGTACCAACGATTTGAGGGGTATTTGATGATCAGAGGGGTCGATTGAGAAGGTTGTTGCGCTCAGATTTAGATCAGGTGTCAGGTATTGCGCCCAAACAAAAGACTACCCAGAGTAAAAAACTTGTAAAAATCCACTTAATGTTATTTTCTCTTCCACACCCCAAGGACCTTGCTATTAATAGTTTTTCTAAAAATAGTATATTAAAGAGCATTTCACTATTTTTTGTCGTTATACACCTGTAATTTAATATTAGATTTAAAACCTACGAGGATTAAAGTGAGAGGCGACTTTTACTTTTTCAGGGGGCAGGTCACTAGTCAATACAGTTTACCTTACGCACTTCTGACTGAATAATATGAGTAAGACGACAACACTGCGTCTTTCATATTCTGCCGCCTTGTTCATGATTCATAATAATCCCCAGCAAAGTGTACTTAAGGAGCCGGCGAATCCCGAATTGTAACAATCTTGTAGCATTTAATTGTAATGCACACCCGGTCTTTCTCCTGATCTAAACCTGAGAGGTCGGGCTGAGCAGCGGTAAGGTCGGACAAGGGTTAGCACTGAGAGCGGCGGCGTACGCGTCGAAGGCGCAGCGAAGGGGCAGAAATGGAACTGCATCACAAGCCTCGATGCCAAGGGACATGTTCGTAGTTCATTATTAAGGCAGCGTTCTGACCGCAATATTTTAAGTCTTCAAATGTAATTAAATTTAAGATATTTGACTTGTTTTAGAAATTAAAAAACACTTAAGAAAATCAAGCATGAAAATGAATTCTTGAAATGACATCGTGTTCTCTTAGCTTAGCAGCAACGACAGAAAGTTCATTGGCAAAAAGGTCATGCATAAATGAATAGGACGTCCAATGTCATCGATCAGTAAGGGGGTGGGGCGGCAAGTGCTTTGCTCCCCTTAGGGTTACCACGTCGTCCATGTAAATTCTGAAGTCACTAGTCATGATACGTACGCTAGTTAAATTTAATACACTCGTATCTTTTTTTTGAGTGTGTTGGAGAAGGTACTGGTTCAAGAAGATTGTTAGTGGATTTAAATAGTTTCGGTCAACACCAATCCTGTTTCGAAACAACGTAAGGGTTGACTACCTGGGAACGATTAGATACGTCCTTTCTGAAATTTCCTCTCATTTCCACGTTATATGCTCTGAGTAAGTGTGATGCGAAAAACCTCTAGCGGTACGATGAGTACAAGGTGGTAAGAACAACGTATTGCTGTATCAGTGTCCAACTGCTCTGATTCTTCCGACTTTGATCGACAGTTACAACCGTAGGAAATTAAATTTATGGCTTCCTTCTTTAATTCCAAAGGGCTTTGCGGCATGCGTGTCCCGTCGCTGCGCCTGAGTGAGGGGAGGGGGGAGCGGGGGGGGCGCTGGAGAGCGCGTGGTACTCACCTTCCGGGAACGAGAGCACTGGGTGGAAGCAAGGGTCGAGCAGCGCCACGCGCTCGGCGGGCGTGAGCAGGTCGGGCTGCGGGAGCGGCGCCGTGGGGTCGGCGCGGCCCGTGCACAGCGCGCACCAGCTGAGCGGCGGCTGGCAGCCGCAGCGCACCGTCACGGCGCGCGCCGCCTTCTTCGACACCACGTGCAGCCCGGCCACCTGCAGCAGCTTGCGCTTGCGGAACACGCCGCGCACCAGCGGCCGCGTGCGGCTGCATCCCGCGCCGCCCGCGTCGACACCGCCGCAAACACCAACGCTGCCGCAGCCATCCGTTGGCGCGGTCGCGGGGGCGGTGGCGGGGCCAGGGGGCGTGGGCGTTGAGGTCGCTGCCGTTGCAGCTGCTGCCGCTGCCGGGGACGCGTTCGTGCTTGTCTTCGCCCCGCCGGGCAGAGACCCGTGGAAGCCGTTCACCACCAAGGCGTGGTGGTGATGGTGATGGAGATGGTGGTGGTTGGGGTGGGGGCCCGACGCGCGGCCGCCCCCCACGCCACCAGGCGCAGGCGCGGGCGCGGGGGCGGACGCAGGCGCGGACGCGGGCGCGGGGGCAGGCGAGGGCGGGGGTGCCCCTGAGCCGGGGGCGACCGCCGCCCCCGCGGGGGCTTCCCCTAGACACACGTGCCCCTTGGCGGCCCGGATTTGTCTGTGCACACACGGACAACAAGGCTTCCACCATTAGCAATACTGGGTACGACACCACGCCACACATTCATCTTTACGGAACGAGTCTTTTCTCGGCGCTTCCCGCCGCTTCTTGCGAGTGAGGCCGTGCCGGCCGCCGCCCGCCCTCCCTCCCTCCCTCACCGGCCTCATGCAGAGCATCTCTTTGCCCTTTACGCGACTCCACAAGCGAAGCGTCGCACCGAGCTAATTTTATCGCGCTTGTCGCCCGCCGTCAAGCACGTTGCGCTCCGGGTGCGAAATGACCCGCTCGTGTTATGGACCACCTATGCATCAATTACACTAAGTTATAGTTTTCTTCCATCTTCTAGTATATTTCTTCGATGCTAATACGAGCGGTGTAATGAAGCAAGCTATCAATGTTTGTAACAATAAAGATTTCCTTGGGTGGGTTGATCTCCTCTGATGTAAAATGAAATAAGTTCTCTAAAGAAATGTATAATACGTTATGTACAACGATTTATGCTAAGTTACTTAAAATCTCAGGCAATTTGAATGCCCAAAAGTGTTTAATCCAGAAATTATTTTTTAGGACTCACTAAGCACAATTATTGAAATCGGCAAAAAATCGTATTTTGTATTTGCTAAGTGAATTTTACTACGTAAAACTGAAGAGCAGCTCTGTTTACTGCTAATCAAATTGTAGCAGCAATCACATTTGCGTAGAAAAAGCCACTGTTTTGTAAACGTCAATTTTTAATTTTGAATACAAAACCCGGTCTCTCCTCAGAGGTACTACCATAACCTACCATACCTTAACGGCATATATAATAAAATAATGGACATATATAAGAATGGGTCCTGGAGTTACAGTAGTTTTTCTCAAATTCGACCTGAGGCACAATATGTTGAACAAGTTTATGCGAATTCATGAAAACTGTCAATTTTATCATCGTGTGAATGTCTGTTAGAACGTGGACATCCTTGTCTCTCCTGTTGGTCCGCCTGCTCCTCGTGACCGATCACATTCTCTAAAGCGTCAATACACGAATCCTGGGCTGAAAATTTGATAATTCTCGACATTGAAATGATATACGAGTAACCCGGTTTTCCCCGTGTTTGTTGCATACGACCCAAAGAATATTATCCAGACCCAGGCAAGACAGAGTCGCATATTCCCACGCAATATGAATGCGCAAGGATTTGTAATCATTTAAGGTAGGGTTAACTTTATCAAGGTAGTTCTAAACTAATCGCTTATACACTCTTTACAAGTCGTACACACCTTAGAGCAGTGTGTTTGAAAATCATGGGTTCTCTATAAGGTGATCCCATCGCGATTTCCCACCTCTCCCTCTAGCTCTTCCTTCTTTCTTTCTCAACCCATCGAACGAGCGGCACCCTGTGCTGCCGGAAACGCCGAGAAAAGATTCATCACACAGCGGTGCAAGACGTGCGCACACACGTGGTCCTTCACCACAAGAGATGAGCCAGAACTAGCCACCGCTCAACTGACATGACATTCAAAGAATGCAGCATACTGAGCATTATCAGGCCATGCGCACAACCCAGAAAACGTACGTACTAATAATTAAATCTAGAGCATTCTTCTCCGTCATTTTTGTTATGTGAAAAGAGGAGAAAACCAATGCTCTACACAACATTCAGATAATTGCGAAATTTTGTTGGATACGTTTAGGCTACAAGCACGAAGAACATGCAAATCAGCCATTTTTGATGTGATCTGTTGTGTCTAATGTTGCATCATCAGTGTTCGAAAAAGGTTTGTAATTAATGTCTCTAATTCCAAGACTAAAGAGAAAATGTTCACAAGAAAAGGTCAATGAGATAGCACGAAGATGAAACAAAAGAGACGGGGAAATTGCAATGTGTTCTTTGACGAAGCACATTAATTGATTACGGTCGACTTGCCATTCTCCATATTTCAATAAACTAGGCAGGCAAAGCCGGGCAATATTTTGAAAAAGGAGGTGATCCGCAATAAATGTGATGGAATGTTACGAAAGCATAAGCACGTCCACTACAACTGAATTTCGTCGTGAAACTACAAATCAACAATCAAGACGAGACATGATGCTGATTTGAAAATTTTAAATTAGGGGCTCCAAAATGTTTTCACTTTAACCAATCCAGATCTATATAAATTACTACAAGTATTACAATGACGCTGCAATATGACCAATACCAATGTCAGACAAATTACCAAAAAATGAGGCAACTACGTTCAAAAAACAAATCCCGGATTTTCGTTGCCCCTCCCAATGAAAACATTTTTTTTCAGTAATTCAAATAAATTCATTTTTTTCACTTTGTTCAGAATATTATTTATTCACAGCAAGCAAGCGCCAGGAAATAATCAATCTTACAGAAGATAGAAGTATCCCCTTTGTGCATTCGAGTTTTGATGTTTCGACACCTCAGTTACAACCTGATATATTTAATATAATTGTCGTAACTTGATGTCAATATCCAAAATACTAAATATTTGTTCTTCTAAATGATCTTTCGCGAGTTTGTTCGTAATTTCGCATCAAAGTGGCAAGGAAGTGTTTAGGGTTTTTGCCACTGATGGTCATTATGTTGGTATACCTGATAATCAAAAGGTCTAGTTCAATCATGCTTACGCACATTGCGATGAGAAGAATTAGTGTCAAACTCTTCCAAATTTATGGTAAAAATAACGCATTTCTTTACGCAATTAAAATGGTTACAAAAGGATAACGGTAGTACAAGCAATATTGGAATATTTTATCACTGTACACTGTAATACATGCCCTTCCGACAGAAAAGGAAATAATCTAATAGGAAAACATGAAGCAAAATTACAGCATGCCTTAATATTATCAAGAGACAAGAGAGTAATTTTATAATCCATCAGGCAGAAATGCATATCATAAAAGTACACACTGAACGTGAATGCCGTGCATGACGAATAATTCACAGGACTCGACCAATAGTTTTTAAAGCAGTAAATTGTGTTCTCGCAAAGACAGAACATCATTCCCAGTGTTTGACAAATACATGTATCGGTGCACGAACAGTGAATTTTCAATTCGACAATTTCGAAATATATTCTGCCATTAACATCCTAGAAATAACTTAACTTCTGCGAGGAAAACACAACTGGGTACTCTCAAATATCAAACAGAAATATTAACAAACAGCAAAGTTATGATGACGTTATGGTGCAAAATACACGACTTGGTCACAAACAAAATTATTGCCAGGCAAAACGTTTTATTTTTATATTTAAACTGCAATATAACTTGAGGAAATTTTAGTCAGCTTGATAAAGCCTTGTTTTGTAATAATTTTAAAATATCATTCCTGACTATTGCAACTCCACCAACTGCAAACTATAGCAATCAAAGAAAATGGTAATATTGAATAGGAATTTACTTTATGAGTAAAGATTCTCAGAAGGAATGAAGGGAAGATGGCAATCTACTTTACGAAATGCGGATTCTATTAGACGCTCACTGTCAATAGTGACATGAATACTGCCAGCTTTCGAACTCTCTCATTCAGCCGCGTGTGAACACCGGCGCGGGAGGGAGCACAGGTGACGGGAAGGCGCATGGGAATAGGGGACGGCCGTGAGCACGTCATCAAGAGAGTTCCTCCTGCACGGCAAGTTACGATTTGGCCTGATTACCGCAAAGACCACAATCCATGACAATTAAGTTACGCCTAAAAAATGCTTTAAAGTAAGTATTCAATTTAATTTACCAAGTACACAGTACCAGAGTAAATGCAACTGGAAGAAATAAAAAATCTATTGCAAAACGATCAAATTGGAATATTTTGCGATATGTTAGGGACACTAAATGCGAAAATTAACGTCGCTGCAAAACATTCGTATGCCATTGCGGCGTTTTCTAGCTGACGGCCATTTGACACTTCGAAGGGACGCTGTGGAAAAAAATACTTTGAACGGAATTTTTTATTCCATCTATTTGAATTGACGGCAAGATCCAGTGAACGGGGCGGCAAAATTTGGGGATGAAAGAACTTCGGTTCGGTTCGCATGGCACAAACAGGCCAAGCTCCTCCGGTGGCAATGTAACCACCAAAATAAATAAAACTTAAATACACCGTTCCTATACTCGCCTGACTCCTGAAAAGAAAACGTTTTGTTCCTTTCTTCAAATTTTGAATAATAACTTCCTTTCCTCAACCGACCTGCCTACCATACTTCCGTTGACGCAAGTGCCGTAAAGGCCAGTAAAGAAACAAGTTCATAATCCAGCGTAGTTGCTGAACGTACCTAAAAGAGAGCGCCAAGTTCGTAGCTTTGGCGAAAACGGAATTACGGCCACTGGGAACAGGCCGCAGTGGGACAGAGGGCGAAAAAAAACAACAAGTAACAAATTATTATTATTATTATTATTATTATTATTATTATTATTATTATTATTATTATTTCTTTAAAAAAAAAAGCCGAGAGCGGAAAGGAAGAGACGTGGTCCTACCTGTGGATCTCGTTGTGCTGCCGAATGCGATATTCCAGGTCCGAGATCTGCGCCTGCAGCCACGTCCAGCGGCTGGCCACCCCAGCGCGGTCCCGCGCCCAGCGCCACGCCGCCCGCTTCCCACTGCAACACAAAAGCACCACGTCACTCGCCGCACTCTACAAGCTGCCTCACGCACGCCTTTTTCCAAGGCAGCTAACCGTTTACAACCGCACTTCCACATGCAGAAAGCACACTAATACTACATTCGCTTTGATATAGATTATCAATAATAATTTCATGACTAATTTTTTATATATTAACATACACACTCTTCACTGGCGTATATTGAAAATTCACACATTAGGTGCTAACAATTTGTACAATATTAAAAATTGGACAGTCATTCCTTTGCAAATTTCCCTAGCTTTTATCGATTTTTAGGAGAATTATTTATTTTCCCTAGACAAAAAATTGCAATTTCGATACACGCTGAGCCCTCAACCCTTGCGCGTAATCTCTCATTCCCTGCGCGCGGCTAGAGAAAATAATACCAGAATTATCTTCGGTACCGTCAACAATTTTTCGTAATTTATCGTCTTTGCAAATGAAAATATGCAGCTTCGTGTCATTAAGTACAATACTCCATATGGAGACCTAAGGTCTTATTCTTCCACATAATATGAATACTTACTCGTTGGACCTGTGCGATTAACTACTGGGTTCCCATGCGAACATCTTATTGATCACTTTTAAAATAACATAACTTGGAACTGAACTGCACGTTAGATCAAGGTCCTTCTACTTACAGAGATATTTAACGAAACACCATTCCAAGCACTTTTACTCAGAAAAGCCACAAATGTACAGAAATGGCCGGTAATGTAAATTTTAACGATGCGAGATAAAAAAATACATTTATGTAATTATTGGAAAAATTCAAGAATACAGCAAAATGGTGTTTATGCAATTTTGTGCAGTGCATTTGCACTTATCCTACAAAAAGTTCGATGAAAAACTTGAGACGTTTTGGAGAAACCATGTTTTTAATATGGTCCATATTTCACTCAAAATGTGCGAAAACTACCAACATTTTTAAAAAACGTACATGTGGTTAATTAAAACAAGAAATAATTAAGGGCAAGTTGCTACAATGAATGCATTATTTCCTTAAACCTGTAAGGTGAACCGGAGTTCGTGAACCTATCAATGTTCACGTAAAACCTAATACTTGAAAAAATATCCAAATTTTTGCATTTCATTTTGTTAAGAGGAGTTCTGTCTTCACACAAAGTAAAAGTGTCACCCATCACTAAATGAAGCTAAGAACTCAACACGTGAGCCCAGAGCTCGCAGCGACGCATCTCGCTACCCGTGCGCAACGCGGCCCCTCCTCGCCTTATCGGAGGCAAGAAGGCAGCGCTTCATCCTTTGGCTTATCGGCGGGTAGAGGTGGCGAGATGGTGAGGTGTGGGGAGGTGCATGGGAAGATAAGAGGTTGGTGATGAATGATGGAAGGAAATAGAGAGGAGAGATGGGGTCGAGAGAATAGAAAGAAGAGATGGTGAGAGAAGAGAAGGGCTTAAAGAAAGGAAATGGGGAGAGGCAATTAGGAAAAGAAATGTGAAAGGTCGGAGATACGGAGGCGAAATGCAGGAGTAGGGAATTTGTGATGCAGGAGGTTGCGAAAAGGTATGATAAATGCGGAGGGTTGGGAATAGCAAGGGGAAATAGAGGTAAAGGGATGTACTGCGGCAAAGCAAAGGCTTTTCCCCGTAATGGCCGCACTGGTCACGTCTCTCGAATTCGTATGATGCAGCGAACTCAGACGTTGCGTTCCTTCAAAACACGATTAACTTTAGAACGGCCATTGTGATCTGGGCGTCATGTGCAACTTCCATACACTTAGGATGAATGGGAATAAAATCGCCTTTATTGAAGTGGCGACACGCATGTCAGATGATACGTGTTTCTTGCCTAATCAAGAAGATATGAGCAATGTAGCTGAAGCAGATGAATTCTCAGAACGTCATTAAATCTGCCGTGGGACCCCGTGAAATTATCTCATAAAACCAAGTGTCAGAATGAAATGTATTCACCTATAATTGAATCACCAAAGCAGGATTTGATTTGGATGTTAGAACTTTCCAATTTTTCTTTTCTTCCGGGCTTTCACCAACAGCTATTGTTTCAATACATGATGGTGAAAACTTGATAAAATAGTTGAGTCGTGTTAAAAGACTTACAGGGTTTGTAATTAGAGGTGGCAAAATTTTAAAATACCGAGTTTTCTGAATCGCAACATACTGAAAAGACAGAACCAATGTACGACATTAATTTGCATTTGAATATCCCGTTATTGCAGTATACCAATTTTTCTTTGGGGAATGTAAAAGAATTACACAATGGGAGTAAAAAAGGTGAGCTGTAATAGCGATTTGAATGTAGATTCGACTCTACTGACTAAAACCTTCCCCGAATCCGGTAACTCGATTCATGTCCTGCGGTGTAGCATCCTTTTCTCAATCGAACCAGTAGCACATTCTTTCTCGCCGTATTTCTAACGCAATTATCGAAAATTCAGGGCGTTCAACGAAAATGAGATTGGCGCCATTCTGTTAAGTATCCCTTGTTCTATCCACGGCTAAAAAAAATAAAAAAATAAAAAAAAAAATAAAAAAAAAGCTTATAATTCACGCAAATTACGCAAAAACGCTTTCTCAAAAAAAAAAAAAAAATTACATGACCTTATTTGAAAATCTGTCGAAAGAACGTTGCATTATGAGAGAAAAATCTATCTTCAAAATTCTAGTAGTAGGAAGACGCCGAATAAAATTTTGGTGCACGATTACAATACTTTCTCTTCTTACGAAGTAAGAGGAGAAAGTAAAACAAATAAAAACAAAACCGCTTAACTGTAGTTGGAAATTACATTAGTGATGAGATGTAACTGACTTCGTGTCTATTACGACTTTTACATGATGATCTGGGCAGTACGGGTGATGCCGCGTCGAAGGCTGAGGTGCCGACGTTACGACCGACATATCGCGATCCTCATCAGGGCTGTACTGCCGGCAGTACAGCCCAACAACGAATATATACTTAGACGAAAGAACGTTACAAAAAACACCTAACAATGTTGCATGTGACACGAAGCAAGAGTACGAATCGTGAACGTTAGGACTGCATTGATATATTTTATGACTAGACATCGGATGTTTAGGGAAATGCCTATTTTTTCTAGAGAACTTATTTAAAGGCTGATAATATATGTCCACGAATCATGACAAATGATGACATGACGGAATTTTATAATGCTTATTTTTGCTTATTTTAGCATAAATGCCTATTTTTTGCATAAATACCTTTTTTAGGACTTTTTTTTGCCTTTTATTTATTATATTTATATACAATGCTAAGATATCGGAAAATCGGCAATGTTCCAACGTGACCATTCATTACGAAATCTTCAATTCACGTCTTGAAATTTAAAATTACGAGAGAATTCTTGAAAGTATACCAACTGATTTTTCTCAATTTCCCTACTTCACAAATACTAGCCATGATCTGACATGGAAGATTGACAATACACCGAGGGAACCGAAATTTTAAGTGGAAATAAATATAAATTCCCAGTCGTCGCAAATTTGAAATTGTGATCCTTGAAAAGTTACTGGTAATATGTAAATATTACTGGTTAATGGAAACTATTAAGAATAAAATGAAGAGATGTAAATATGTAAATCGAGTTTTACATTAAAATATACGAACTGGTTTTGTGCATTTAAGTTTACAAAATAATATATACAAAAATTACAATTTTCCATTTTATTGTGTATGTAACTTATGACAGTGCCTTTTTTCTGCTTATTCTTGAGTTTTTCAGTGCCTTTTTAGGCGCCTACAAGACGATTTTTTAGTGCCTAAACATCCGATGTCTATTTATGACTATAGCTCTCCAGAAGCTTCGCAGGGGGGTGGAGTGTATTTGGTTCAACAAAGTGCCAGTTGACTTTTCTGGCTCAACACTGAATTACCCGTATCACTAGTGGAGGTACATTCAGTGTTGCCATAGACTAAAAACGTGAGAGCATAATAAAACATTATCAGGAAATACAATACCTGCAAGTCACTTAATACCTTTAAGTCACCTCTACTTAAAGGGTGATGCTAAACGAATACGAAATTTTGCGAACCATTGAGTTTGTATGCGTGATTATCTACTGATTAAACTCAAATGGAATTGGGCATTAACAGATGACTGAATAGAGATACGGTAAAAAGTATTAATTTTCTAGTATTATTTTGCGACAAAAGTGAAAGAAAAATCTGATCTTCCCTACAATTAAGTGCAACTGAGAACTTAAGTGTACCGAAAGTTATTAAATATATAACCTAAAACGAAAAATAATAAATACATCAGTACACAAGGGGCAAATGTATTTAAATGTACAGTAAAAACGAACATTAGTCACAAATCATTATACAACACTGGCAAACGAGAGATCGTCGCTTTTCTTTTTTACATTAAATGCAATGAAAAGGAAAAGCACCCACAATAGAATAATTCATATTATCTTCGAAATGCTTTCCCACTGTTGTTAGTTTAACCACCTCGCTAACTTTACATTCCGAATTTATTACTTATGTACCAATTACGCAGAATGTCACAAATCCCATCCTTCCCCCAAGCTTATTTCCCGAATACCATTTGTCGCAATTCGAATGCAGTATCAAGCGAGGGGCTGCCGAGCGCTCTGCCGCCGCCGAGCTCGAGCTCGGCGAAACGCGACCCGCATGCACTTCCACAGTGTCAGGGCGGAGGGGAGGAGAGAAGCGACTGTGCCAGCGTCACACACGGCCCCGCCGCCGCCATCCGTTCCGCGTAACGCTCAGCGCACTTGTCGAACCTACAAGGTACGACGCGCCGCCGCTAGATGGCAGGCGCGGCATCGTCGCGCGTGGGAGCGGTGGCCCCGCGCTGCCCTGCCCTGCCCTGTCCCAGCCTGGCGGCGGCGAAGGCGGCAGGAGGCGGGAAATCAATTGCCGGCGGGGCGGTGGGGGGGCGGAGAGGCCCGCGGGAGGGGAAGTCTACGGTATCGATCGCGCGCGTGGGCGAGAGGGCAGGAGGACGGGGGGACGGAGCGGCGCGCGAGCTTCGAGCGGTGGCGGCGGCCGCACCGCACGCGAGTCGCCTCGCCTCTCTCCGCCGACACCGTCACCTCGTCGCGCCGCGCCCTGGAGCCAAGCGGAGGCGGCCCCGCCCCCTTCTCCGTCACCCGGACGCACGTGGGCGCAGCTGCCGTCCGCCCGCGAAAAACAGCGCGCGCCCGCAAACGCGCCGCCCCACGTGAGCCGTTGGCAAAAGAAACCAAAAACAGCTGCTCTAACGACCTGGTGGCGGGCCGGGTTGAGCCCGCAACAAAAGCACCGGTCGGAGGAGCTTCCTCAAGGCGAGCGCCGGCGCCTTTCGCCCGCCCGCTTATTGGGGCTCACAAAGGCAGGTTGGGGGCCTCGTGCCATGCGAGCACGAGTCCGTGCATGCGCTTCGACGAGAACTGCCGTTTGCCCATGGCAATTGGGGGAGATATCTCTTTGCCATTAGTGCATTTACTACAACTATTGTAATTAAGTAAACGTTAGAAGGCAACTACGTGACTAAGACTTCATGTGCTGATTGCGTTCTACAATTATTTTTCCTTCCAGGAAGTTACTCAATTGAAGATATTCCGATTTGTAACAGCAAATTATAAACTTAATTCTAGTACATCCGATTGGTTTGTCATATGTATTTCTTTTCGCAATTTCTGATGACTGTAGTTACAAGAAACCAGCACATTCAATTTGGAAGCACTTCCATTACCGTACACGCTTTAGGTCACGGTAAATCAGGAGATATAACGTGTTCCAATAATTGTAAAAGAACGTTAAGAGTTCAGTATACGACCGGTTCTGAAGTTGTTTAGCGATAACACCTTCAATCATGCTGTGAAAATAATCGCAATTGTATTCGTTCGTTGCATTCCGCGGACTGCCAAAGGTTTATGGCGCCGCTTAAGAGTCGTCTAAACATTGCAAGGCGTTACGGAATAGCTAGTGCCGTTCGAAGCTTTGGACGAAAAAACACGAATGTACTGAACGCCTCAGCGGTTATCGGCACTTCAGTTATCTAAATTGATTCCAGTCCTCTTCATACGACAATCTGACTTCCATTATTTACATTTTTCAAGGCTGGGGTGTTGACTAAACCCATTCCAATATGGCGTGTATTTGTTTCAATCTACTAGTCACAAGACCGAAGTATTGCAAGTTCATAAATTTTATTTTCACAAAGATCCGTGGATTTATAAAATAAACAACTATTTCAATGACCCATTTCGCGTGTTCTAGCGGAATAGGGCAAGTTCGACAGGGTTCGTATCTTCAAGAGACTCTGCCTCCGCCCGAATACAATTTCCCCCTCGAGCAAGCGCTATGTATGAGTATAGCCCAAACGGTTCCTTATAGGGATATTTTAACCGGTTCTCTTCAAATTTCACCTTTCCGAAAAGTCCTTGCATCTTTACCATAAACGTTTTTCAATTGGCACGTTCCGAAATAACATACGAAGTTACGGATATTTATGCCCGACTGTTTCGCTATTCCGATTGTACATTCCAGTGACAATTAACACCTACACCAAACATCGAAGGCTGAGGAGCATGTCAAATAGTATTCGTATCAAGGATGATACAGGCCTAATATTCTGTCGGCTTCTTAAAGTGACTTCAAATTGAATAAAACAATGCCCGAAGGAAATCACACAGCACACCAGCAATCTAAATTTTCCACTTTAGACAGATCAGGCCGCTTGAAAGCAGCGTGTATCTGTGACTTGGCCTCAGTACCATTTCCGCCGAATCGGCAGCGGCAGCCACAACAGCACGTCCTGTCATGGCGCGTTTTGACCGTCGCGCTGCCGCCGCCGCCGCGACCTTGACGCGAGCCGTGGCAGTCACGCGCCGCGGCGGGCGCACCGGCCGAGCAGAGAGCTCGGCGCACGGAGCAAGCGAAGCAGAGCAGCCACCGGTGGCTGCGAAGCAGCGTCTTGGCAGCGGCCAAGACGCTGGCGACCAAGACGCAGCGGCCAAGACGCAGGCGGTCGCTGGCGACCACCACTGACTGAGGCACCGCACCCAAATCCGCTTCTGGGCTCCAGAGGCGAACACAATTTCCAAACAAAAACTCACTCGGGGAGAGACTGGAATGCCACTCAGTAAAGCTAGCTGAGCAGATGTGCTACAATCGCCGCGAAATCCATAAACCAGCATTTAAATCCTCTTTTTGCTGGTTCCAGTCAATTTAATTATTTCCTTTAAACAAAAAATTGCATATTTACGTACTGTAAGAAAGATAATCTATTTCTTTCAAGTTCGAGAAAATATAGGCAAGAGACCTAAATAAACTTTCACACGAGTAGAATAAAAATCATAAATTAGTCACAGGCGTGAAATTTGTAAGTACGAACAAATCCTGAGAATTCATAGATAAATCCCTCCGACTTCACATTCCAAACCGAAGACCTTTGAGAATGTCGACGTATTGACTGTTTTGCGAAGTACTACTCTCGCGTACAGATGAGCAACTGCAAGTCAGCAAACTACCGAAAAAATTGCTGTAGAACTTGTCTTAGAATATTGACGCCCATGAAACACAAGAGGAGCATAAACTCCACAATACTCTAAACCAACCAGACTCAACTATGCAATGTCTCAGTTCATATTTAAAATATTGAGTTTATTGAAACTAACGATCACGAGTAATACTCATTTCCTCAACCACTGGTACGCATGCACGCACGTACTATCCCCTTCTCTTCGTATTATTTGTTTGTCAGACTAGAAGGTCGTTTTGCCACTACGTTTACACACACCAACAATATACCATAAATGTCACGACAATTTTTGATGAGCAAGACTTGGTTGCCTATTGAATGCAGGACAGTTCCCCATACTGTGCGATATATGGTGCAGTTCTTAAAAAGTGTTAGTTGCGATGAGGTCCATGTGATTCCCTGCAGGGAATACAAAATTGACGGCCTCAAGATTAACACGTACGAATACCCCACACTTCCTTCTCCTGTTGCAACGTCCGTGAATTTCAAACTAGGATGAAGTAAGGACCTCGATATCGATGGTTTCAAAACTGCTGTTTTTATGAAATAATCGATATATTTAACATCGAACACTGTTCACTGACTACTTTGTTGATATATTCTTTTAATTAAAAAATAGACTCCAATAATGTTCACATGCTCGTAATTTGAACATTCTTCAAACCGAAGTCACAAAGACTTAAAATTTAATAGAATTTTTATTAATAAATATGGGGTACGTTTGTAAATTGTTCTGCAATTTTTTTACTTTCTTCTGTCAGCTTAATCTCGTTTATAAATAAACAAAACCATCGCGACATCGCCCCCCCCCGCATGCTAACACTGCTGTTAGGGGTTACAAAATAGTTTTACAAACATCGATGGTTTTGGGCAGAATCGATTTTTAAAATTTGAACAACGATTTTTTTGTCGACGTCGCATCTCTAGGTTACACGAGCGATTAAGCTTGATGGGTTCAAGCGTCGACGCCTTTACACAATAGCTCCAAGCTATTGGAGCTTCAAGTTACCTCACCCCCTCTCTCTCACGTACACACTGCGCTGACTTACACTTCGTAGTATGCAATGCTACTAGAGCCATAGCGGCTCAAAGTTCCTCAGACATCCCGAATCGCGCTCGTCTCCACGAAAGCGCAAAAGTTAGGCAGCTCGGGCACTTTTCCCGTAGCTTTTTCGACATCGACAAAGTATTTTTATTACTTTTTTGGGAGCATCATCGGACGCAATGCGTAAAAAGCGCAATACGTAAGTACAATTCAAGGGATGTACTAATTAATACTGCCCCACATACTACGCATAAGAAAAACTCAACATTGAAAATCCATCCATTGGCCATAATTCTCCTCGGCAGTATTTTAAACACGACTAGCCCTAATCCGTGATAAAGTTTTGCACACTAACTCTTTTGCATATTTTGGTAGCCAACAACGTGTTTCTTTACTTTGGGATCACTTCATTGACCCACAAATGATTTCGCGAATCGTCCCATCTCGTAAGGTATTTGCTCGAGTAGGCATATCAAATACAGAACGTAGGTTTCTACAATTTTACAACACTTCTAGATATCGTCAAGTAACATTCAGACGTCAAAAACTACCTTATCTTTAAATATTAGAAAACTGTAAAGAACATAATCGTACAACGTTAAATTCGAGCACTGTTTAGAGAAAATATTTCCAGTCCCCGCCGTTTGCTCATTTTCCAGAATCATTATGTAACATTTTCATAATGTTGATTTTGAGAAACATCAGTTTTCAGTTGGTATGACCTTTCACCAGGTGGCATGAATATGAAATACTGTCGCAATTAACTTCAAATGAACTCGTGCTTCACGTGATCACTCAGCAGAAAATCACATTCTTGCGGACTGCGTGACAATCTAACACTCCCGAAATAGCTTCCCACGATAGGCGGGTCCATCGATCGCCAGCTTAGCTATGATTCGAGTCAATTTGGAAATTTAAGGGAAAGGAACACTAAGGCGAATTGGCAAAATTATGCTATAACTATATAATTTCTATGAAACTATTAAAGAGAAAGCACAATAGCCGTGGTAAGAGCCAGAAATCATATTCGTGGGTGGTCACATGAAAACGTGCCATACTCACTGTAGATTAATAGTCAGTAAAGCAGTCAAGCACTAAATGACAAAATTTAACCTCAATCTCGAAATGTGTGGGGTGATGTCTCCAGAAGACTTCTGGAGTTACATTTAGAAATAGATTTGGGTTACATTACAAGGTAGTTTTTTTCGTACACTTCTTGGTTCACATACACGAGCCAGCGCTGTGGAAGAATGAATAGATGTGTATGCGAACTCTTCAGCACATGTTGGAGAAGAACTTCAAGGGAGTCAATCGTTCTGAACATTTCGATACTATCTTACCACAAAATGAATCCAAAGGAGCACGCTAGATATTTTTACCAACAAGAACCTTTTTTACTACCACTTTTCTACCAGTACGACCTCAATCTACACTTTGTATCCCCAAGACCGATCTAGCCAACTCATCAGTTCCTCTACCACCCGAGGCAGACTGTGTTCTTCGGTGCCCATACGAACCATTCACGATTTGGCTCACTGATTGCATTTAACCCCAGGATGAGGAAATACGGAAACTAAGACTGACACATTTCAAAATTCAACCTGATTGGAATACTATAGACTAGACATTACTTCATTCATGCCATCCATTATTGTGTCCATCACTCAAGCTTTTCGAATAGAGCTAAGAGCCGGCATTCCTTCGTTGTAAAACAGGGGTCGTAAATGCAAATGCTGATTTATTAAGAAAAATGCAGTTTCGAAGTAGTAATTACCAGAAAATCAGGAAGTACTGCGACCAAGTTGCATACGAGTTTTCATTTAATGAATGCATAATTTAAGTTTTTAATCGGTAGAAATGAAGCCAGTATTCTTGTTAATTAGCTTCTTTTTCGCCCGTAAATCTGATGTTCCTGTCGTTCATTATGACTAAACCTGCGTAAACGTTGTTTACAATTTCCGCCACGTGACCTTAATAAGAGGTTGGGTTTGGTCTTGTAAGTTCTATATTAAACCAGCGTTTATCCCATTTCTAAAACGCCTAAACCAGTTATTAGCTAATAATTGAAGGATCTCGCGTTGCCTCGACATTAGTTTAACACAATATTGCAGACGGCAAATAGATTGTATATACGTACATTACCTGCAGTGCATCTCCGCTAAGCCCCACTCTCGCCCATTCCATCACACAAACTACACAAAACAAACGTTCCACAAAACAAACTACACCACGTTCTCTCCTGTCCCGGTATGATCACTACAATCAACGATGCTACGGGGAGCTGTAAATACGAGAAGCATTGTTGGTTGCATATTTTCGACAAACGTACAGTAACAATCAAATTAATTATCGCATATTGATAACCATAATCAAAGTGACATGATGGATGGTATAGGGTCATGATCTACCTTTGCTTCGAAAATCATTCAAATCGTTATGTCGCATAGAACTTGCCCGTCAAACATTGTTTTATTTTTATTTATATACATGATGGGCTAAAAAAGAAACAAATCAATCCTGAATACACTATCTTTCAGTGAAAGTCCCGTCGAAATCGTTTTAGCCGTTACCATGTTTAAAAAATTGTGAAAACCATGCATGGGCTTCAGAGGCATGTAAAAACATTAACGGCTTACTATAACACAAGTTATTTTGAAATAACAATGATAATATAGATGATAAGGCATGAATACTTTCGAGATAAAGTAATTCTTTTCGAAAGTGCATGGCGTTCTCGTTGGCGAATAGTGGTCACGAACGAAAATATCGTTAATTCCGAAGCTAAGTGCATGTGCGTCATTTCGCAAGAAAGCACATCACTGAACGCATTACTGCATTGTCTTTTCTCCAGGAATTCCGAAAGGAAAAACCTTGATCGAATTGTAACCGAAATATCCTCGATTTACAGAGAAAATACAGCAGAGAGGAAACTCACTCCTGAAAGGATGCACGCCTCACTTCCACCGGTGTTAATGCGCTTCACGCTTCCACGGCTCGCATGCTGGCGTAAGCACGGACCAGGGCCGCTAAAAATGGGAACAATTTTTAACGATCAATTTTTACTATCTTGTAAAGGGATACTATTATGATGCTGAAAAAAAATCGATGATGAGATTATAACGAAAGCACACGTTTTGGGGGCTCTTGATACACAAGTGTTTTTTTTATTTAAATGTCCGTTCATGAACAATATTGGAGTCTGAACTCCAAACCGTTCGTAAGATTTTCTCCTATAAGGCTATTCCTATATCGATCCGGCTGCACTAGAGACCATGCAAATTGGAAACGGATCATCAATTTTTAGTACTTTCATGAAATCTCTCGAAAATTTCAAACATTTTCTCAAAAATGACGTACTTTCTCGCATACTACTTACGAATATACTGCATACGAAGTATAGAGAAAGTATTTTAATTCTGCCGAAAACAGCGAATTTCGACAGAAAAATTTCTAATTGTGGGGCACTGATACCGGAAACGTGGATGTATCTTGTTCCTGTGTGAAGTATTCTCTCTAAAACATTTTTGGGGACCTTGATACCGAAAAATTTGCTGACGGCAAAACCCGTGTATGTGTCTCGTGTCTGATTACACTCATCTTCGCACAATATTGAAGGTAAGATTTTTTTAGTGTAATAAAATATATTCAAAAATAATCTTTAAATGCCATGTACACGTTTTAATGAGTTTTCGCGTAATTCTGAGAGATATTGTGATAATGATAAAACGAAAAAGTATTTAAAACCACCTACATATTTTTTTCCATTTATAGCTTAATATAGTTAAGTTCACTTAATAATATGGTACATTAAAAGTTGCTCAACGTGGAAATATAAGGGACCAGTATTTTTAGACAAGATTCCGCTTTATGCAATATAATTCTGTAGAATTTGTTTGGCAGAACCATTATTGATGTTCACATTAGATTTCCGCATTGTAACATTCCGTAATGAGCAAATTTTACTGTATTAACCGATTTTCATTAAAATTTCTTGAATTTGGTGACTGACAAATTTGGTAACCTTTTCAACGTATCCTAAACTTTTAACACTGAAGCTTGTTATTTTTTATTACGATCCATTTCACTCCTTCACATCTTAGTAATTTTCGCGTTCTTTTGAATTATATTGTGATAAAGTTCAGTAAAAAAGAAACGGCTTCAGTCAGTCATTAGACTAAAGTAAGTGGGTGTTATTTCATCAATATGTTTTAATTAATATACCTTCGAACGAAAATTTCATTTGAGGCACACGATCTCAAGTTTTCACAACTCGCACGCGAAAAGCCAAAAACGCAGGAACTCCAAACCCCAACCTCGACATCTACCAGTGAACTCGACGGGCCTCTGCGAACGAGTTAACATACTGGCAAAGACGACAAGATTCGATTGACAATTTTTACCAAAACGTTTTCTTCTGACGGCTTACGTAATATGACATTCTCAGTACATCCTCCCGAAATACATGCCAGTTTTCGGCGCCGTTTTGAGTGAATTGCAAAAATGGGACTCCCTCATTGATATCAGCGTTCGGACTCAATCTCCTTGCTGCCCCTCCCTGCTAATCGCGACTCCCGTTCGTTCCACTCGCCCGACCACAGCGACTTGCCAGGTTCACCAACCGGGTAAGCATCCAAGCCAAAGGAAACTACACAAGGGCTTAGTTTGTTGTATTATTCGTATCGGTTAAGCATATCCTTCCATCTTGTTTCTATAGTCTTCGATTCTGAACTACGTGGATTCTGTTTGGGGTCAGATTTGACTCCACAATAGTTTACATTTCATTCACTGATATTTGGAATTATTGAGAAAATGATGCTATTTATTATGTACTATATGGTGCTAAATAAGGAATAATATTTGTACAAAAGCCTATCCTCAAAACTATACATATAGGTATCTATCTCACAAGCTTGTTTGAAACGGAGCTACCAATTGTCAATAGACAAACCATATAATCATTCAGAAGCTAGAACATATTATAAAACAGACATGGACACGTTTTTAGATTTTTCTTGCTATTTAATGGTGTGATGTCGAGTCTATTCGGAGGCATTTCTGACCCCAACCGCACTAAAATCAAATTACTTCCCACCAAGAAAACTTAAAAAACTGAAAAGTTTAACACAACGAGACGATCATTTGAATAATTCTACGAGTTTGCAAAACATTCTTTGTGGCTGGGGTCAAATATCCCAAAAGCCTACGGGTTGCAATGTGCTAACTAATTCTTCGGCAATTTCGAATGCTTCAGGGAAAAGAAAAGAAAAAGGAGAAAAAAAGAAAGAAGAAGAAAAAGAAGGAAGAAAAAAAAAACAACTTGGAATTTGTCGTTTTCGAGAAAGGTTTTGTAGCAAATTTGACGTCTACCATATTTATAAGCGCGCGTTATAGGAAAACATTTTTAAAAAATGCCCAGGGAATTATACCACTGCTTTTAAATTACGAAGCAAAAACGAATTCCGCCAGCCTGTCAATATGTTAATTTTTTTTTCTTCAAAGCTAATAAGAGGAATAAAATGGTACACTAAAATTTGAATTTCAAAAACCTGGCAAGAGATTTGAAAAGATCAAAGTAAATATTAACGCGTTAATTGTTTGAATAAAGTACAAAAGGTCACAAGTTTTAATGATAATTGCATTTGAACAATACATTTCAAGGTGCGACCTTGCAAGTTTTGGAAACGTTTAAGAAGGCCTCGCTTACGTGCTTAATAATAAATCCTGAGAGCAGGCGCTAGTTCTCCAGACGGACAGAGACACATTTCAAAAACGTAAATCAGTGACACCCCAAAACGTAGTTTCGACAAAATCTCCCCCCCCTTTCATTACAATACTTTCCCTATTCTACAGGTAAGATGAAGTAAAAAGATAATCACATTGATGACCTATCCAATATTTTTTATAAAATTCCAATAAATGTGTGGTATAAAGTACAACATAGAATCGCAAAGCTATTAAAAAGCGATTGTCTTATTCTGAAATACGTATGTTAGTAGAAAAGAGAAGATGAAAAGCATTGTAGCACTGGGAAATGATGTAAAGTATCTGGAGAATTATTTTTAACAGACCTATTTATTTTAACAGCGAAATCCACCAGAATGTTCGTGTAGAATGAACACTTGCTCCAGTATATTACTAATATATTACATATATGATAGTAGATATCATGACTAACAAATCTGAAAACACTGCGAGCCCTATTCCTGATCTAAATACGAAGATATTTCAGTAATAAAATCGAACAGTAAGGGTCCGATTGTTAAGCCTAATGTGATTTCGCCATCTTTCGCACTAATATCAACATTTGCATAAAAACACCCTTCCCATTCTAAAATGTATTTTTCATCCTTTAATAGTTAAGGAAGTATGCAATTTTTTATTTGCGTTTCGTTGTACGTATTATCAATATACTCTCTTCCTACACTTTCTGCGAAAATTAGTTGAAAATCGCTTAGGAATTACAAAAATGATGCGAACGTACGATACGCGCACTTTTTCTTCATACTCCACAGCGGGGATGCAGGGAAAGGCGGGTTCTGTGTACGTCATGGCAGTGCAGTGTTGCTAACGCTATCGATAGAAAACTCATGGTAATAGCGCGTCTTGGACTAGTTAGCAATAAGACACAACGCAAGTTTGTTTGTTTGTTTTGTTTTGTTTTTAAATTCTGAAGAAATCATAATTGTAGAAATTATTGAGTAACAAGGAGCATGGTACGCAGAAGTCGTTAGAAAGAAAGCAAAATCTGAGAAGTCCGCATTGTAAGGTGGGCAACGATGCAAACTGAGCGTTCCAAGTGAAATTCATTTTCAATCGAGCCGTGCTGTGCCGGGCTGAGCGAGAACTAGGGCAGTGCAGTGTTGCTAACGCTATCGATAGAAAACTCATGGTAATAGCGCGTCTTGGACTAGTTAGCAATAAGACACAACGCAAGTTTTTTTTTTGTTTTGTTTTGTTTTTAAATTCTGAAGAAATCATAATTGTAGAAATTATTGAGTAACAAGGAGCATGGTACGCAGAAGTCGTTAGAAAGAAAGCAAAATCTGAGAAGTCCGCATTGTAAGGTGGGCAACGATGCAAACTGAGCGTTCCAAGTGAAATTCATTTTCAATCGAGCCGTGCTGTGCCGGGCTGAGCGAGAACTAGGGCAGTGCAGTGTTGCTAACGCTATCGATAGAAAACTCATGGTAATAGCGCGTCTTGGACTAGTTAGCAATAAGACACAACGCAAGTTTTTTTTTTGTTTTGTTTTGTTTTTAAATTCTGAAGAAATCATAATTGTAGAAATTATTGAGTAACAAGGAGCATGGTACGCAGAAGTCGTTAGAAAGAAAGCAAAATCTGAGAAGTCCGCATTGTAAGGTGGGCAACGATGCAAACTGAGCGTTCCTAGTGAAATTCATTTTCAATCGAGCCGTGCTGTGCCGGGCTGAGCGAGAACTAGGGAGCTGGATGATCAAGAAAACGTGCGCGCATAGAATATGGGAAGAGCGAAAACCGCGCACTTTTCCCTTTACCATAGACACTATTACTACTCTTCATCCAGCACATTACACTCTTGAAAACAAAAACATCTTGGTTACTTAATCGAGTATACTTAAAGAGTGCAGTTATTGCATTAACGGTCTCCGTTCAGGTTAGGTTTAACAATCCTTGTCCATCAAAAAAAGCCCTCCGCGCATAAGAGACCCTTATTTTGTTTTTCCCACATTGTGACGTACAACAAATAACGAATGATTTAATTAAATATAACACAAAGCGAAAGCAAGTAAATATACGGCAATTCACAAATTCCTTTTCCTTGGCAAAAGTTTTTTTCATGCGTAATTTAAAAATTAAATAAACATGAAATAAAGTAATAAGTAGTTAAGTATATTAACAAAACTCAATTCTGTTGTTTGATAAAAAAATATGCGAACATATTTTCGTATGAAACCACTATTCCCCACCTCGCACCGCTTCAGCTTGCCACGCCTTTGTGGATGTCCACACCTTTCTGGATTTGGCTGGGAAACTAGTGATGCCTAAACAGCACGTACTTTCTCCTCCGTATTTGCACGCAAAATTACGCGAAAAGCACTCAAATTTTCAAAAATTGAACATGGCCTTATTTCAAAATATATCTTTAAGGTACAGATTTCATTGAGGGAAAACGCTATCCTTAACATTTTAGTGGAAGGAAGACTGAAAAAAATTAAACTATTGCAATTATCGAAAAATCAGGCTTTTCAACGAACGCAACTTGCACCATTCTCTTAAACGTCTTTCACACAACAAAATTTGATCAAAAATGGGAGCTCTTTTATTATTATTATTATTATTATTATTATTATTATTATTATTACTATTACTATTACTATTATTATTATTATTATTATTATTATTATTTGGAAAATATCCAGGGTCTTCATGTAAAGTACTCCCAAAATTGCAATAGCGGTTTCAAATTCAAGGGGCCACGATATCTGCCAGATCGATTGGGTACTTTCAATTTCGGTATCAACGCACGCACAGAACATGGATTCTGGCTACACGCGTTGAAGAGGATTTCCCCCTAAATTTAGTAACTGGATTTATCCACTTTTTCGTTACCAAGGCCCTGTAATAAGAGTTTTTCTGTCGAAAGTTCGCCGTTTTTCGCGCAGCATTACAGGAAGAAGGGCAGTGCCAATGCTCAAGGAGCGTCGGGCTTACCAATGTAAGTAGCTCGAGCGGGCTTTTGTCATGCATGTCCTACAATTTCCCATTTCCTAGTTAATATTCTTTCTATTTTCCCCCTTTTTATTTGTATACCATATGATCTAAACAAAATAAGTCAAAGCAAGATTTGGGCATATGTCACTTATTTGTCACACTCCGATTCTGCTATGAAATATAAATTACTGTTAAGTAAATATAATTGAAATGTTCAGAAATAAGCAGAATGTCAATTTTAAACGCGAAAAAATAAAACGCTGAATTTATTTGTTAGATTTTAAACAATTTTTGTATTAGTCGGTTCAGGTTTTGAAATCAAGATGACCATTATTTTCAATTACAAATGTAATGTCAAGTTGCAAGTTTGCTTTAAAATAAAGTATACGTAATATTGAATATTATATTTTAGGCCACTTTTGCTTATTAATGGTAAAGTATAATTAATTATTTTAAATCGATATACATTTTAGCTTAAAACAGTTTCAAAATAATATTATTACTTGGCACAAGCTATACTTAAAGTGGAAATGAAGCCTTTTTTTGCGTAAGTTTACAAATTTTTTAAAAAATACTTCGATTTAAATCTAAAAGTTGAAGCTTTTACTGAAGTTTGGTTATCACAGTGATCTAGCATGTATGCAATTTTCAAACTTTATCTGGTCCTCCAGTTGAAAATGTGGAAAAAATCCAAAATTAAAATTTTTCAAAGGATGTAATTTTCACGTGGTGTTATTTACCAATGATATTTTACAAAAAGTAACTATACTTTTATGTGTAAAACCACAGAAAAAATTAAGGATGTGATTCTATTGCTTCTTTGAGAAATTACTATCTGAAAATCGAATTTCTTTCATTCGCGTTCCATAATTTGGTTTCAAATATTCCCCAAATAAAAACATAGAAGGTAGTTACATAAAATTTCCATTTCTAGGCCTGAGTATACTGAATCCAATGCTTTTTATTCTAGAATGCTAGATCAAGCCAGAGCAGAGTAATTTAGAAAAAAATGTCTACAAACGCGAAAAATGGCACACGGCGTAAAACAAAAATCGCCGCCATTTGTGACCTTGATACAATAAAATGATACAATAAAAAAGAAAAAGATTTTTTGAACTGCCAAAACAAAAGGAAATTTATGCACAAAATTTGAATTTTTTTGAGATAGTCAAGCGACCAGTGCTGAACCACTTAAAATGGATTGACCCGAGGGCAAAGGCATTACTTCTTTTAAGAAAAAAAAACGCAAGTTTATTAAAAAAATATGAAATATACCGAATGAATCGAAAGTAGACGTGCGAAGCGGTGCAGATCCGCCAGGTGATTTTATCACACCTTTCATTATTCATTGAGGCGATCTCCCTCACAAAAAGTACTGCTTTGGGTCATTTAAGAAACACGTACATACTTTTGGGAGAAGGGCTTGAACCTTTTTACGAACTCGCACGAGAGGAGGGTTAGGTAATTTTGAAGTATACGTACTCTACAAAACAATATTTTGTTTCAATTTGGTAGGATAAACATGACACGCGTTTTAAAAACTAGTTTCGACAAGGAAAAGCAAATTCATATATTAGGATTATTATTTAGTTTCCTTTACACACTGTCTAGCTATCATATCAGATCAGGTTTTTTGCAGTCGTGTTTTTTTTTCTTCCTTTATTTTTCCTTCAGTTTTATTTCGTTACTCTGGTGATTGTAAAGGGAGTGGTCGTGTAAACGTTTTGTGGTCGCGTTGGCGTTCGATTTCGGCGAGCATATCTTAGGCTTTCGTTCGTATCTTAGTTAAGAAAGATATACAACATAACTGCAATATTGAATGAAGCAAGATCAGTGAAGTTGAGTTTATCCACATTATATCTCAAATATTGGCGCTGAAACACGTTCTGCTGGCTACGTGCGCACTTGAAACTTTTTTAATTACGTTTATGTTAATAACTGTTTCTTTCGTGTTAAGGAAGTTCAAATTATAGACATATTAAGCACACTCGGTCATGGTTGACATAGTCTAAACACACTCATCGTATTGGCTCGTCCCTCCTCCAAATGCCTTGAAACTGGGGAGAGAGAAAATTCTACGTCAACGGCAATATTAATTTACTGAAGGGCAAAATCCTTTCATAGACCCCAGGAACTAGAAGATAGTAATGGCAAACATTCTTTAAATTATATAGTAACTTTCGCTTATTCCGATAAGAAAAAAAGATACACCGACCGCTTAACCTACCGAGCGTCTGTTAGCTCAAGACCGAACCGGCAACGGAACTATGTACGTCCTAGTACTTGATTTTGCAAATTTAACTTTCGAAATACCTAAACATCTTTATTTTAATATAAACACGAATCGACCAAAACGTGAAAGGGGGCCGGCAGGTGGTGGACGCAAGTTCCGAACCAGAGCCACACGCCGAGCCGCCCTCGCCCCCTCTCGCGAGAACAAAGGACGCTTGCGCAGCCGCGTTCGCACCGTTGTGATGTCGGATGCGGTGCGACACTCAGCCGGACTCGAAACAACATGAACAGGCGGCGGAGGGCGCCTAATTTAGGACGCAGTATGACGACCGTAAGGGGCGACAGCCCTCTCACACGAAGGCCCTTCCGAGCGCTGTTTATGACACCTCCCGACACTTTCCACTAAAACAAATACAAATCTGTTCTAAACTAATGAGAGCATCATCAGCCAAAAGCTCTTCCAAAAGATGGTGGTCCAAAACTACTTGAAAACTCAGAGCATTGCCCTGTAATCGATTTTCAAATATTTATGTAAAAAATTAATAAAATTATAACACAAAGTAGTGAATGGTCTCGGCCTGCTGGATAATACAGGACAGGCCACGGAAGCCAGCAAATTCACTCAATATAAATGTTTACTAAGCTGTCCATAAAATTTAACGATGTAGATCATATACTAGCTGACATGATTGAGCAATCGTGATGCATTAGTCGAGGGTAATACTCGCATTCAATGGAAGGAATTCTCCCCCGCAATACAATCAAACTAGTGGTGTTAGAACAGTACATGCTTTCTTACGTTATTGGAAACGGCTAAGTAATATTGAAATGTTACGTCTTCTGCGCTGCTAACACCTCTGCTATTACTTGCAAAAGCCCAATTCAAAAAATTCAAACAAAGCGCCTGTGATGCATATCTAGATGCATTTCCATCTGTATTCAAACTATCATACACAGTTGATAAATAACTAATACTAATAAACCAATTAAATTACTAATATTCTACGATTTGTTGATTGATTGATTGATTGTTTCGTATTTCCGGGTGCGTCAACTGCTTAAGTTTATTAGTCCCGTTAGTGTAGTGCATGTTTTGTTCTCGGGAGATGGCAGTAATATTCCCCCGCTGGATGGCGAGATCCGGCGCCGACCTACCGCCGGCTAGTGGGGTTTCCCCCTAACCAGGACTCTCCCACCAGCGGCGCACCGCCTCAGCCGGCACAAGCTCTAAGCTCCCGACCGGCCTCCCGGAATGTGTGTTAATGTAGGGCATGTTAGTGTAAATGTGTGTATAAGGGGAAAGGATAGGACAAGGAAGAGGAAGGACAGATCGCGCGCGGTCCGTGGCCAGTTTGTTAGGGCACTGCTCCGGCATTCGCCTGGTGTTGATCGGAGAAACAACGGAAAACTACCGATCAGAGCAGCCGGCCGCTAGAATTCTCCTCCAGACAGCGACTGAATTCGACCTAGCTGAAAAGCTAGTGTCGAAAATCCTGCAGCCGTCAGGACTCGAACCTAGGACCTCCCGGTCAGAGGCGCTGCAATGACATCGGTTGATGCACTGAGCCACCGTAAGGGGTCCCGGTCTCTACGATTTGTAATAACAAGTTAGTTTACTACCGCCTTTTTACATAATGACACCGCCATAAACGAAGCACAGGAAAATAAAACTAAAGTTTATAATGTGATGAGTTTATTATATACACACACGTGTGTGTTTATTATGTAAAAATATAAAATAAATCCTTAAGTTTTGTAAACTCTTGTTTAATTTTTCATCTCGCAAAATGTTTACCCAAAACCCGAACCTAATTTTTATTTTCAAAAATAAAAACAGATAATTGATGTTCTACTACATTGCTTTATACTCACTGAAATTTTGAAAGTATATAATATGGGATGTATTGCTGGTAACATGCTGAAAATGCATAAATAAAGTGACCTTTCTTTCAGTGAAAGCATGTTCTATACCTCGCAACATGGACAAAAAATACGGATTATCAAATAGTATTCAAACCATTTCTAAAAGATTAATTTCAATCAAAATAAAAATCAAAGAAAAAGAATCAGAATCAAAATAAACCCGTTAAAATGTCAAGCAAAAATCTTCACGTTACGCCGCCCCAAAAATCCTACTGAATTAAACCTTCACAATACATATATTCCGTGAACCTCCTCGCCGATAAAATACTTAGGAGTGTTGCTTGATAAAAGATTAACATGGAAACCACACCTAAATGCAATAGCTAACAAAGTCTCTGTACAAATATCAAAACTCTTCCCTCTAATTAATGCATATTCTTCATTGAAAGTCGAATGCTACCAACCATGACATGCATATCCAGTTTGGGGTTGTGCAGCGACTACGAATCTCCAAAAATTAACAGCCATTCAGAATGTATTTTTAAGAACTTTAAATGCCCCCTGGTTCATTCCGAACACCCAGATTCGCAGAGAATATTAAGTGCCTTCATTAAGCGATCACATAACACAAATATCCCAAAATTTTTCCCAAAACCTTCACACTTCCCCATGCTCCTTAATCTTCAGCCTAGGTTGCAATGCTGCTTACTCACTTATTAAATCCAGGTATCCCAAAGACCGATTCAAACCATCGTAATCCCCCTCAACTGTCAATAGATCAAACTGAAACGGTCTTCAACCTCGCTTCATTTACTTTAGCCCAATGTTTACGTTATTCCGAGTAATGAAAACCACTGCTTATGGATGGACATTTCCCAAATGTAAAAAAAACTATGTAATTCAGAATTTAACATCCTCGAAAGACATGTTTGTTGAACGAGAAGAAATAAATTTAAAAAAAAAAGATTAATTTGGAAACAAGCTCGACTAAATAAATCAGCTGTATCTTATTACCGCCACCTCTCAACGATCAACAACAATGAACTTCTCAAATATAGATTGCGGTATTGTTGCGCAAATTTCAATTCAGCTTTGCGGATTGCTTGAAAGAAATACATCATAGAAAAATATATTGAGAATACAAAAAGTACAAGTATAAAATATTAAAAGGGCGAGAAAGTAAAAATACATTTAATTCTGGCATTTTCAGTAGCAAATTATAATTAAAATTGGATTAATTATTTTTTTCATTCAATCTATTTTTCTCGTGGCCAGTGATTGGTGCGACACCAGTATAAATTTCATTCAGTTCAAGCAGAAATTACACAAAAAACTTACTTTAAAAAAATTGTACATGAACCTTTTTTTATAAAGAGCCAATTTTAAACCATTTACCTCGTCTGAGACAAAAATCTATCTTCAATTTTGTAGTTTTGAAACTGTTTCTGCAATGTTCGAAAAAAACTAGCAATACCTAAAAAGGGGTCTAGCACCATGTTTTTCCCCTCTTATTACATATGCGGAGAATAATTTAATGAAAAAACTTGGAACGGTTTTTGAGAAACAAAAACTTGCGTAAGTTTCAAGCGCATATTACATAAAACTACCGTTTTCCCAAAAAAAAAAAAAAAAAAAAAAAAAAAAAAAAAAAAAAAAAAAAAAAAAAGGCCTTTTATAAAGAGCTAATTTTGTACAACCGAATATTTTAGGCAAAAATCTTCAATTTTGTAGTTTTGAATATTATTTCTGCAATTTTCGAAAAACTGAGCGATACCCGAAAATGCGACCAACACCATATTTTTTACTAGCCCTTATTTGGTACTCGGAGAAAATTTAAAGAGAAATTTGGAGCGATTTAAAAAATTACAAATTGCATATATTTCGGGCAAAATTCTCCGAAAACTTCTCATATTTTCGAAAAGTTGAACATGACCGTATTTTCGAGTTGTCCTTAAGGAACAGATTTTATTTAGGAAAAAACATTCTTTCCAATATTGCAATTATAGGAAGACGAATAAAATTTTGAATTTTTGCAATTTTTGAAAAATCAGGGATTTCAACGAAAATGAGATCTGCTTCATTCTCATCAGTGTCTATTACCCTATCCGAGGACTAAGTTCAATCAAATAATTTGGAGCAATTTTTTGAAAGTTTTGAAAACGTCCGAGGGGCTTCATGTGCAGTACCATCAAAATTACAATATAGGTTTCAAATTCCAGAGATCTCAACATCAGCCAAAACGATTAGGGAATATCAATTTTGGAGAAAACCTAGGCTGAACGGTTTATGAGCTACACGAACAGACGTTTCGCCGTCAATCGATTTTTCGGTTTTAAGGACGCACAAAATATTTATTCTGACCACAACACGTGGTAAGAAGATTTTTTTTCTATATTCTGAAAATTTACACAAGTGAAAGGCGATAAAGAAAAGTGAGTCATTAAAGGGAATAAATAAATCCTACATTTCATTTGCTCTGAGCAAGTCTACCACAATCTTGAGCTGCAGGTCCCCAAGTGTACGATAAGCCATACGTCCTCTCTGCATTTCAAGGAACTGTAAATCACGTGAACTCAAGAAAATCGACCTGATTCCATCCGCCTTTCTCAAACCTACTCCACGAAGACATCGTACAAAAAAAGACATACCCCATTTCTTAAGTTCTCCACATGGCAGGCGAATGAAGCATCAGAACTCCGTGACCCACGCCACGAACTTCGTTTCGCCAGATCGACCGTCCGATTTGACTGCAAATGCAAATCCAAAGCGCCCACTGCTTTCGGGCTAGAACTAGCCGAGCTCCTGAACGCACCGAAGAGCTCATGAGAAACCCCATCGTCCCGCAACTCCACACGTACACTTGCTTACTCAGAATATCAAGCCCCGATTCCAAGTCACTTTTGCAAATTTAACACGTAGCACGTACTCACATTCTTTTTTATGGTTGTCACTACTTGTAGGTACTCAATTAATAGAAGGGCCAGGCTTTCTTCCACCTTCGATATCCCCATTCGGTTAATACGAGTGGGAGTGGCTAATAGAGGTTATCAAAGTCCGCAACCAGAACTTCGGTTAATGAAGTCTAATTACTTTCGCATACTCTATCCAAGTTTGAAAAATGATTCACTTCGCTGTTTCGGCGCAGTAACAGGGGGGGGGGGCATAAATGCCAGAAACAAATTGACGTGTGTGCATCCTACGCTGCTCAGAGGCACCGCCCCTTAGCGGGTTAGCTATAGCCCCGCGTTTCTTTTGAGTTCAAGCCCCCTGACGGGTTTCTAGAGCCGGAGTGCCCCTTTACGCAGCGGAACAAAAGAAGCGGCGGCGGCAGCGCCACGTCCGCCGGAACCCCCCTCCCTCATGACTCGTGCGCCTGCGCCTCGCACGCAACCACGCCGCGTGCCAGCGGCCGCAGCAGCAACGCAATCGACTCCACGCTCATTCTCTGCCCAAGTGGGCGATACGGATGGGTAGGCGTCGTGAATCCAAAGTATGAATAAATACTCGAGTACTCGAATTCAAAATCTTAAAAGTATGATTTAATTGAAACTACAATTAAACGTTCTCCACGTATTTCTTGGGATAATATTCAACGCAATAGAGCATAATATGTGAGGTAGTCTATCGTGGGGAAAATGAGGTCCTGAAGCAGCAAAAATTGGCGATCTAAAACGGCATGCGTGAATTCTGAAGCATTTATTATGAGAATATAGTCAGGTATTAGAATAATAATACCAATATTTTAAGTTTTAGTCAAAACGAAACAGCTTCATCGCTTTTGTATTTACCCAGTCTTCCTGGGCATCTGTGATGCAGCATCGATGACGCACAGGCACCCAAAGCTCGATTAATCGACTTGAAGTTGTCTGCTGGTCAACTAATCTGTTTCTCCTGCATCTTCCAAATTTCTCTGCCTTAAAGCATCTACATACCCGAATAAAGATGTTATAAAGTACCTCTAAAAGAAATTAGGTAAATTGTTTTGAACAATGATTCTAACAATTTTACTTTCTCGCCTTCGTAAGGAAAAGTATTGATATTGTTTGCAGGCTATCGGTAATTCGACAGAAAAACTTGTTCTTGAAAATAAATCTTCTTCCTGTATGTAGTAAATTACTTCCTCTAACACGTCGTATACTGAGAAACCTGGTTTTTGGGTCCCTGGTATCGAAAAATGGAGACAACACTTCCGTTTATGATAAACGCCCGTGCCTAAATCATTCAGACAATTTTTGATCCGAATGGTTTAGGCCAAAAGTGATAATCCCTGATAGAGGAGATAGAACGAAACCGAGGGCCTGCGAGTTCGAAACTGATATTATTGTTTTTCCGGGATAATTTACTTCACCCACCAGCCTCAATGTTTTCATAATTTTATCAAAAGTGGCTCCACATTTATTGATTAAACATTGTCCTGGGATAGCGCAAAGGACCCTTAAAATCGAATAGCGCAATTCTTATTTTCGTTGAAATCTGATTTTTCGAAAACTGCAAAGCTTAATTTTTTGTGTCGTTTTCCCACAATCACAATATTTGAAGATAGAGAAATCTGTTCAAAAACAGATCTCGACATAAAGTTATGTACAATGTTTCAATTATACGAGTAGTTTTTGCGTGAAATCAGGGAATTTTTAAACAATTTTCTCAAAATCTCCTCCGATTTTTCTTTACATTATCAGTAATTTAATACATAATAAAGGTTATGCTGGTTCGATCTTCAGCATTTCCGAAAATTGTAAAAAGTAACACTTCGAAAGTACAATACTGAGGATAGAGATTGTCTAAAATGAAATCCGTTCTAAAAAAAAATTAAAAGACATATAGTACAAATTTTCGAAAATTTCACGTTTTCAATTAGTTCGTGAAGCTAATACAATTAAAATTCTCAAAAAAATTTCCTTCAGCAGATAATTAAATTTTAAATGTTTAAAATTTAATGAATTTAATAATTTGTTGGTATAAGAGAAAAAGACGATCGACTGAGACGACCAAATTATCTTGAACTGGTTACGCGGTCGATCTTGTAAAATATTTTGAAACATTTTATTTTGTCACCAGATAAGTAAAAATGATATCATTGAAAATGTAGGATGCAATGGTAATGCTGAGAAGAGGCGTGAAGACAAAGTTTAACAGAGAGAAATAAATACACTAGTTATGCCCTATATACCGCCCAGCAAAAACATGTTACTGTAATTTAACAAGTTTTCATATTAACGGGAAATTTGTGCAGGATTCAGCGGACAGCACTATCGAGCTGCGCATGCGCAGATGCACAAAAGTGATGCGAAACTCGAACTGCGCATGCGCAGATGATCGATAGTGCTTTAACGTTCGAGGGTGCACCAACTCCCTATGTGTAGCCCTGCCCCCTCTACTATTTCACAATAGGGTTGAACGCGGAAGTATCGTGATTATGTAATTGGTAGCTCATTCTCTCGCAATTGTATTGTCAGATCTGAACAGACATTTCAGCCCATATTATTTTGGATATTAATTTCATGTATTGTGGAGACTTAATTTTGTATGTTGAGAACTTGGGTTCCGAAAAACGGGGCATAAACGCCGTTATAGAACGATTTTCCTGAGGATGAGCCAAAGTGACAGTTCGCTAAACAAGTGAACATCACATGTAATTCAGAGAAGTATCCCTCCGCCGCGACAGCTGTTCAGCCACGTCCCTTCGTAAAGTGCTAATGGCTCCTGTGAAAACATCCCTATGCAGAAGTGTAAGAGTTTCGCTGAGGTATATGCACGTACGCGAGTCCGGAAAATATTTTAATTTAATTACGTTATGTGGGAAATCTCTTAACATGCACTCACAATCTGAAAAAGAAAACTTGCCGCGAATGTAAATAGAAAGAAAAAATGATTTTAAGCCAAAAACACGTGCGCTTGTACGCATCTCGCATTCAAGTCTCGGTTTTAAAATAAACATAATATTTATCACAAACAATAAATTCAATGTAATATATAAAGAAAAAAGAATTCTTACAGAAGAGCACATTACACTGCAGTTCCTAATATCAATTATTTCTCGCAGCGCACTATATTTTTGTCGGAAAAGTGTCGAAAGTGTCGAAGCCATTTACAAGTTAGCCAACTGCAAACGAACGAATGCGGGAAAGGAGTCAAACGGGCTCAAGGGCACAACGACCACAGAACCTTCAGTGGTGATGTCACTAGCTGTCACTTTGGCTCATCCTTAGGAAAATCGTTCCATAACACTAGGAATTCTGAAAGCCATTCAGATTGCGCAAAATAAATCACAACGAAGCAACTAGGAATGGCCGAATCAGGAGCCGCGAGCACGCAATGAAATCAGAGGCGGGGCGCTCTGCTAGTTCCGTGTTTAGGTGCAGGTTAGACGCCGCTCCCACCCGCGGCCCCTTCCCAACCGAGTGGGGACCGCGAGAGGGGGCGGCGGGTTCGAGTGCAGTGACGCATCGTCCCGTGCGGCTCGTGACACCAGGAAACACGCGACGCGCCAAGCCAAGCCAGGCCACGTGGCTGAAAACAACTCATTCGGGATTCGCCGGAGTACTTGCCCAAATACTCGCTCAGGAACTACCGGCGTCGTTTCGGCACTCCAGATAGCGGTTAATCAATTCATTCGATGAGAAACTTTCATCAAAACGGCAAATTCACTCCAACTAAAGCATGAAGAAATCATTTATATCTTTCATATTTATCTTTTTCAATTGGGACAGTCCATACAAGCGAGCAATGAACATGTAACATTTAGCGTTCTGTTTCTCTCAAAGACACCACCCACCCAATACATTTCGGGAAGAAAATACGAAATACATTTGAAATACATTCCTGAGCTTCCAGGAAGAAATATTCAGCGACTGCAGTGCACCTCTTACACTACAGCACAACACAATAGTGTGTGCATGCACAAATCATCGCAAAAGTCAAGTTATCCCCTCCAAAATTATTTGTATACAGAAGTCAACGCAAATTAATAGCAACAACACAAAACGAAGCAACAATCAATAAGTTATTTAATTCACACACAAAACGCTCTAAACATACACACACTAACAAGAAATGCATCCATTATAATAAGCAAATCACACACTGCAGCAGCAAGTCCTGGAAAACATTTAGATGTCCAGTTACTTCCTTCACAACATCGTAACGACTTGTATCACAGCTATGACGCAATAGACTACACTGTTTCAATGTTGCAAAACAGCTTGTATACTTTTCATCTTAAGCTTGTACATTATGCTATGAAAATTACTGCAATGAAATCCGTACCTCAAATTCAGATAGCTCCATTTGTCACAAAATAATAAAATTACTATTTTTTTTTATTTTATTTTACGTCAAAAAACAGTTAAAAAACTGCGTATGACGGGCTATGGGGAAAAGTGAATTGTGTGCACATTTTCAAAATTCTGTGATCCCTACACTAAATCATATACTACTTAAGTTTTGAATTTTGAAAGGGAGAAAAACAAAAACAAAAAAACTCCCATGTAATAAAATCGATTTTCAAGGATAAATAAGCAATAAATTTTGAATTTTGAAAGGGAGAAAAAAAACAAAAAAACTCCCATGTAATAAAATCTATTTTCAAGAATAAATAAGCAATAAATTTGGCTCTTATTACTTCCTGCCGCGACAACGTGAAAACGATAATTTGAATAATTGTATTTCCCACTGAATTCTAGAAGACGTGCACAGAAAATGAAGCTACATTTATGTCCAGAAGCAAAACAAGGGGCCATCTCAGCATTTGCTCAATGGATCAGGGAAACTGGACGAAAAACCTGATCGAGATGGGGGTCATTGACTCGGAAGCTGTGTTACAATAGTTGTTACAGGTTGTTTATACTCATTTATACAGTCCAAATGGTAATTAATGCATTATGTATCATTGTTAAAATTAATGCTACTTTTCTTGTGATGCTCAGTATAGTCTCTAATTGTATAGAAACAGTTATGCAGCAGAAACGATTTCACTTGGGATTTAAACTTCTCTATTGAATTTAATCGTTTAATGTCATCTGGCAAAGTGTTGTAAAATAATGTACATGTATTGTATGTGAATTTTTTGTAATGAGCCGTTGATACTGTCACCTGATGAATATGATTTCTACGTCGAGTGTTATAGTAATAGACTTCGGCATTTTCTGAAAATATATTACCGCCCTTAAGCAAGTCATTTTTTACAAAAACCACTGATTCGTAAATAAAAAGACACGGTAATGGTAGAATTCCTAGATTAATGAAGAGAGGCTTACATGAATCACGTGGGTGGGATTTGGTTATTATTCGTACAATTCGTTTTTTGTAATCTAAAAGTCTGGGAGCTATAAGATGTATTTCCCCAGAATATTATGCCATATCTCAGGCGGGAATGAACATTCGCGAAGTATACACAACGAGCAGTATGAAGGCTGACTGAATTTGCAAGAATTCTGAACGCGTAGCATAATGAACTTAATTTTGTGTTCAATTCATTTAAATGGACGTTCCATTTAAGGTTTGACTGAATTGAGAGACCTAAAAATTTTGTTGCCTTAACATCAGTCAATGGTACACTGTTCATTTTCAATGGAGCACAGAATTGTTTATTTGAAATGGAAAACTGCATTAAAACCGTTTTCTTTTCGTTTACTATTAATTTGTTATTTCGGAACCAATTTGAAACATCTGATATTGTACTATTTACGGTTTCTTTATTGCAAAGGATGTTCGTATCATCCGCAAAGAGAACCGTTCTTCCGTTTCGAATCGTCGAGGGCATATCGTTTACGTAAAGTAGGAACAGAATAGGGCCTAAAATCGATCCTTGAGGAACTCCACATGCAACGGGCAAAGAGTCGGAAAGGTGCGTACGTAATGTTCCATCATTCCAGTAAGGTATTTCAACTTTCTGAGATCGTTGTTTAAGGTACGAACATAACCAATCTAGAGCAATACCACGGATTCCATATGAAGGTAATTTTGAAAGTAAAATGTCATGATCAATGATGTCATGATCAATGATGTCAAAAGCTTTTGAGAGATCTAAAAATAATCCAATAGGTGCCTCGTTTTGATCTAATGATGAGGCGACATCTTTAAGAAAAGAAAATATAGCACAACAAATATAACACAAAAAATATAATAATATATAAATATATAAATATATACATATATAATATATATAATATAATATATATATATATAATATATATATATATAATATATATAATATAATATATATATAATATATATATATATAATATAATATATATAATATAAAATATATATATATAATATATATATATATATAATATATTATATATATATAAATATATATTATATATAATAATATATACATATAATATAATATATATAATATAATATATATATATATAAATATATAAAATATAGCACAAAAAATATAACACTAACAAATCGTTGAACTTGAACGTTATGTAAGGGAAGACTAAGCAACCCCTAATTTGCATATCCGGCTACCTAAATGTGACCTGCGCCGCAAAGCTGTGCAACATCATTCACTCCCCTTCCCTGAACTTTAAACGCCCACTTAAATATTGTTTCTAATGAAGGATGTTAAAAACGCCGAAACTTCGACAGTCACCACAATCATCCGTTTGCTCTTAAACTTTAAAAACTCTTACGTAAACAAACGATGCATTCAAGCTCACATCACAATCACAGCTAGCACCCCTAGAATTATATCGACCTCGATACACAATTTGAATGTTTTGAGATAACAGTGCACCAGCATACAGAATTGTCAATTCCCGTAGCCTGAAGAAATATTACATGATTTTTTGGGGCAAGTGAACCAAGTGAGAATTTGTACTCTTCAAAGCTGTAGATATTTCCAACACCAGTAACCTTAGTAAGCTGAAGATAAAAACCGCTTCCATACGGCATGAAATTCTCATTAAATTGAAAATGGTACGACGCACCTGGAAGAATTTAGCGTCACAGTTGTTGAGAATCCAAATTACCAGGTTAAAACTACTGACCTCTCCCCCTCCACTTCATGCTTCATTCCCTTCTCAGTTGAGTGGGTGGAGAGACCCCAGATACCCCTGATGGACACTAGAATGGAGGACTTATGGCCCCTTTATTTCTTCCCCATTCATGTTATGGTACATATTCTTGGCGAAAATTACATGTTATTAGGTATGTTAAACAAACCTTATTAAACACCTCGCATGTTCAATTAAATTTCAAAAGCAGCCTAATCGAGTCACCTAAAGAGATAGAAATTAACTGCGTTACATCTCCAGAACAGGAAGAAAATGCCACGTCTAACAAAATTATCCAGCAACATGAAAAACTTCCTCCACACCAACTACAAATGAAAGGTTTTTTATTTCATTCTTTTTGAAAGAAAAAAGGTTTTCGATTTTTTTAATTTTTTTTTTTTTCAGTCGTTTTGCAAGTGCTGAGTAGTGAGTTTGGAAAACAAGCATTGAATTGTTACTGACTGCAGTGATCCCAAGAGATTGTGCCCTATGAACAAAAACGGACTATTTTTCAGGAGTTAAGTTTGAAATTGTGTGGAAAGGCAATTCACCTGCCATTCAGAAGTACAGTTATATACTAAGTAAAAATTACCATTCCCATACTACTTTAAATTCTAGAAATTCAATGAGCATATTGTAAATATATAGTTGCCTCAAGATGTCCGAAATTCGATATCTTCAAGAAATTGTCGAAAACTACCTTAAATGTAATACAAAATCTAGAACTGAGGAAAGGTTATCAGGATTACGCCATAAAGTATGAAATCCAAATACCCTAAAAAATAATGGGGTCGCTGCATCAATCCGAACGGTTGGGGAATACCAATTTTGGTGAAAATCGTCCTTACTGTTTAGCCGCAAACAGACTTTCTGCGTAAACTTTTTCGGTATCAAGGACCCATAAAACGTGGATTCTAGTAATTGCAAAGCGTGTTGAAGGAAGTGATTTACTATGTATTGGAACACGATTTATCCATTCTACTTCATCAGAGCTTCACAAGTTTTCCTGTTGAAAAATTACCGTGTTTTCCTGCAGCATTACAATACTACGTAAGGAAAATGCTAGAAAGTAAAAATGTTGAGATTTACTAACTTGAATAAACTAATCATTGCGCATCCTTGTAAAATTTCGCATTACAACAGATCTGAATATTGCATCATATCTTAACTGCTCACGTCAGGCGCCGCGGTGGTAAGAAACGCACATTCAATATTTAAAGCTTTTAATTCCTATAATTGTTTAATGAGCTGTTTATGGCCAGACCTAGGGTAGTACGTGAGGTACTGAAGAGATATCCGTAAAACAATTTAATATGTTGGCAGGATATATTTTTACGACACTACTCATTCATAAAACAATCCAAAAGACTTGTCTTTGAAGAACAATTTCTCATTCGAGTATTTAATAGTAAAGAGCACCACCTAGGTAACAAATTTAACCCGTTACAAGAATATTTCAAATTGTGTTATTATAAAAACTGTCTGGTGAACAGTTTATTAGTATCATCGAGTTCAAAAACATATGGATGCGTGGACAAAAGAGCGGTTCCGTCATCATCGTCATTCTGCACTTCAAATCACTGTATTTCTTTCGGTCAACTTCAATATATCAAAATCTTGGATTGCATGTTTCTCAATTCTTTCTCAGATTTGAGATATCGCGCTTTCAGTTGATCAGGAGGTGGAACATTCAATTATTAGTAAACGCCATTGTTTTTTCTAACCAATACATACATGCTCATCCGTTTTATCTTTCGACATTCAACAAATTGAAAAGTGATACACCTATTTAGGACATCGTGGAACTTATTGTGAAGTTGGCGAAATAAAAGAGCACCTGAACACTACATAAATGCATACTTGTACCAACTTCTTCGACAAATGTTACTGTAGTTGTCGAAAAACATACAATACATACACATCTGAGACACTACTGCAAGGTCTTAGAATGTTATTTCTAAAGACATCCTACACACCATTCGTGTCCTTACCAATACAATGACCCTACCTTTCACCCATAAATTATATAATCTTACCCATAAGAGAGCTCGGACTGTACGAAGGATGGAATTCATATTTTAGCTCAATTCACCTATAGATTTCGCAGTCTTCAGCAGGTATATCAAACATTCCCATCTGAATATCGACACAAAAAGCATTCAACTACTTCATTTAGAAGTTCAAAACTTTCAATCCATTACATCATTTTGTATAACGAAACTCAATGGCTGATCAGGTCCAAATCTCTAATAAGGGTTTTTGTCATACAACTGTGGATTGTTATAGAATGATAATACCACATGCTTTATTAGTTCAATGTATTGCATTGTAATCTAAAATTAATTGACCTATAAACATTCTTGATTGAAAGGACTTTTACACGACGATTTTAATAACACTGTTCCTAATTCCACTGGAAGTAAAGAACCCCCACACACTTCCAGTTCACTTGTTGTGAGATGAATAAGTAGAATGAGAAATGGATGCGATACATTTCCATGTGACAAATTCACATGCATCCGGACACGCGGGTCACCAACGTTAATATGGGACACCATCTCGCCAAATTTGGAAAACTAGAATTATATCATTTGTTGTGTTAAGAACTGACAAAGTTTGTATAAAAAGGGCGTATATTTTTGTACACGGCTTTAAGGAGATTCTGTTTTTGAATTCTCCGCTGTTTCTTTACAAGTCTGCAAAATTTTGTCACAATTTTCATTTGAATTCACAACGATGAAATAAAGAAGGCCGTGCAGAGTGCACGTTTGGTTCGAGAAGGTTAAGCTACTTTGTTGTATGGTACAATTGCTATTAAGCGTTTCCAAATTATTTCTAACATTTAATGAGACAACCGAATCAGATGAAAGACAAATGGATTATAAGAAAAGATGTTAGAAACACTGAACGTAGTGAGAGAAAAAAATACTTAGATGAACCCTCTTGTAGTTAGCGAGTGGAAACCATAATACTCAATCGTTTTCAATTTCCATAAAAATGGATGATTTAAGTTACCTGATAAAATCCATGAGACACTTCAAAATCAGTTCTTTTATATAAGAGATAAACAGCAGCAAGATATTTCTGCACTCTAGTGCAGCAGTGCATTCACTCTTCATCAGAAGTCGAGTTTACAAAAATTACGAAATATAAGGAGATTCAGTGTTAAAATATATGGTCCAGAGACTATTTGACATATCCTTGCGAGACCCTTTAAAAAATGTAATAAAATGGTACACTTCACCCAACACACATATTCAACAGAGAAACCTCCAAAAATTGACTTGGCTGTAGAGACCAGATAATTTCCATAAAAAGGACCATGTGCCTAGAAAGGTCATATAATCTCAGTATTATTTCAGCATATTTCTTTATTATTTTGAAAAAGAGCAAGAGCATTCATACAATATCAAATCATTGGTTTCGTTTCCAAAATTTATAATAGGGGCTTTGATTCATAATAGTATTTCAAAAGTTAAAGAAAGAAAAAGAGAGAGAGAAAGAAAAAGAGAGAAAAAGAGAGAAAGAAAGAAAGAAAAAGAAAGAAAAAGAGAGAAAGAAAGAAAGAAAAAGAAAGAAAAAGAGAGAAAGAAAGAAAAAGAGAGAAAAAGAGAGAGAGAAAGAAAAAGAGAGAGAGAAAGAAAAAGAGAGAAAAAGAGAGAAAGAAAGAAAGAAAAAGAAAGAAAAAGAGAAAGAGAGAGAAAGAAAGAAAGAAAGAAAAAGAGAGAAAGAGAGAGAAAGAAAGAAAGAAAAAGAGAGAAAGAGAAAGAAAGAAAGAAAGAAAGAAAAAGAGAGAAAGAAAGAAAGAAAGAAAGAAAAAGAGAGAAAGAAAGAAAGAAAAAGAGAGAAAGAAAGAAAGAAAAAGAAAGAAAGAAAGAAAAAGAAAGAAAGAAAGAAAAAGAGAGAAAAAGAAAGAAAAAGAGAGAAAAAGAGAGAGAGAAAGAAAAAGAGAGAGAGAAAGAAAAAGAGAGAGAGAAAGAAAAAGAGAGAGAGAAAGAAAAAGAGAGAAAAAGAGAGAAAGAAAGAAAGAAAAGAGAGAAAGAAAGAAAGAAAAAGAGAGAAAGAGAAAGAAAGAAAGAAAGAAAGAAAGAAAAAGAGAGAAAGAGAAAGAAAGAAAGAAAGAAAGAAAGAAAAAGAGAGAAAGAGAAAGAAAGAAAAAGAGAGAAAGAGAAAGAAAGAAAGAAAGAAAGAAAGAAAGAAAGAAAAAGAGAGAAAGAGAAAGAAAGAAAGAAAGAAAGAAAAAGAGAGAAAGAGAAAGAAAGAAAGAAAGAAAGAAAAAGAGAGAAAGAGAAAGAAAGAAAGAAAGAAAGAAAAAGAGAGAAAGAAAGAAAGAGAAAGAAAGAAAGAAAAAAAGAAAGAGAAAGAAAGAAGAGAAAAAGAGAGAAAGAAAGAGAGAAAAAAGAGAAAGAAAGAGAAAGAAAAGAGAGAGAAAGAAAGAAAGAAAGAAAAAGAAAGAGAAAGAAAGAAAAGAGAAGAGAGACTCGAGAAAACCTGCCGCGAACCAGCCTAGCAAACAATTTGACCGTGATTCATCCGAGATTGGAACCTAATACCCAGGTGGAACACTTTAACGCCCAGGGTGTTGCGCAGCGGCTATCCTCCGTGCAATGGACAACCATAGAGGCATGTCAACCTCAGTCAGCATCAAGGGGCGGAACGGGGCGGAACGGGGCGGAACGGGGCAGAACGGCCGCTCGCTGTTTCCGGCCGCTGCCGCCGACGGACCGGGCAGCATCGTCGATCCGCGGCTGCGCGCCCGGCCGTCGCTGTTTGCGCCGCCGCGCCGGCTGACGTGGCAACAGGCAATGCGCCATCCGCTCGAAGGCGGCTGCGCGAGCAGGCTCGCCCGCCAGCGCCGGCAGGCAGGCATTGCGAAGCGATAAACGGAGAAGCGAGAAAAGACCTGAGATTGAGCGGCAAATTGTGAAAAGCCACAAACTATGTGGCTGGCGGGAAGCGCAAGCAAGGAACCCCGTCTCCCATGATTGGAATGAGAGGCGCCCCCCCCCCCTTGTCAGGAAAGCAGGCATATACCACACCCCCTCTCCGCCGGTCGAAGTCAACGCAGCCATACCGCCCTCCGTTTCCTCCACTCAAAGGTGTAACTTTAAACCGTCACATCAGTCCAGCTATCGTCGGTATTACGACGAGTATATGTTTTGGATTTCTATTGAGGTGCTCATAGCGATCTCAGCACCAACTTCCTGCTCAAACTCCAAATGCAAGAAGACTGTCACCTGGGAACTTTCAATGCACTCCGTACCCGAAAAACGTTACTGTCGGCTTGGTGTCGACCAAACTTAATTATGTATTTCCCTACCTCCAATTCGACGTAGCACACGAGAGTAGTCCAACATCCCGATGGATGAATCACTGCCGCAGCTTTCTGCCAGAAGCAAGAAAAAGACATTCCTTTTCTTATTTAGAAATATCCTGCCACATTAGTAATAAAGCCAATACGTTTCTTCGTTAAGAGTGATGGCTAATGCCAACACCTAGGAACCTACAAATTTGCCACGGCGTCATGGCTACCGCTAAGCATAAACATTCTACATCGCCGTTCCGTCTACGAAACTTCACAAAGGTAACAAGCATAAATAATCACGACGAAATAATTTTCGATTCTACCAAAATTACTGATCGAGAACACCATACCGAATTTACCAAATCTTATCGTCTTCTGGATCTCAAGAATGGAGCTGATTTCCCCTAAACTAGACGCAATGAAATTAATCATTCAAGCGGGATAATGAACGAAATATTCCATATTATGCCATCATAAAGCCACCAGTTTTTTGTAATGCAACGAAATTATGTCGAAACATGAATAAATCCAAGCACGAAAACCAAGTAGTCCTATTCATAAACAAATTGAAGTTAAAATGTCAAAATTACAAATACTGATGAAAATGCCCTTAATCCAATGCCACTAATCATTAGAGACCGAATTTTTATGTAATTCCATATTTTTTGTCTTTCTACTTACCTTTCTCAAATTTGTAATCTTGGCGAATCGACCCCGTCCTAACACAATATTCAATTTTTTCGTTAATATATTTACATATTCGGTACTGTATTACATATTTTGGTATTTTCACGAAATATTTTTTCTATTATGTTCATTTTCTTCAATTTTATTACATTTTTTAGATTCTGCAATTAAGTGTTGTTATTTGTAGGCACAATATCTTAACTTTACATACATTAAGCGTACATTGACTAACTAGTCACAAAAGTAGTTAAACATTTTTTTTATGAAAAGTACTTTTTTAAAATAGTCTCCTTCAGGTATCCCATGTCAAGACGTGTGATATTCTCACACTCCCGTGCGTCTGATTCAGTTCCCTCAATTGGCGGGAAAGGCGCGGAGGCGACTGAGATCATTTTCATCTGGAGATGTGAAAAGAACCACTGACGTCGCGAATCATGACTTTTAACCTTCATTTTGGAGAAACATAGGCGATCGCCAAGTGTAACGTTCAATGAGAGTGCTTCACGTTGCAGTGATGTGTGGTGGTCGTAAGAGATCGCTAGTTTGTACGATGTCTTCAATTGCGTCTAGTCGGGCTGCAAAACTAGTCCTGAATAGCAATAGATGACTACTCATGGGAAGTTGTACGGTGCAAAGTGTGCATCAACTTATGCTCGCCAAATGATTTTTAAGACGTTTGTATTATTTTTAAAATTTGTTTAGAAAATTTTTTATAAATGCAATTTCGTATTATGTAAATGTGTTTTTTAATTAGTGAATTTTAATATTACATATTTTATTCGATCTTACATATTCATTACATATTCTTACCGTTTTCATTACATATTTCTGAACTTATTTTGACGTTTCGTACAACTTTTTTTCCGGTTTCTACTAATCAATGGTCTGGTCATTCCACAAACCGAACAATGTGTTGGAGGAAGTATTTCACCACAAGAAAGTAACAATTTTTGTCTAATTTTTTTCAAAACCATTTCTAAATTCGAGTTTTTCTAACGAAAAATCGCGGACATACTGATTCGGGAATATGAATTTTGGAGAAAATTGTCAAGACGGATTATGTGTTAGCTTTGACCTCACAGACGAACAGACGGGTGGACGTTCGTCATCAAATTTCTTGGTATCAAGGACCCAGAAAACATGGATTCAGACTACTCACCGAGTTGAAGTAATTTTCTATGAACAAATTTACCCACTAATTCGATACCAAGGCCCAGCAGTAAGAGTTTTTCTGCTGAAAAAAGTATCAACTATTGCAATTTTTTAAAATGTTTAGTAGGCTTCATGTAAAGTACCTAAAAGTATCCGTTTCGAATTAAAGGGAACGCGGTAACGCGGTCATATTGATTGGGAAATATCAATTTTTGTGAAAATCTTACTTTCAGTTAAGCCGCTAGCTTAAGTCAAAGACCGAAGGACGTTTTACTGTGAACAATTGTATGGTATCAAGGACTAACAACATGTGGATTCTGACTTCACAACGTGTTACAGAAGTTATTTGCTACATGTAGGAACAAAGACCAGAATCCACTTTTTCGATTCGGGAGAGTAGCGATTTTTTCTGCAGTGTTTCGCTGCAGCATTACAAAACTTTTGCTGTAGTACGTGAGGAAGTAAAATATCGCTGTATAGTAATCAAGTCACTTCATCCGTCACTCACGTTACATCACTTCCAGTTCACCAATCGAATCTAACTGTTCGGCATACCTGCCTCCTGCTGCAGAACTGACTTTTTTTTGTTGCGAATCCACCCGGAACATTTTAAGAAATGTCTCTAAACAACTTTTTGAAATTTTTATTTTAAGTAACGAAAAAGCGATTTTGGTGACTTACGGTACCTAAAAAGGCAATCGATAGAGCACAGCATGCCCATTAAATAACGAAGCCGATTAAATAATGATTTAATTTTATTTTCAACTAAGAAACAAATAAACATTGTTATATTTATAATCCGTAGAGCGAATATCTCAACAAAAAAGGATGATCACAACTGAAATTTTAATTGTATCGAAGGTTTACGAAGATTAGACAGCAAAGATGTCCCTAGTTTTCTGTTGTACTAACTCTCCCAGTAATGATAGCAAGGAAGGAAAAGTACATATGCACTCTAACGAGGAGAGCAAAACATGAAACGTGGAATTCCAGGCAAATGACACACTACGGAACAAACGTCTTCACGTAATTCTGAGACAACTGAGATTTAAGAAAGGTTCTTGACATTGCCTACATAATTTACTCTCAAAGAAACGCACAGAATGCCCTTGCCTTTCAGTTGCACATCAATTTTCATACACACGTACAAACGTACACACACAGACACGTACAAACGTACACACACAGACACGTACAAACGTACACACACAGACACGTACAAACGTACACACACAGACACGTACAAACGTACACACACAGACACGTACAAACGTACACACACAGACACGTACAAACGTACACACACAGACACGTACAAACGTACACACACAGACACGTACAAACGTACACACACAGACACGTACAAACGTACACACACAGACACGTACACACACGCGCGCGCGCGCGCCACCACCACCACAACAACAACAAGAAAAAACGTTTGGACCCTGCTCAACAATGCATGGACATAAATCAAGTTGTTCGCCGTTACTAAAAAATATACGACCCTATTGCCACATTACGTTATTAATAACTGTCAATAACGCATGACAGCCAAAACAGAAAATTTTATGTTGTTCATTGTTTTTCACGCACGCCCAGGAAGTAATCCGGTCATTGTTCCCCATGCACCTAGCCTCTTGCAACGAAATCTCATGTTAAGCCCCTCCTTTCAAAGTGCGTGACGAAATGTGCCCCCGCGCCTCTACGGCGCGGGGAGAGGCAGGCGCAACGCATCAAGCGCTCTTGATTGGCTCCTAAACGGCTCTCCGGCAGGGAGTGGAAGGAGAGTGGAGGCAGGATCGATAGCCGGAGCACACGGCAAGGAGGGTGGCGCGGAGAAGCGGTAGCGAGAAGAGATCGATCCTTTCATTAATCGCAGATGCACTTGAATGCAGAGGGGACTGGAGGGAGGGCACACGCGGTCACTCCGCTCTTTCCCGAGGAGACTTCGCCGCGCGTCCACGCCCCCTGCCCCGGAGCCTCGACGCTCTGGCACTTACAGTCCACAGGCTGCATCTTCATCTTGAGTTCCATAAGAACTTTGAATTTATTCACATATATCAAATATCCATTGGCTTTAACCCTAATATCCGATGGGAGTCTCAAATGGTGCCAGACGAACTACTTTTTAAACGAATTTATGACTTCTGCACGCTATCTACAACTAGTGAAGGCACTGTGCCTTATTTCTTCAGAGTTTGGGCTGGAGTCGTTAGCTACCCGCGTAATACATAATGTTGCCTTAACTTTAAAGAATAGTTCATCAAAATTGCTTTAGAGCAGGCAATAGTAGCGCACGATATTGCAGAACCGGACGTGTTTTTCTTTTGATTCTTAATTACGACTTTGCAATGTATGTACAAGTGCACGATGTCACCATCTTGCTTATCATTAGATGCAATTAAAGATGGTGGATCTTAGAATTAAACTCAAGAAAAAAGTTAATTTAACAACAACAAACACTGTGACTCTGATTTAATATTTAGAAAGTGATAGTATATGACGCGGATTAAACTTTTAGAATTGCTCGTTGAATTCGCACCATTTTGAAATCTATATATTTAAAAAAATAAGGTATTCTGCCATGGCTTCGTTTAGAGCTTCTACTGAAATTATTATTGTACTTTTTCTTTTAAATGAAAGAATATGATCTCTAGATGTGTTATCAGATATTGTGTGTTGATTCACCGACATTTACGGTGTAAATTAATAAATTAAATCATTCTTTAATAGTACGCTTATCAACAGTCAATTGTTTTCTTTCAAACGGTGACAGTTTAAAAATCGATATACTTCAGTCCATACGTGAGTCCACGCTGCTAGATATTTTGTTTTGATTGTTGAGATTTGTTCACAATTCATGAAGGTCTTGTTTCAATGTAATAATTGCATTGTGGTGTTGAAAGTTTGCATGTATTAGCTTCTGTGGTGTATTTTGTAGAGAACATTCGCACAGTGGGTTTTGCTCGGTTGTACTTCAGTGAAGTTGTTTACAGGTTATGTCGGATTCCGAATCGTCCACGCACCCCAAAAGACGCAAACTTACATTATTAACTGGACGCAGGGAAAGAGAAAGTCAGCGTAGGTGTGATAGTGAGGTCATTTCGTTTTCTAATGGGTCATTGTCTATGAAATGTCAGTTTTGTTCTGCTTTGTACTTTCCATGTGAAAGAAATTCTGCAAACGATTTACTGTCTTGCTTAAATGAGAAAATAAGTATGCCTTCGAGCAATATGCCAGAAGAAATCAAACAGTTGGTAATAGGAGATGATGGCAACAAAAAACTTTAGAAATAAAATCCTTCAGTATAATAGTGCTATATCTTTTGTGCCGATATTGCATTGCCATATAGTCATGGGCCATACGTGTTCAAAATTTTGGGAACTCATCACAGAATATCTTCGTTATACCCTCAAAATCCAAACAATGCAATATATTGTGAACATTAGTCTGGGTACAATATTTTACATTTATCTCAGATCTCACCTACAAATTTTGACGGTTTCTCACTACTTTTTATTTTAAAACCCCGTTTGAAATTAACGATGACTTTTCGGGCAATAATAATAATAATAATAATAATAATAGAAAGCAAATGCTTTCTTCATTGAAATGTCAAAATCATAATTACTCACAGGGACGTGTTTTTCGATACTAGCATTGGCTGTATGAACTACAAACTAGTCTCTCAATTTTGTCATCCAACTGAAAGCAATAACTTGACCGTGCAATGTTCGTATATATATATATATATATATATATATATATATATATATATATATATATATATATATATATATATATATATAAAATTTGAACACTACTTAATATTAGCGGGTGAACAATATTACCTCATGGCTTCAGAGTACAATTGACAAGATATAAATCGAACTCCCCACTATACGCGTTTCAGTAGAGCCCGGAAGTTTGGCAAAATGCCTTAAAATTATCGTTATGATTTTATTACTTACCATTAGGAATCACTTAATTACATCTCTGACGTTTTAATTGATTTTTAATTTTGCCTTTTTGACCTATTTTAGCCTAATGTGGGTATTTTGCCTTTTTGTCATTTTGTCATATTTTGTCATTTTGTTTTTGCTCCCCTGGCACCTGCATGTCTAGATCACACGAAGGCACGGTCGTGTTTTGTCTGTGGAAGCACAGGTTCCAGAGCAGATAGTATTAAAAATCTAAATGAACTTGAGCAACAGAAAGGCACAGACTTTCTCGTAGTAAAGAGTTCTAATTTCCCTCATGTGGACTGACTTGAAGGACTTGTTCCATTCTCTCGCCAACTGCCATTATCGTCGCCCTAAGTACATTTTTTGACATTTTCTGAACTTTTCGCTTTCCTAATAGTACAACCGAAATATTACTTGGAGAATATTAAAGAGTAAAACCTCATTCTAAATAGAAAAATTTGAAGCCGTTTTCAAGAAAATGGCGATGAAGCATTACTGTGAATGCAAAATTTGAAGCTCTTTTCACATCAATCTATTGAAATTTCGAAAAACTTCATTGTAAGTCATTTCAAGCCCTTCCACTTACAAATGTAACAATACATAGAAATCGACCTGAGACATTTCAAAAAAATTGTATTTGTGTAATTTTAAAAAAATACTAAATTGAACGTTGTCATATTAAACAGTGCCATTAGCACTATCGGTTGCAAACGTTAGAAGAAAAAATTTGGAGCCAATTTTGAAAAAATGGCGTTTCAGAGATTCTGACAATGTGAAATTTTGAGCTCATTTTTACAGAAAACTGTTGAGTTTTCGAGAAACTTTGACATTATGTACTCAGTGTACAAAGCACATGTACTCATAGATCTAATACTGAGAAGAAATAATGAAAGAAAAGAATAGAGCAAAATGGCGTTTGTCATCGAATATGGTGCATTTGGTACTACCACTACCAAAAATTTAAAGAAAAAATTTGGAGCAGTTTGAGAAAATCTTGCTTTTGTAATTTTTAAAAAATTGCAAATATTGCACGCACTATTGCAAGAAAACTTCTAAAATTTCCAACATAATCTTGATGACTTTTATGAAAGAACTATTCATGGACAACAAACTTCATTTGAAGGAAAAATCTCCATCTTCAATTTTGTAGTTTTAGGAAGACGCCGGAGAAAATTCAAACTTTTGCAATTTTCGAAAATTCAGAGTTAACCATGAAAATTGGACCTATGCCACTTTTATATTTTACTCTATTCTTACAAGAAATTTAAAGTTTATATAAAAAAAGGCCGTTTTTGAGAAAAAAATTGAAAACGTCCGGAGCTTCATGTAATGTACCCCCAAATTTTAAACAATGTTTTTCAAAATTTCAAAGCTTCAACTAGAGCCAGATGGACAAGGGTTTCTTCAATTTGGAAAAGATCGTACGAGAGGTTTAGGTGCTAGAAGTGTTCACGGACGGACATAGATTTTTTTTTGGGAGGTAAAAACCAACACTTTTTCGGTATCAGGGGACCCCAAAACGTGTATTTTCGTTGAAATCTGGAAATCGATTTTCCGCAGCATTACATAACTTTCTCTATACTACGTATATAGGTTTGTACGCGGAAAAGGGAAGATCATACCAATAAAGGTATTTGTTTACTTTTTTCATTGATGCTGAAAGGCTTTGTTTGTTGACGAGGAATACCATCCTGATTTTGAGTAAGGTCTCCCATACCTTTTGAAGAAAGAGCTCTTTGTCTATGATCTGCTCTTCTCTGTGCTAGCGATTACACACGTACAAGAACGAAAAATATAATTCTGTTTTCACTTATGCTATTTCACGATTCAAAAGGGGGCCCTCAATGACATTGCAATGAGAGCGTCGCAAGTAAAACAAATTCGATCAGCAATCAACTGACGGAAGCAAACTAACTTAAGACGAAGATACGAAAACCGTGGCAGAAGCTTTCGTGGTTTTAAACACTTCTATTGGAAAGTTTCATTTCACTTGTTTTTGAGAGTTTTGTAATTTTATTGAATGTCGTAGAAGTATGTCCAAACTATCCCATAGTAGGGTTTCAAAAGTACGGATACACACCTAGGTAGTAGGATGATGTAGTTTCTACATCAAAGACTAGCGTGCCGGTTCGAGAACTCTCGCATGTACTCACCCATCTTCCCTATTTTTCCATTTCGATATTAAGACTGAATTATATCTTTTTCTTTAAGACTCTCTTATCCTCCGTTACTTATTCTATTTGCCTCCTCGTAACTGATAGCAATACAATGCACCCTTGTCTATACAAACTATTCTTATTTAACTTTATTACCGAGCAGAGAGGTACACTTGTGTAATTCAATCGCGTAGAATGCCATATAATTAGTTTAATTTCATATTCAGTTGCAGATTCTGCACGTCTCTGCGCAGGTGGAATAATATTGAGAAGTGACGGACCAGCAAAAATGTAATAGAATGTTCAGGAAGATCTCATCCTGTAGGTTACTGTGTGAGAAACATTTCTCTTTTTATTTAGTTCGTAAGGCCCTAGAACCCTTCGTTCAAGAGTTATTTAACGATACATATTCGAAAAAGCTACCGAGTGTTGAAGGTTGCAGTTGACATTAATATTTAGATGCATTTTTAAACAAATTCTTCCTATTTTTAAAGTGAAGGTGCAATTCGTCACACCTCCGTGAAATCCTCTTTGCTTAGAGAGAGCTCATTTATAAAGATTGGTTGCGTGTGAGAGATGCAAAAGGTATCTACTTTACTGAAATAATGTAAAAGACGATGTGTCCCAGCAAAATAAGGGAAATGAAAGCACAAAATTGAGCTATATATGATTTTCCGGTAGTCAAGTGTTCTCTCCACCCGAATATGAAAGGCCAGAAATACTTCTTTTATTTATTTACCAAAATAATGCTGAATTGTTCTTTAGTTTTCTTGTCTCCAGTTCAAGTGTGCCTAAACAAATTGCTCAATGTTAGCAAGCACTTCCTTGCATATTAAACATTCCCACACCATGTTCATATAAATATGAGCGTATCGACAGACAAATTTGCACAAAAAAGCATGCGTTAGTAACAACCGTGAGCGTGCCAAATTATGTCATAAGATGCGGATTAACAACCTCTGCGATAGAATGCGAAGACGCATAAGAGAACCAGCCACTTGTAAATCTAACGAACTCCTCAGACCAGCTGTCGAAACGTGCACAAGCTCTTGCCCAGCAGCAGCCTCTTGCGTTGTCTCCCTCCCGACTCAAACCCCCTCCCCGACCAGAGACACCGGCTCACAAAGCGGTCCCGCCAGCAACCAGGGCGCGCTAGAATGAGTTTTCGGACGGGAATGGGCGTCCGCGCGGAGGGACGCGGAGGGACGCGGAGGGACGCGGAGGGACGCGGAGGGACGCGGAGGGGCGCGGAGGGGCGCGGAGGGGCGCGGAGGGGCGCGGAGGGGCGCGGAGGGGCGCGGAGGGGCGCGGAGGGGCGGGTGGGGCGGGTGGGGGCGGGGGCTGCGGTTTGCGCTGCGCTGCGCGCGCATCCAGCCTTCGCCCCCGCGAACTCCGTTCGCCTGCGCCGCACCCCTCTAAGGAGAAAGGGGCACAATTCACAGCGATTACTTAACTAAAACAAATGTCCTAAAGAAAGCATGGGAACTTTATCAAAACATGACCAATGATGCTGAAAACATTTTCTGCTATTCACATAATGTTAATTTTACAAATAAAGCAATTTAACAATTCAATACTATAACAATAAATACAATTCAATAATATAACAATCCTCTAAATAATGCATATGCTCCTCAATTATCACTATTTCTTCTTTCAGCAAATGTTGCAGGTTCGTCTGAATAATTTACTTAAAATTCCAATTTAATCACTCAGGTCAATGACTAAATAATATTAAACCCAAGGCAGCAAACATTTCAATTTTTAAGAACACTTTTTGATTCCCCCTCCCAGAGAATGAAGATTGTGGGTAATCCCGTACAATGTGTATTGCCAGAGCGTTTCGTGAACTACAGTTGTAGTAACACATCGGTATTAAAAGTTGAAAAACCAAAACGTCAGCAATGAATGTTGAAATTTAAAACGTTACTTAGTACATTAAGTTACACATAGAACATCTAAATAAATGCGATAATCCTCTTCGAAGTGTTCAAGAAACTTACTAACGAGAATCACCTTAATTTCCAGGGCTGTGAAGCAGCCGCATCTTCAGCAAAATTCCGTACAAATTAATTTGTGCATGCTAACTCAGTGAAATTTAATGGAAAATTTGCTGGATGTATTTGAACGATCGCAAGTGGATAAACTGATTATCCACAATATGCTCGAAATCACTGGAACATTTTTCCGAGATGGAAACTGGGCACCCGGAAAATGCGAGCCCTTAAGCTTCTAAGACTCTAATAGCAGATACGGACACTAAGGGCACTCATGGCAGATACGGACGAGAAACACATTCACAAGCGGGTAGAACTAGCGGTATCGTTATGAGAGCAGATATTACTACACAGCCACTGAGTATATCTGATGAGATATATTAAAAGAAGACCAACACGTTATAAAATACTGCCATGGCTGAATAACTTTAAAATGAGTGGAACTCAACTGTCTCATTCTTAGAATGAACCCCGCGGTAACAATATCGCCGGTGCACAAGTTACATTTCAGAAATCGTCCCTTTTCAGTTAACTGAAGAAAACAAGACTAGTTTAAAAGTTTGAAAGATGTCACAAGAATGACTGATTAAAGAGTAAAACACTTGACTTTGATCGCAAATTAAACGTCTCCGCTCAGAATAGTTCTGCAAAAATACAATTTTTGAGTCAAGCACAGACAATAGTACATCGAATATGGAAAAAGGAGGCTTATTATGATCCTCAAACAAGAGTGCTGGCCACGGTCGTAAGCGCCAGTCGCTATTTCCACGCGAGGGATGCGATTGTGCTTCCCCTACCCGCACCCGGGACGCGCGACCCTTTTATCTCCAATAGTGTGTGTGTGTGTGTATGAGTGAGAGAGAGAGAGAGAGAGAGAGAGAGAGAGAGAGAGAGAGAGAGAGAGAGAGAGAGAGAGAACCACAGGAACGAAGAGAATTGCGCGCGGCGCACAGCTGCTGCGAGGAGGGGAGGATGGGCGTGCCCACGAGAAGTAGGAGACGGACGGGCAGGCCTCTGGGCGCACCCTCGGGGCAGGGTAGAGTGAGGCAGGGCATGGCCACATCGGCCAGGAAGATCGCACTGACGCTACGCCATGCGATGCATTTTCATTAAGGAACTGGGGTGGTTGCGACAGATGCGTTTGGATAAGTGCGGGATTCATTACGAGTTTTGTTATGGACAGACTCCAGTACACTTAGCGTATAAAACGGACTGGATGCACAAGGTTTGTCAGCCCAGAATGACTTGACTGAACACGCCTTCATTAGAACCCGTTGTTTACGGATACGAGTTTACGGATACGGATACGAGACATCTTAGGGCACTCTACAATCATTTCCCTTCGCTTCCCAAAAGGCTAACGAAACAAAACCACTTTTTTAAAAACACTGCACTGCTGCAATACCAATACAGATGCGCGTACACGAAATTTAGCAAATGCCAGAGAAACTACACAGAATACCATGATTCAAATTTGAACGTCGTCCGGCTCTTAACGAGTGTAATGTGGCTACCGCTTGTCCAGTTTTGAGGCGAAACATAGTGCACTTCTCATACCCTAAGCAGATTCCAAGCAAGGGCAGATTGCGCTTTCTACTCGCAGACCTGTCCCTTCTTGTACGAAATTCCCGAGGCAGATTTCATTACGCAATACACTGCAGCAAGCATATTGTGCATTCAAACATTTGACTGCAGTACGGAACCTTGCGGAGTATTGCCCCTCTCTTTCTGTCCAATACAATTTTACAGAAGACTCTCTTTCTACCGCATGCTGTGTTGTCAATTCCCAATGAAGCTCTGGGTTATTCCGCTCGACCATTCTGTCTTAAACGCAAATATTGAACGTATTTACTGAACGTTAGCTTCAATTGTATTGATCTTGGGCAATTAGTTTTTACTAATTATTATACCAGTTATTTGCACAACTTTTATGAAGTAATGGTTTTTTTGTAATTGAGTTTGATAATTACAAATAAATTAATTGTAAATAATAGCCAAGTATTTACATTTTGATATCCTTAAATGTTCACAATGGGAAAACCTTTTTATTATTGAAGCACAAACTCCCAGACGATGAAATGTACGGTAAATCCAAATTTTGCCACGAGGGCAACCACATTTCTATCAGTCATGGTTCTTGTGCTAGACTGTAATAAAAACAATATTTAGGGTGCTCGGAACGAACTCACGTCCTTCGGTGATTTTGAATACTTCTCAGTGATGCACAACAAAATTTATCATTTAAAACATTTTTATAAAACTATTTAATTTCTAATATTAACAGATTTATGCCCGCTGGGTGTTAACGACCCACATACAAAAATATTCATTCTTTGTTGCATCTGTTAAACATTTAAGATTAATCATACCAGTCATCGCGTTGATATGTACTCTCGGCATTTCCTGCATCTCAACATTAATTCGATAATTTTCAGCACATTTCTGAGAATCTTTCTGCGCACGTGTGTTGCATCATTGCCAGATCCCGTGTTGTCTGCGAAAAAATATTTTTGTTTGTGCGAGGAAAGATACTTAGGTGCAATGAATTTGCATTTCTGCAATCTAACAATGTAAGACTTAAATTATGTATGAACTATTTACGTATCTCTGATAATTGTGCAGTTGTACTTGGATAATATCGTGATGGGTCGTTAACGAACCAATGGACAAATAGACTTTGATATATCTCGCCTTATATTTGATAAATCTTGTGCGTTACATATATCTTGGCGTTGGCATTCTTATATTTTGCACATTTAGATTACATAAAGGATTAAGTAGCCCTGGAATTGTTTCATTGTTTCATGTTCACGGATGTGCAGGGAGATCTGGACGTAGCAACTACAGCCCCAGTTGCTGAAAACAACTCCGATGGTGACTAGAGGTGAAATGTGCAACGATCCTGATCGTTTCAGCAAAATTTGCTTCAAGGTCAGGTAGTTCTGGATATAAGCAACCTTCTGCGGTACGCTAGTTAGAACATAATAGGGAAGACGCACTGACAGGAAACTGACAATTTTCAAATTTCTTCTGTCAGAGCTTCCATCCATTCGAGAATCAACTTGGAGCTAGTTGCAACAATTTTTATTAATTAGTTTCTCGGAACGTAGTGACTGAATCACCACCAATAAATCTCATGAAAAAATAATCTCAATTTTAATTCAAATGATCTATCAATTAATTTTTTGAACTATTTTGTGATGGACCTTTGGTGACATATTGTAAAGATACCAGTATAATATGCAGGTATTAGATGGTGGGGTGGACCAAATAGATCTAAACAGCCTGTTACAGGATTGGCTTTAGAGGGGAAAATGGTATATTTCAGTAGTTTTCTGAATTTTGATGTGGAAACTAGCAAGACAGTCTAGATAACTTAGTTTCATAGAGAAATCTTAAAGACTCCACTGCAAAAATATGGTGTTTCACATTCATCTCCAGGATCAGCACATCTAATAAACATTAGTAATATTATCTCACTTTCAGCACACAAAACAGCAGCTTTCTTGATTGTGGAACAATCCTGATGCGGATGCGTCGTGTGTAGAAACAAAAATCTAACGGATGTTCACATGTAAATTTGCTAATAAGTTCTTCACGGTAATTGTTTTTGTTAGTTACGTTCCTAATAAGATTTTTTTTTGTATTTCAAGTATACATTAATAAACTAGAGAAGAAAAAATCTAAAATATTTTTTCCTTAATGTCTTATATGCCCACTGAGTCGTTAACGACCCGTTCCAGAAAACCATTTTCTAATTATTTTCGGTCAAAATGTTGCCACATGCGTTCAGGATACTAAAAGAAGCGTAATATCAAGTTTTGAAAGGAATTACTCAGAAAAAAGTTCTGGGCATAAATGTGTGAAGCAACCTATTTAAAATGTTTTGAAGTGATTTTCGTTGAAGTTGTATGCTAATTTCCTACAGGTTTGTGGGTGGTACGTAACGACTGATAACACAGCCCGTATCCTTGGTCTCTTCAGTTTCAACGGCACAATAACACGCGTTCTAAATAAGTCTAGTCGTCAGTTGAAAAGAAATCATAAACCAATTCTATTTTTAAGAAAACTGAAAAAGAAACTTTCAATGCACTTGCCATTTTTTTTATTAGACCACATCATTGTGAAAATTTTGTTTCTAACGAAAAAGTGACATGTATTTATTTGTCCCAAACCGAGATAACATTTTCAGGGATCCTCTGCAATAATTGTATTTGGATTATTCATTAATGTTCATTAATTCATCTCGTTTTTCAAAACCAGACATGTAAACACCGTTGTTAACACCCTACATGCCCTCCGAGGCGAGACCCTGAGGACAGACTGATAGCGGTGATTTCCGCGTTTCGACAGCAATCAGTCATGAGAAGTCGAAATTCTAATTGCCACAAAAACGCTGCTTGCAACACTTTATAGCGGATAAAAATTTGTATTTCTGAATTATGAAAGGTGCTGCAGCTGGTAAAATTTCATGCCAATCCCACTATCCACCATAGAGAATATTGCATGCATGCGCTGCAATATTGTTCGCGAAATTTCGCAATAATGTTCTTCGTAAGCGCAGTACTGCAATGAAACGCTTGGGCGCACAATAGTACAAGGTGGGGCAGAATGGACTCCCTGATTTGAAGGATGAATTGTGAAAGAACAAATAAAGATAATCTCAAAACGTTTTTATTTCCCAAAACTACATTCAATGCCATTTTATTCTCATTTGGTTGAGAAAATTAGTTCATCCAGGTGACGACCTTGGCGAGCGATGCACATGTTGAGTCGTTCAAAAATGTTACCGAAAACTCTTCTCAGCATATCTTCTGATATTCCAGCGACATCTGTAATTGCCTCCTTAAGGGCTTCCAAGGTCCTTGGTCGAACTGTGTAAACCTCAGCTTTGAGGTAACCCCAAAGAAAAAAATCGCATGGGCTCAAATCCGAGGAGCGAGGGGGCCATGGAACATCGCCACGTAAGGAGATCAGGTGGCCGGGAAACAGTCTTTGCAGGATTTGCCGTGAACGAAGGGCGGTATAAGCCGTAGCACCGTCCTGTTGAAACCAAAAGGCTTGTGTGTCATATTGCTGACCATACTCTTCCAATTTAGGTTGAAAAAAGTTCTCTAGCATGTCACAATAACGCTCAGAGGTAACAGTAACAGACCTTGAGATTCAAAAAAGTAAGGCCCAATTATGCCTATGGAGGATTCGGCGCACCAAACTGTCACTTTGGGGCTATGAAGAGGTCTTTGGTGGATTTCACGAGGATTTTCAGTCGCCCAGTAACGAAAATGTTGCTTATTTACTGTGCCGGAGAGGTGAAAATGCGCTTCATCGCTGGATCACAGAATAGCGTCAGGTTGCACAGAGGTTAAAATTGCATTACAAGCATCTGTACGTTTCACCCAGTCTTGTGGACTCAATTCTTGAACGACTATCATCTTGTAGGGGTGTAAATGAAGATCAGTGTGTAAAATTCGCCTTACCGTTCTGGACGATATTCCAAGGGCAGCAGCATGTTTCCGCACAGAGCGCGATGGAGACGGTTCAATGGACGCTCTCACTGCCACGATGTTTTCAGGTGTCCTCACACTTTTAGGTCGCCCAGCTGTTTTTTTAGGAAGTGCAGATCCTGTCGCCCGTACACTATTAATCCACTTCCTAATGGTTTTAGCATCAGGAACCTTATGACGAGCCAACCAAACCGCCTACGAAAAGCCCTCTGTGTCGCCACCACACTATCATTGTTTTTAAAGAACGTTTCAACGACAAAGCCTCTATGCTCACCAGACCACTGCATGGCGACTACTGAAATGAAAATGGCATCGTTTCCCCGACCTAACGCCATTATCCCCACTCCGCTAACCCACCTGCGCGCTCTACAGTAAGTGTTTGAAACTAGGGAGTCCATTCTGCCCCATCCTGTATAATAGACTGGAGGCATGGAGACAGGAGTCTATCTCTTAGAGTGAATGAGGACACGCCCAAGAAAACCCTTTTATCAATGTAAGGGAATCTATGTTCGTAATCAACATGTGGTTCTCATAGATTCACTCCGAAGTTGACCCAAAAGGGCTGCAATAGGGTCAATTACATATGAACAAACACAGTCGAACTTCGCTTTTCCCCGTTTTGAAACAACTCTCGAATCACCCACAAGTACTCATGGCAAAGGAGATACGAGTATATAAAACTTGTATGAATAACTACTGATGCTACAGAATAGCACATTCTTTCTCGAAGTTAATAAACGAATTGCAGAGAAGATTTTTTTTTTACTAGAAGAAAACATTGTTTTCGATAAAGGAGTGGTACGAAGGGGTTCGAAAATGTCAAACTTTCGCAATTTTCGAAAATTCAGTTAAAAATGAAAATGGAACTCAGCCAACTTTGAACGTGTTTACTCTATTGTTACAAGAAATTTGAAGAAAAAATTGTAAGAGAATGTCACAGGGCGAGTCGGGACAGGTCGTTTAAGGAATGTTCATTTTTTGTGGGGGGGGGGGGGGGATCTTACGAATGGTACGTCTGTGCGAGCAGCAGGTCGAGCCCGCCAGTGCCTCATGGGGCATTCCCCAGCGCAGTGCGGGAACCGTTCCCCCTTCGCCGGAGAAGCCAACAGCAGCATGGCTTGCGGCCAGCCCCGGACGCCACTTCGGATCCCTTGGTAGAAAACAGTGAGATTGCGACCCTAATACGCTAGGTGGAATTATGGATGGATACTGAGTCTAAGTTTTAATTTTGCTCGTATAGAACGCTAATATTGCAGATCCAGAAGTATTGTAATTCTTGTGTAAGAAATGCATTTTATGAACCACCCAGAGCAGAAAAATAGGCAGGGAAGCTGATTGATCTGGTGGTTTGTGGAATGGGTGGCACTAAAAGGAGCTCGTGATGTAGCAGAGGTAACAAGAGGAGTTACGGGGGGAGGGATTTATCTTTGGAGAATCTGGAAGAGATTCCGTTATGGTAAGAATTGGTGTTTTTTTTTCCCTAGAGATACCAAGGACAGGGAACTGAGGTGATGAAACTTGAATCTTTCCAAGAGGCGAACGATATGCCATGTAACTGGAGGGAAATTCAGACCTCTGTGATTTTTTTAATATACCATCGGGCATTTGAAGCATTGCGGAGAACTTTGTAGTGTTGGGATATTTTTCATTGTTACGGAGCACCGCTCTACATCGGTGCTGAAGGTGGGCGGTGCAGCCCTCTCAGGGCGGGACTAACGATTCGTATGGGCGTAGGATGGTCCGCGTGTCACAGGATGACGTTCCATTAATAAGAGGGTAAAGTTGATATAGGAAGGAATAGGTTAGGTTTATGCGCAAACGAATGTGAATTTTCCAGATTAAACAGGTGTCCAGAACGACTCCAAGGTGGGGGATAGAGGTGTGATGCTTTGTCCAAGAGGTGAGTAGAAGATATATGGAGGAGAGAAGCAACCGGGATGTTTCAGAGTGAAGGTTTTTGCGATGCTTTTGATTGGCTGGATTTATTAATTTATAGCAAAGATTCAACTGACAAAACAAAAAATAACATAAATCAACTAATATCAGCCTGAAAGCCTGAGCACACACGGTCATCTCAAGAGGTCAGATTCCTCATTTCAGCGAAGAAGAATGCGGGAACTTTTCCGCCCCTTCGCCTACCGCACGTGCGTTGACCGCCTCTTCTGATGCGAAATAAAAAGAACAAAGTAGAAAATACTAGGACATCAGGGTCATCTTTTGGGAAAATCCGCTGTTTAAAGGTCGTATAAACAGTATTCGCTTAATAAAACAATGTAGGCTTTAACTAGTATTCGCTTAATTCAAACACATGAACATTAGGTATTAATTCATATTTTAACATTAACAAAATTATGGAACTTTTTTCTTTCACAAACAAAACATCGAACTCACAACATCGATGTTAAAAAATCTGCTTTAATGTTTCGAAAACATCGACGTCACATGCCCAATCCCAATTATACACACAGGAGAACCACGTATTACATAACCGTATGTAACCCTTCCGTTCCGGAAACCACACTTACGAAGCAAAAAGGGTGCCCGCGAGTCCAGAAAAGAAGCGAGAAAAGATGACGTGTGTAGCGATGGTTTTTAAAATTCATCAGAATCCGAGCAGCATTCACTTAATTTGAGATCACGGAAACGATAAGCTGCCTTCCAATCAATTGAATCGTTGATTTCAAAAACATCATAAGCGCCACTTTTTTCAATATAGACATTTTAGTAAAATTAGTGTTCCAGACTTGAATACATCGTTTAGTGCAGATACACATGAGCAATTTTCGGAAGCAGGGTAAAGCGAGCTACGTATATCACGCTTAGTGCAGAAACCACACAAGCGCCGACGGTTATGGGCTTTTTGCAATAAACATAATACATTTTCTTCTTCAGCCAAGAGCATTATGTTCTTAAAAAAGTATTGTTTGCTGTTCGGTATTTTAGTAACAATGTCTGGTTTGGAACACTCAGAAGATGAACCAATACAATGAAGAGAAAACGTGAAGTGACCCAGAAGGAATTTTGCAAACAACTCCATTCGAATCGCCAGAGTAAGAAAAGAAGAGGAAACTAATTCTTATCTTTCTATTTTCTCGAAGAATTCCCCCTTCCCCCAGCACCAATACAGTGGACCATCCTCTGAAATCATTTTTTAAATGCTGCACGCCACTGTTCTTCCGCAAGCTCTGTAAGAAATGCTTCGTAGGCTGCTACTGCATGTTTTGGGGTCTTAAACAGCCCTTTCTTTAGCCTGTGGAAATAAAAAGTCGCAGGGGGGGGGGGGCAGGTCTAGACTGTGGGGATGGGGGCGCTGTAGAATTCTGGCATGGTTCTCTTATAAAAAATTCTTTTGTTTTTTGAGCTGTGAGCTGGCGGGTTGTCATGATGTATAAGCAGATCACGCACACCTCTCTTTGGTCATCTCTTCTGAAGGCTCCGGAAGACTTTTGGGAGACAAACAGTAGTGTACCAGTGTACTGTTACTGTCCTTTGGTCCTCAAGTGCAACAGTTGCATCATGACCACTGCCTGAAAAGAAGGAATAAACCGTTTTTCTGTCCAATACTCCGTGATCTGTCTTTGTTGGGTTTTCGAGGCAAGATCCAGATCGTCGATTGCTGTTTGTTTTCGGGGTCAAATTGGTAAATCCAAGACTCATCTCCAGTTACAATTTCAAAAATTTACTTTGCATATCCTTCTTCACACTTCTGCTACATTTCTTTTCACCAGTTCACGAAATCTGCTTTTTGTTCCTGAGACTACCAATGTGGCATCGGCTGCGGACCTTCCTGTCGCCAAGGTTTTGATGCCAAATTCGTGGCACTGCAGAGGAATGAACCAAGATCTGCTGCATCTGCTGGTAAGTGTGGCGTGGGTCATCCTTCAACATCTGTACACACGAGATGTATTCTTCCGTCGTCGCTCTGTGGTCATCCCTCGCGAAGCTCATCTTCAAGTGACTTTCTCCCCCGCCGATATTCCAAATACCATTCACAAACAGTATTTTGACGGGCAAGTATCACCGAATGCACTCCTCAACCATTCAAGACACTTAGACCGACTTTAAAATCATAGAAAATCATTACCGAAAGTGCTCTCTAGACTGATCACGTATAGAGACAAACGATCATCTGCCGGCATTAAATGAGTCAACAATAAGAAACCAGCCGACTGATCTGAACTAGATAACTAAACGGCCGCGATAAGACTTCGTAGAATAGGAATCGTTTGTTGTCACATTTGAAAATAAATTCCTTCCTTTCCACATCCGGAAACTTTCGGAGGGCACTCCGTACGGATGTGGAAATGAGTTCTCAAAGCCTTACCACCAATTCTACTAAAATCACATTGAGGCAATCGTCGTATGTTTATTAAAACAAATAATGGTCTTGAATATAGGCAAAAAAAAATACCTTGATGGCTGACCATTCGATTACCCCTGAGAGTGATGCTAAGGATTAAGCTTCAGGTCCTATAAACCTACACTTTGAACACTTAAATTTATAATTTCCGCCTATTTTTACTAATACTGTGAATTATTTATTTATAAATAATGAAAAAAACTTTACTGCAAAAAAACCAAGTGCATTAGCTTTTCTTTTTATTGAATATATACGAAGTTCACTGTTATTGAAAGCTTAAGATGTTCACAAAACCATAATTGCTTTCTCATATACGTATATACGGAGTAAAGAGAAAGTTACGGAATGCTGTGCGGAAAAAACGGCCGATTTTCGGCGGAAAAAATTCAGTGATGGGCTCTGGTGGCGAAAAAGTGCATAAAACCAGTTGCTAAATTAAGAGGAAAAAATCCTCGAACACGTGGTATAGCCAAAATCCCGTCTGCCAGGCCGTGACACTCCTAGCGCCTAAACCATTCGTACAATCTTCTCCAAAGTGAAGAATACCCTGTCTATCTGGCTCTAGTTGAAGCTTTGCAATTTTGAAAAACATTCTTTAAAATTTGGGGATATTTTACATGAAGCCCCCGGGACAATTTCAAAATTCTCAAAAACAGCTCCAAATTTTTTCTTTAAATTTCTTGTAAGATAAGAGCAAAATACACTTATAAAGGTAGATTGGTCAAAATATCACGGTTAACTGAATTTTCAAAAATTGTAAAAGTTTGAATATTTTTCAGCGTCTTCCTAGAACTACAAGATTCAAGACTTGGATTTTTCCTTCAAATCAAATTTGTTGCGCATAAATAGTTCTTTCAATTAGGTCATGTAGTTTTTTGTTGTTGTTTTTTTTTTAATTTTAGTAGTTTTCGTGCAATAGTGCGTGCAATATTTGCAATTTTAAAAAATAACAAAAGCAAGATTTTCTAAAAAACGGCTCCAAATTTTTTCTTTAAATTTTTAGTAAGGTTAGTGCCAAACGAACCCTATGCCTTGACATAAACGCCACACTGCTGTATTCTTTTGTTTGTTTTTTTCAAAAATTAATTTTTTTACTTGTCTCTTACGTCTGTAAAACTTACGTTAAAAGCGATTTCTTCACATACCATACTTATAAGCACATGTGCTTTAAATAATGTCAAATAAATTTCTCGAAAATTGAACAGTTTTCTGTAAAAACGAGCACAAAGTTCGGCATTTTCAGAAACGCTCAAACGCCATTTTCTCTAAAATGGCTCCAAATGTTTTCTTCAAATTTTTCCGATAGTGTTAATTGCATTTTTTTGTTATGACGTAAGGTTCGTTTTGGTTTCGCGCTTCAAATGATTTCATATGAAGTTTTTCGAAAACTCAATAGATTCCGGTGAAAAAGAGCTTAAATCTCTCATTTAGTCATGCTTAATCACCATTTTCTTAAAAACGACTACGAATTTTTCAATGTAACCTTGTATTTATCACGACTCTTCTTTAATATTCTTGAAGTAATATTTCCGTTGTACTATTAAGAAAGCAAAAAGCTGAGAAAATGTCAAAAATTTTCTTTGCGAGACGATAGATCGCAACTGGCGAGAGAATGGAGCACGACCTTAAAGTCAGACCACACCAAGGAAATTAAAGAAATTTGGAACGAGAAAGTATGTGTCATTCTGTAGCACCTCTAGCTTTTTAGATGTGTTACAACAACACAATACTATAGAAACTATCCAGTTTTTCTTACTTCCTGAAAATTTTATAATTTGTCACTCCGTTTCTTAAATATACGATTTAATTCCTTCCACACGTAAATACAAGTTTATTATGACATACAATTCAGCAAATGAGTCGTCTTAAAGCAATAGCTCGAGTATATCTCGCAATATAGACCGAGTCTGATTTTGAAAATCTTCAGGAAAGACGGTTTTACAAGAGTTAGAGCCACACATCCACGAATTTAATCTCGAGACTTTTCGCAAGCATGTGACCCCACCTTTGTACAATTCACCCAAATACGTTTAAAATAAGTGCGCCTATATTGGGGCGGTTCTGTGACATCTTGTTTAATGCTTCCACTATGCAATACGAAGATACTTCAATGTGATGTTTCCCTTTACAGAGCTTCTCAACATTCTAGCGTTATTCAAATATTTTTTTACTGATCCCGTTTAAACATATATTCAATATTATGTTGTGATAAAAACTGACTCATTGTCTACGAGAAGCGCAAAGCACACTGCGTAGGATGTTTCCGATATTCTCAATTACTACAGATCGCGATCATCTGAACACAGGACTAAGGTATTACGGAGTGCAATCCGGGCAAGCGGTCCATGCTAGAGGAAACAACTGCTTAGGCTCCTGGGGAGCGGGCGGTTCGGTCGGCGGAGAGGCAGAGCAGATGTCGATCAGTCTGCCACCTCTAGCGCACAAACCAAGGCGCCACACGAGAGACCCAGAGCTTACGCCCATGCGCCCGCCGCCCAGAGCAACAACTCAAATTATGTAACACCTGTACCTGAAAAACACCCACACACACAGGCACATACAAAAACTGTAAAATGTAACATTCGAACCTATTATCTTAGTGACCACATACTTCATCTACTCCAAGTCCCAGTCTCACAAGGTCCATTACTCCACCGCACAAAGTAGTAAGAGGGTTACGGTTTTGAAAGATAATTTAATAAAACCAATATAACTAAAACTGAGCTTTTTTACGCATTCCAATCCTTTAATGTGCTTTGTAACACCGAATCTTGGCATAGGCACTTTTCGTTTCTATAGCAGCAATGAAATGTTACTTAGGCATTGAAATCTTTCAACATAGCACTTAATGAACAATTTCCTGAAAATTAGCTCTGATAGAAAAGATATACAGCACTACGGTTTATTTTCTGTCGTGTAATATTTATGTTGATGAAATTGTTTTACCAAAAAACGCATACATTTTTTTTCACATCTCGATTTTTCAGTCCTAATTGTAGAATGGAAATATGGCTTAAAGAATATTACAGAAAAGGAAAACCTGATTCTACGGGCTAAAATTCACCGACAAAAATTTCAAGGGCCTATGTTTGAGACTGTCATTTTCGCAAAAACTTCAAAAAGCTTTTGTAGCACTTATACTCATAAATGCAATGTGTAAAAACAATAATGAAAATATTAACGTAAGAAATATCTTTTAAATTTGTATAATTTGTTAATAAATAAAAAACATAAAATGGCGTTGATGTCATGGTATTCAGTGGAGTTAACACTATCTGAAAAAAAAGTTTAAAGAAAAAATGTGGAAAAGTTTTCGAGAAAATTTTATTATTAATATTGCCCACACTTGAAAACACACAAAAACAAAATGTACTCTACATTAAAAAATAATTGTGAAGGACAAATTTCATTTGATGAAAAATTCTATCTATAATTATGTATTGCACGAGGGATTCTAAAGAAATTTAAATAATTTGCAATTTTCGAAAATTCGGAAATAATAGTAAAAAAGAAACCTGCAGCATACGTGCTTTCCCCCCCAAAAAAGTAGAGAAAAAATTGGAGCCATCGTTGAGAACATTTTGAAAGTGTCCTAGAAGCTTCAACTGAAGTACTCCCAAAATATCAAGAATTAATTTCACAATTGCAAAGCTTCCCGTCGAGCCAGTCGATCCAAGAATATTGAATTTGGAAAAGCCTTCTGCAGAGAGTTTATGCACTAGTTTTGTTTACAGATTAACAAACGGACGTTTCGAAAAAAATAATTTTTCAGAATAATGAGCGCCAAAGCGTGTACATAAAATTCATTAAATTATTTTCCGCATTACATATAATTTTCTGTATTATGTACATTACTCCGTGTATTCAATAAAACAATAATTAAGCTCCTTCAACACATTTTAATACCGAATTTTAAATAAATTTAAATAGTTTTTTCGCTAAGATACGATTGCTTAAGAAACATTTCATTTCCCTCCTGCTTGTAAGCTTTTCAGCCAGCATTTTCACGTTCCACGGCCTGCGTCCCTTACTTTAGACATCTTGGCTGTGCGCAAGACGAATGCTAAATAGCAAATAAGTTTGGACATACGTTCAAAACGTCGGGAAATAAAATAGTACACAAGGAAACTACGCTCCAAATGGCATTGTATCCTTATACGAAACCAAGGAGGTAAACAACACTAGATATAATATGGCACGTTATACTGAATTAATTTCATCTTATTGTGTAATAACTGCATGTTGCATTACGCCAATCTAAATCAATGGAATTGCACCAACTACCGTATGTCAGCTAATACTTTGTACACCTTTTCATTCACACCTCGTCTTGCCGCGAATGTTCCGGCAGGGTCATACACGGTCGCTGACGCCGTACGTTTCCAAGGTCACGGTCCCGCGATGCATTCGCAATACAAGTGCTGGCCTGCTTTCTGTGGGGAGGGGACTTGCCAACGGGCGAAAATGCATAAAGCAATTTCCGGATCTTACAAACAGGATTCTTTTTCCCCTTTTTGAGCCCTTTCTTACTAATAATTATCTTCTCTGCTAAACAAGACTCATCGGAATCACGGGCTGAATGACGGTACGGAATTTGCGCTACTTTAAAATTCAGTTTTGATTCGATGTTAACAAGACAGTCCATTTTGCCCCTAAAATGGCATTCACTGACTACAAGCAACCCTAATAATTACTTTATAATAAAAATTAAAATGAAGCGATCCAACGAGTGAAAATGACCAACAGTCAGATTTAATTTCAAAATCGCCTTAATCTGTCGAAACATAGTAGACTATTTAGAGAATGGACAACATGTCAAAAAAGCAAACAAATTCTTTGTGTTAAAAATCAATTTCTCGGGAAGCCCTTGATATGATAACAGAAGAAAATACTTAGAGTTCTCGAAATAAGAAATTCTTAAGCAAGTCGACCAGACCCCAGCTCGTGAATAATAAAACAACATCCATTTTCCAAAAACCCTGACCTGCATTGTCTGCAATACCAATTCTCAAACTTTCGGGTCATTATGTAAAATAAATTAAATAATTGTCATCTGTAATTTGTGCCACAATTTTCATGTTTAATCACCATAATCTTGCGGTTCATCTCAAACACTTAAAAGTAAAGATCTAGAGCCATCTAATATTGCTGCCTCATCTACTTCAACAGAGCTCCAGAACTACCGCAGTAAAATACTTGATAATTAACCATGTGAACGAAGAACTTAACAATTCGTATCATGAATTAACGCATATAACTCCATATTTAGTAAAAGGTGTTTAGAGGGTCTGTCTTTACAGGGTCCCTGCGCTCCAAGATGGCTCGCCTGCGCAAATGGCGCGGGAAAGTCATGGTCACTGCTTTTTTTGACACAAAAGGGATAGTGTATGGTGAGTTCGTACCTCCTGAACACACAGTACACGTCCAGTTCTACAAACAAAGGCTCTGGAGACTGAACGACAGGGTCACCCGCGATCGAAAGACAAGCACACCAACTTCGTTGTCGGGTACTATAGCGATTTTCCTAAGGATGAGCCACAGTGACAGCTAGTGCTGGCAACATAACTGAAAGTTCTGTGGCCGTCGAGCCCTCAAGCCCAATGGACTCCCTTCCTGCAGTTGTTCGTTTGCAGTTGGCTAATTTGTAAATGGCTTCGATGCTTCCTTTCGTGGCGGCCTCTTCCGACAAAAATATAGTGCGCCGCAAGAAATAATTGAAATTATGAAGTGCAGTGTTATGTGATCTTCTGTAAAAATTCTTTTTTCCTTTATATATTACATTGAATTTGCTTTTTGTGTGATAAATATTATGTTTATTTTAAAACCGAGACTTGAATGCGAGATGCGTACCGATGCACGTGGTTCCGGCCTTTGTGCTGTTGTGTGGCGAGCTGTGATTGAGAGCTTTCTATTTACATTCGTGGCTGTTTTCTTTTACTGGTTGTGAGAGCATGTCAAGAGATTTTCCACATATGTGATTAAATTTAATTATTTCCTGGACTCGCGTACGGGCATATACATCAGCGAATCTCTTAGACTTCTGGATAGTGACGTCTTCTCACGAGCCATAACCAAACACTTTACGAAGGGGCTGAACAGCTGTCGCGGCGGAGGGGTACTTCTCTGAAATGCATGTGATTTTCACTTGTTTTCGCGAACTGTCACATTGGCTCATTCTTAGGAAAATCATTATACCTGACCCCCATAGGAGTGGCAACGCTTCCACAACCGCCCTATAGTCCCGCCCTTGCTCCGGCGGACTTCTTTTCGTTGCCTCGGTCGAAAATGGTCATGAAAGAAACTCATTTCAAGACTGTACAACATTGAACAACATTGTACTGTACAACATTGAAACTGTACAACAATGTACAACAAGACTGTACAACATTGAACAACAACTGTACAACATTGAAACAAAAACGTCGAGGGCTCTAAAGGACTTCTTTCCCCAAGAACTTCTTGGGAGCACACGAGGCTAGGAAATCACGCTGGTATAAACATCGACGCAAAAGGGTCATACTTTGAAGATTTTTAAATTGCTGTACCTACCTGATTAATAAATTTGTTTTTAAAAAATACAACGCATTACTTTTGGGACATATCTTGTATTCTTGGTGTGCGTCCTATATTTGCTCATAGTATTTGTCGTGAATTCAATTCTGGAGAAATGGAGCAAATAGTGTACAATATTGCATTATTGCCCTACAATGAAATGACTATCCTGTAACGAAATAATGGCTGTCAAACATATAGAATACTGGGATCTAATTAGTACTTTAAATAGTAGACTAGATTACTAGTTACATCTAGTTAGTACCCTATATTACTCTTCGAGGCATGGTGCAATTTTCCGCAAGCATTTCAGTGACTTTTGACCGTAACATTGTTTTCCTGTTGCGTTTTTTTAAATTAAATATCCATCACCACTTTCACAACTATTCAGGCACGACCGTTTCGCTTTTTCGCCAGCGGTCCAGTTTTAGGCAATGTTCCTCAAAAGAAGAGAAGTAGCTCAAGTGTAAAATATGAATAATTCCGGTGTTCTATTGAATCCGCGACAAATGAGCTGAAACATGTCATAAATCTCGCTCTCGTCGAAATACGAGTAGATCATGTTTTTCAGGTCCTGTAAGCTTGTGACGATACTCGATGTTTGCTTGAAATTGGCTTTCAACGACTATCCTACCCCCTAACCGAACGTGAAAAGGTACTGAAGGGATAGGAATCTAGATAAAATTTACAGGACTTCATAAAGTTCGCAATGCAGTATTAAAGTTTCAATTTATCAAGAATCTGCTTTTGCGTACTACACACAATACACGAGAAACGTATCCTAAGGTTACTGAACTTGGAGGTCTGTCAGGGATAATGTAAATTGAAAATGAAAACTTAATGAGCACCAACAGGCGTGAAAAACAAGCCTATCGTAACAGGATATTGACCCCTCATCCCGAGTCGGCACGGTGTTCTGGGAGGAAGAGGCCGAGAAGCAGAGACGTTCATATGTATTATACATGGATTTGTTAACATTAATTTGAAACATGCTTTCTTAAAAAATGAGAGTATGTAAATACTATCGCCGATGCACATTATTCAAGTTAGATTTTGTGTTTAAAATACAATAGGTAGTTCCTTATAAATCCAAACCGTATTTCAAAACAAGCTGTTCGTTTTCCTTCTTCGCCCTTTTCCATCACTTCATAACTGCCCGAAACGTCTTTTCATGGTTCAAAATGTCCTTCCAAAATCACTAGTTTTTGTTTGAACTCTTAGAATTGGGAAGAGGGGATTAAATTATTGGACAAACAATACATATACTAGAAAGTACTGAGCATTTTTCGGAAATCCTTTGTATGGTTTAGGATGCCGTTTCGTTTTGTGTGTGTGTGTGTGGGGGGGGGGTTAAAAAGGTCCCCCAAAACATGAGTCAAATATCTGAGACCCCGTTTTCCTGTCAGAAAACAAACGATTTTTTTTCCTTCTCCACACTAAGTATTTGACAAAGTAAACGTGAAAAGGGGATAATCATAACTTAAAAAATGAATATTTCTAGAAACATCTACTTAGGTGAAAATTACTAAACTCTCAATCAGCATCAATTACTAAACTCGGCAGGTGTAGAGTGCGAACGGGATAAGAAAGACCGGATTCGATTCCATTTCGTGAATTGTGACCTTAAATGTGAATTGCTAGTCTCCCCTCACAGCTCTTCCATGTTCCAACGAAACCCCACTTTCTTCGCAAGTAGCTAGCAATGCAGTTTAAAAAACAACGCGGTCCGAGAAGGAAATGAGACATTGCGGGAAACGCCACATGATGGAGCACTCGCTCAGAGCGGGAAAGCGAACAAGCGGGGCGGGGCAAGGCGGCGCGGATCGCGTCGCACCTCCCACCTCGGAAGTGGGAGAAGTCCCTCAAGGCCGCCGACCGCCGAGCTTCGTACAAAGGCCCTCCTGGAGCCGCCTGCGCGCCGGACGCTGGCCTTGAAAACCGACCATCGCAAGCGCGCACACTCGCCCGCACGGGTGCCCGCCCGCCCATTGCCGGGGCGTCAGTGCTGCTGTTACGCTTTGAGACATCCCAGAATAATCAAGCGCAGATTGCCGTGCTGCAGGACCCGAGATCGCTGGCCAGGCCCCTCTCAAGCAATGTTTCACTACACAACACAATATTCGGATAAATACTCGTATACATAACGAAGGGGACACCATCATGGGATCCATACACGTGCTGGATCCGTACTGCAAGCACACAAGTAAGTGACCTATTCACGTGCATGACACGCTCGACGAGTATTCGACACACTAGTTGAAAATCTGTACGAACTCCGAAAGCATTAGCTCATACGATGTGAAGATCAGCATAGCAAAAGCAATGAACAAGAACTTGGGGACCGCTGAGAACGTTTAAAGGCCGTGAGGAAGATCAATAAAATGGACATCAAACTTGTTTGGACGATCTTCATGGAGTGGTCCGCGATTTGACCCCATGTGTTTACTTTCTCCTCTACAAATATTTACGTACCAAAGGGAAAGTATTGTAACGCTGAAGCGGAGGGGCGATTTTTCGACACAAAAAGGCCTTCGTAACGAAAATGCCGATAACTCTTGTTCCAACATTTAATTTACTTCCTCTAACATGTGTAATTAGAAGCCACGTTTTTTCCGGCTATTGATACCGATCGATCTGACCTAACTCCAGGCCATGGCAACTTTGAAAAGGATATTTTGATTTTGGGGAGACTGCTCTCCACCCTAACATTTTCAAAATTTTCTAAACAATTACTACAGATTTTTTGATCTACTTTTTCTGGCATAGGCTTAAAAATGGCGCAAGTCACATTTATCTAGCATTTTCGAATTTCCAATTTTCAAAAGTTGCACATAAGATGAGATAATAGATCGTTGTGGCACCATTAGTTGCAATTAAATACTAAATTTACCTTTTCTAATACAGACATACAACATTACGTTGTTGGCATCTGCTCATGCATGCGATAAAATCGCCACGCTAAAGAACCTTATCTGATTATCTGCAACGTACATGGGACGGACAAAATGATCCGGTTATTAGGAAGATTTGCACTGACATTTTATTACGTTAACATTCTCACAGAAATTCACTAAGATCGATTACCACGAATTCTTGGTCGATACAAAAAAAAAATCATAAAATGAACAATTCGTCAGCTACTAATTTCGAAAGGAAATATCGAGAGCATATGATTACTTTCGTCTAACCAGCGCAACTGTCAAGCACGCCAACAATGCCATAAATACGGAACAAAAAAAGTCTTTCTCGGACAAGTTTTACCTTCAATATTTAGATATAGAAGATGAGAACCTCACGACATTGAAATATTGCTAGTAAAGGACGTCGCAACACTAACAGCAGAGTTCTTAAAACGGTTACTCAAAGCATAATCGATATATATATATATATATATATATATATATATATATATATCACAATAATCCTCCAATATTCTTTTCACAAATATTCGCGATAGCTTCTTGTTCAGACACTCTCATTGTAGATCACAAGCTTGAGTCATACCGAGCAGAACAAACGAAGTATCGAGAGCAGCTTCGGCTCTTGCCAGTCGCATCGCCCATTAATGAGCACAGGAAGTGATCTGCGCCGATCTGCGAAGCGACGCTGCGCTGCGCTCAGAATGCGTGCCGTCGCTTCCGGGCGACCAACCGGTCCGATCGGGGTCAACGCTTGCGTCGAAGGTGACGCGAGTGGCGTATGACGCGCGTCTCTTCTGTCCAGAAAGCGCGCCACCCACGTTTCGCGAGCCCTCCCAATTAGCCACGCCCACCCAGGTGGCGTTACGTAACTGCCGCACTTTCTCACAATTAGATGAATGACTGGCGAGGAGGCTTATTTCATTAGCAGCTTCAATTGCGCTTCCGTTTACAGCTATTGGCTTATGAGAGTCGTTCTTCATAACTTCCAAGTTTAAAAAAATCGTTCCGTATGGTGCTTTGGTCATATTGAGGACGTTTTGATGCTTTATGTTCTTATGTCCATCAAGAAATCTTTAATTATATTTTAAGGAACAATATAAGATTCACTGAATACATGTTTGACATTGTTTTCCCTGTTTCTGACATTTCCAGAAATTACCAAGTGTATTTGCTACACTATCCCTAGATATTTAATAGTTACGTTCTTGTTCGTGTTTGGTGACGATCCGTTAACAAGTACTAGCTCATAATTCTTTAAATGGGAACGATAAAACATTCTGTCAAATCCTCCCTCGCGAACAGCCACCCAGTACTGTTACCTTCCAGTGGATTAGCCAACATTAATTTCAGTCACAAATAACTGTCCACCGAACGAACGTTTGTTGACTTGTTACTCCGATTTATTAATATTTTACTGTGGAAAAAAATATAAAATCTAGATAGAGCAAAAGAATGTGTTTACGTTCTAGAAATCGGAGATAGTACTCAAGTGAAAGTGACAACCGTGTACACTGTTTTTTATTGTTTATAACAGTTGGATCAGCCTAAAGAAGCATTACCCCCCTTCCAAGACTATTTTCACTATCTTGCCCCTTCGGAATATTACCGCGGCCTGAAATCAACAAATAAAATGGAATTTGGCAAACAAACTTCAGAACTGCCGGCCCGGTGGCCGAGATCGCTAAGGCAGTAGTGTCGCAGTGATCTCGGACCGAAGGGTCGCGGGTTCGAGTCCCGCCTCGGGCATGGTTGTATTTGTGTTCGTCCTTTCACCCCTTATCATCTATCACCATATCGTTTCATCCACATAGTTACCATACCGTTAACAGCAATAGTGGTCGCTAATGACCTTAGATGTTGATGCGACCTTAAATAACAAAAAAACAACCAAACTTCAGAACTGAAGCAAACACGTACGTAGCAAACTTGCACCTAACTTGCGGTTTCCTCTGGGAAGGGCCAACAAATACAGAAGCAATTGTTTCCGAGCTCACTCCATGACATTCTCAGTTTTGAATGTGCAGTAAAATACATTACAGTATTGCAGGTACATTCCTAGATCGGAAATCCTAGATCTGGACCCATCTTCAGAAATCCTCCATCACATGTTTGACCTCCTTGGATAACGTAGCTTAAGAAGATTGAATCCTCCCCTCCCCTTTCGCGTGACGCGAACGAGCAGACAGATCCAGAAATGCAGATTCAGCAAGCATGGAGATCTTTCCAATCTATATAACGAGTATAACCACCCTAAATCCACATCTAAAAACAAGACAAATTCCTCCGGAACGAGTTCTCGCCTAACGTCTTGTTTTCTAACACTCTTATAGAACTCTCTCTCTCTCTATTTTGTATTTTGGTTCACCGCCCTTCGTCCAAAGTTCGTCTCAGCTTCCGCGTCAGCCCGGCCGCCTAAGACGCCCCCGCGGCGTGGCGCCGGGCCGGGCTGGGCCGCGGGGCGGAAACGGCCCGCGGGCGAGGGATGGGCGATCGATCTTACGCAACGCTGCGACAAAAGCGGCAACGCCCAGCCAGCCCGCTCCCCGGCTCGTGCGCTCGCCCTCGCGGGCGAGGGTGGGCGCTTCCGGTGTCGTTCGCCCATCGCCCGCCAGCATGTGCGCGTAAGGCGTAAGGGCAGCGCCCATTCACGACTTCGGTCGACACACCCACGCTCGTGAAAGTGGAAGGGGTGGCATTACTTGCTGGCAGGGGCGTAGCGTGAGGGCAGCCGAGGTACACAGTCCACCCATTAAAGAAAAATACAAGGTCAGGATTAATACAATATGACATATACATAAACATGCGAGTCTTCTTTTCAAGGTAAGCAGAACTGATTACAGAAATCCAAGGCAGGATAGAACTCGGATCTGCCTTCCCAGGCTAAAGTTTCCCCCTTTGGAAATTCTGTGCGCGACAACCGAAAACCAAACATTCATATGTATTTTCAGTTAAATTTGTACATATAATGATATTCCGATAACGATTTACTACGTGAATGTGGTGCGCCTTCGCTTTAAACCGTTTTAAAACCATTTTCATATGTTAAACATTTCTTCTACGCAAATTCTAAATAAAAAGAAACTTAAAACATCTAGTTCTCTTGATCTTTCACCCTCGGGGGTAGTACTCAAAAATCTTAAGCACTCAAGTTTAATAACAAAAATGTGTAGTCGCAGTTCTTGGTGATGTTCATTCTTGCAATCGTCACTACTCACCCCAGAACACGGTGTTGGAGATAACCTAATCCGGACGCTCTCAAAATAGTCGTTTAGGAAAGATAATTTTGTCAGTGAATTATTAGGCAGCTTATTAAAGAAAATATCTACATTTGAAGGCTACTATTTTACAACATACCGTTTCCTTCTTATACATTTAGCTTAGAATATACTTTTTTATTTGAAATTATCCTATTAAATGGGATAATTTTATTAGCACTATCGTATGTGTTTCACACAAAAAATATTCTATAAAACGATAATTATCCTATGGGGTGGCCAAACTGACGAATCTTTTCTTTCAGAATGAGCAAGGCCTTGCACCGCATACTGTAACCACCGGCATTACAAACTCTTAGCGACTCGACTCATCGCCCAGGTGCCGTGGAGCACGTCATTAGCGTCAGTCACATTTGGCTTCTGGTGCCGTCGATCGAAGCGACAGCGCTGGGTCACGTAGTTTGCACGTCCACTGCTAGATCACAGCGCTTAAAAACGCAAAAACACATTTTTGCAGAAATTTCATAGAATCTGCTGGATGGATCCGAAAACATTTTCCCACCAGCAGAACGGGACGCACTGACTGACACCTTACTTGTAACTGGTGGACGGTAAGGGATCTATCCGTCGGTGATGGACGAACATACATATACAAACGGATGTAGGTTACTCGAAAACTACATAAGAACGGACAACCACTGCGAAAAATGTCTCTATTGGAGCTAATTTTGGTACACTGTGCTTGCAGTCCTTTTCTGCTACCAGTGTAAACCGGTTCTACGTGGTGACTAAATAGGCATGCGGCGGATCGCAGAAATACCTAGTGGTGCTGGAGAACGGCATAGGCTTTCTCGTACGGGATAGGTAGCAATTCCCTTCGAGGGATCTTTTTTGATTTTGCTCTCCCCCTCATTTATAAAACCTCTTAAAAACATTTTACTGATTTTCAACGATGTTTTAGGTCATCAAAATCCGCCTAATAATAATAATAATAATAATAATAATAATAATAATAATAATAATAATAATATACAAGGGGGTCAAAAATATTTCGAACTGTAAAAATCGAACCTTTGCCATCTTTATAATCGTGTACTCTATTCTTACAAAAATTTTGAAGAAAAAATTTGAGTAATTTTGGAAAATGTGCCAGGTCTAGCTCGATTGTAAAAAGACAAGACTGATTTTATTATATTCAAATCAGGGTTTCGATGATTTAAATCGAGTGATTTATATCACAATTTAAATCAAAAACACAATTGTAAAATTCAGGAAGAATAATAACAAAGGCGATAAAAAAAATTACAAATTATAACAATACTTATTTGTTAATAAAAAATGAACTATAATAGTCTACGCATTATTTGTTTATGAATGAACATCAATGTTGCTGCTTTTTCTGTTCCAAGGCGATTTCTAATTTTGGATCGGACAATTCCCAAAGTGGAAAATATTGTTCCATACTAGCTGACGGATGCTGATGCTAATAAATTTTGTTTTACAATCATTTCTTTTTCTGTATTTGTTTTTATTTCATGGCCTGCATACTTTTCCACCATTTTATGGATACGAGTTCTTTCAGAACTGTTGTACGAGTTGTTTCAGAAATGTGTTCCAGTAAACGGAGCCGTTTACATTTCAATTTTTTGTTACGAGTTCTACACCAACATCATCCAAGTTAGCTTTTAAATGTTCAAATGCTTGTTTGTTGTTTTTGTTCCTTTAAGCCATACGTGTCTTTTTTCAGATGTCTAAATATTTTGCTTAATTTGAATATTTAAATTTAGATCAAATTTACAACAAAAATCTTGATTTTTATTAACACTGACTCGATCATATTGTTATATTATTTAACCGAACGAATGCATCATAGACCTCTGATAAGTAATCGTAAAAATTACGAGGACGGCGAAGTTACGTTCACGATGTGATATAATTGATAAGATAATTGATACGAACAAAACACATGCACTACATAAATATTACGTATCATTCTCGACATATACGTTCTCGAAAACATTTGACTCGGTCCCACCTCCTAAGAAAAAATGAAAGATCCCAGAGCCTCTCAAAAATGTCGATCTCTTTAAAGTCAGATTTAAGATCAGTGTTATATCAAGTTTTCTCCAAGCACTTCGGTCATAAAAACAGGGTTGGCAAAACGTCCACGACAAACGTTCAAACGCGAAAAATAACACTAGTACAAAATAAATCGACAATAAAATGCTATCGTTTGATAGTATTAATACACAAATGCGAAGACATGAGTACAAAATAAATTTACAATAAAATGCAAACTTGTTTTGGGCCTTTGCTTGTTTATTAAACCTTGCTCAGCCTTACGGGCATTTCAAGGTTTCGAACACAAAAACGTCCTAATATACAACTTTTTTCAAGAAAGATTTATAAGTTACAACTAAGAAGAGAATTTCCAAGCATTCAATTAATTTTTCTAAGCATAATCCTTGGACACTAACTTGGCAGTACATGTATTTCAGTTTGACAGTTCGAATAACAAAGAACAGTAGTTTTTGAACTTATCTTTGTATAAAATGTTTCCCGATAAAACACAAACAGCTCCAAATAAAATCACTAGATCGAATGAAAATCAGTTTTGCCTGATGTTTACTTATAGGGAATCTATGCGGCATGTTTACTTCATTAGTTGAAATCTGTTGCGAACCCAACAACTGTAAGTCTTCCTCAGTCGCCTCCTTGCCAACGTGCACGGTGGTATTAATTTCGGCAAAAATCCTGCGTACGGTTTAGGTGATAATCAAACAAACTGACACAAGTTATGAAAATCAAATACCCCCAAATCGCGATTTCCACCAACACTGTGATATTGACCCCCCCCCAGCATAAAAACTCACTGTAATTCACGGTACTCGAGAAAGTTACCTCAATAGTGGTTGGAAACAAAGCTCACATTGCATTTTCATAATTTTCTATTTAAAAATCTCCCTCCTACACTCCTCTTGTTCAAACTCAGTTAAGGGCGCTTATAGATAAAGTAAACATTTCATTTTCTTTAAATCTTTCAAATTGTTTAAAAGTTGCGAAAGTTGAATTTTTGTTGAACCTCTGCTACACCTGTACTAAAGCTAGAGAAATAGTTGCTGATGCAATCGATTCTTCAATATTAAGGCTTTTAAGAGTTTTGGGGTAATTTTAAATCAAATGGAGTAATTTCCCAAAAATCTTACGCAAGATTGTCTAAAAACACGCACCAATGTTGTTTTTTAACTAACAGAGCACGAACTTATTTTAATGACAAATACTATTTTCAAAACATTTTAATTTTCTTAAGTTACACAAATTAATTTTTTCCGGAACTACTTCGTGTTATTAATATTTAAATTACCGATCTTTTAGAATGTTTTTCAAAAATCTTAAAAGTTCTCCTGCAAAAATGAGCCAAACATTGGTAATTTTTAATAACATTTCGTCAAAAAACGGCAGCGTGGTGTTTTCCGGAAATTCTTCATATAAAGTCGACTCCGGATTTAGTGAAATTTCGGTTATGGTAAAGTAAAATCACTAGTCCAGTTCCAACATTGCAATCACTAGATGATTCGGCTCTACTGAACACTAGAAACAATTTCCAGAAAAGAAAAAGAAAAAAAACTCTTCCCGTCAAGAGACCGATTTCCCATTACATCAAAATTTTCAAGACTTTTGAGTTATTTTTATAATCTTTACAGCGAATGGAAAATAATGAAAAATGGGATGAGGAAATAATTTCAGCTCTTCTTCGACAATTCGAGCCAGAAGGCTTAACCGCCCCGGCATGCGAGATGAAAATAAGTGATATCCCGTCTGACACCACAAATGCTTTGAAAGGGAACAGAAAAATACGAATATGACAGCATACAAACGAATAAAATTATTTCAATAGTGCAAGAGTCATTCGAGAGTATTAAGACCATACCAAAATATTTTGAGTGTGTGGACATTAGAATTACATTACTTACTACATTAATTACACAACTTATTACATTGAAGAGAAAGCATGGACTCTAGAGAAGGATCTTCAAAAATTATTATAAAAACTGTCCACAGCAAACACGAACTATTATTTTAGGGCTAAATGAATAATTTAGAACACAAAAGTAGTTGATTTTCACGGTTATTATTATTATTATTATTATACTAAAACTCTTAAATAACAAAATCAATCAGAGTGAAGTAATGTACTTTCCCATCACCGGGTCCGATAAAATGAACCAAAAATGTTTGCCCCGAAGAGTTCACTAAAAGCGAAGTCCACTGCAATATGATTTCTCCCCTTTTATGGTAATCCGACAGTCGCAGTTCCATTACGGAATCGCGAAAATTAAGAAATCAAAACGTTATTTCAATGAAACACAAACATCGAGTATTACAGAAAGTTAAACGTACTGTTGACTGACATTTTCTCTTAATGTTTAATTCTACAATTGTGTAGTTTGTGAATCTTAAGGAAATAATTGTTTTTATGAAAAAAAGGGCGCTTAGTATTTAATACCGAAGAAGCTTCAGTAAATTTTGTTCATGACAACGAAATTTGTTTACTGTTACTTACATTAAAATTCAGCCTTGATAAACGAATGTTTGGCCACAAATGACCACATTCAACAAAAAGATCGTTGTAACTTTATGTAAATCTCGTGGGCTAACTGAAATACTGTTTCGTATTTCAAGCTGTTTAGTGTTGAGCATTTTGTAGGCAATGACTGAATTAGAGCACAAATTGCAATGTATTACGTAACCGTTACAAATGTGAGAAAGTACATGCTATGATGTATGGCTCTTTTGAAAATGACATAATTAAAGAGATTTTAACCTCATTACATAATAGTTCAAGTATTCATTATTTTCTAACCTAGACTTATCTCCTTCGTGGACTAAAATTTTCCCTCGTGTCCCTGCCACTACCGTGCATCATTCCTGTATCCAACGGAGGATGGTATCGCCCACTGTGGTATTCTTTGGTCCCTGCACGCCGAATTTGGTTCATGCACGGGCAATTCTACTAATACTATCAACAGTAAAAGTTATCAATGAAACATCGAGGGTCGTATTATTGAATTTACATTTGAACCTTACAACTAAATTGTATGAAATTGCTCAAATCACTTTAGAATAGAACAAAACTAGCATATTTCCAAATACCTTTCGTGCTTCGGACATATTGCATCATATTGCTGAATAGCACAAGTTGCGTAACTAGACCATTTAAGAAAAATAAGCACATTGACTTCACGCTTCACGAAGCCACTGCATACAAAAGTATAATTTAGATAATCTACTAGCTTCTAATGCAAAATACCATTGTAACAGCAGCTTACTATTCCAAAATGTTCATCGTAAAATTAATATATTACGTCTGAATATCTTTTCGTACACCCTGTAATGTTAGATTACGTATGTATGCTAATATTTACTAAGGGTCAAGAACAGACGAGGTTCTGGTCTTAATCGAACATTTCCCCACCAAGTCGACGTTTCGCCAGTTTATGGTAGAAGTACAAATAATATGAAATAAGACTGCACCAAAAACTTCGACAAACTGTTTCTATTATTTATTATAGTTATAAATTTACAAAGAACTATTGCCACTGATGTTCAAAATTAGTAGAGCAGTAGCATTTTCTTTTAGGACAAAACTAGTACGTGGTAAAATTGTATAAAATTGTGTATCAGTAACTACAGTTCTTTCAAACGGCCTGCCCTCAAAAGAATAAGGGCCACATTACGACCTATCGAAATTCCCTACATCAAAACTTCGGGAGTAAACAAAGCAAGTTAAAAAAGAAAAGCTAAAATACTGTATTGATGCTTGCAAAAGAACTAAAAAAAACTGTTAATTGCGTGTTGTAGAAAACAAGCAATGAATGCATCGATGTTCTTTTTTTCTTTTATTTACAGGTTGTTATGACACCCGCCACTTTACCACTTACGTTTAAAAAAAATTAAATCCGTCTATAAAATCACATTAATATCTCCAGGATCACTACTAAACTACATTTAAACGTTTTCTATCAGATAAGCTTCTACGGAGAAATCATCTCGAATTCCACAGAGTTTTACAGTATATGACGAAATTTGAGGGAACAAAATAGATATAATCATTTCTAATTTCCAATGTTCTACATATTCCTTTAGTATAGTTTAGCAGGTGCATCTTGATTCATGAAAATATCCATTGCATTTCACAAACTACTTGTTTACAAACATACGAACTTAAGTATTGCCTCTACCTTGAACGATCTATCAATCCTGACAAAACCTATGTAGTAAATAGCGTAGAGTCGAAAGAGCCAGTTTCCACAATCAAGATGTCACTATAAAACTAAAACCACTGTGCAATGAATAACAATGCAACGGGCGTGCCTGGTATGTTTCTAATCGTAACACCCCTCCTCGGGCCCCACGATTTCCTTACACAGGCAGCTGCGTAGCACCCGGCAAACAGTACCGCGTAAAGGACAATGGCCCGAACTGGTATAGTCTCCGTCTTTATGGGGTGTACATCAGCTCCTAATGTCGCTACAAATACAGGATGGGTATCACACTGTGGCCTACGTGATACATGTCCTGAAAAGTTACGAGCTATGCTCAATGGCACGTTCGGGGAGAACTTCTTGAATAGACTAGTACCGAATTCAGTAGTTTCCCCCAACTGAAACGTACAGTTTTCGTTTTTCATAACAAATCATACGAACAGTAATACCCCTCTTATCTGCCTGAAGTAGATCTCCGGCCAATGAACGCCGCATGTAACCATGGACATTACGATGTTGCCATATTTCGCGGGAACATAGCACGAGGTATATCGAAAGTTTGAAGACACGATGAACACAGAAGTTGTGCTTGCCGCCGGATTGCGCTGGAGGTCTCCGTTAGGAGACGTAAACATTATCAATTAAATTGTTCACAATGGTGTGCGATAATATAATACGATATTATCTAATCAGATATTATTTTAAAATTATAACATTGGTACATGTGACTAAGGACCTCTATCAGCAATGAGGAAAAAAAAAAAAAAAAAAAAAAAAAAAAAGAAAAAAAAAAAAATTGATATGTGCTAGTATAATTCATGCAACAAGGAATGGGGTATATGGAATGAATGTTGCTGTCATCTACAACAAATCACACCATTCTCTATGCCTTTCATGGACACTACATTACTATACTAGGGTAATTAAAATAAATAATTGCACAGCCTGGATTAAACAAATTTTAGATACACATCACATCTAGAGACAATCCAACTCAAAACAAAAACTTGTGTAAGTACTTACATTGATACTGAAACTTGGTGAGGGTTATTGAAATTCTGCATTTCATCACAACTCTCCCCTCCAGAACTGCTAGCTGTAGCATCCGAGTCAAAGGCATGCTCCACCACTTCCACTTGGGTGTGCAGCTGCCCTGAAACCTGCTCCACTTCTTCCTTTGTTTCAGATAAAAATTTAGGAAATGCACTGATACCATTATTCGAGACAGCAACAGTGTTGTGATCACCTGATCCAGCACCAAAATACTTGTGGGGAACTTGCTGCCGTGAAGTGATTGCAGCCTGTTGCTGAGAAATAACATCTAATCTACGAAACAAATTTGCCAATGCCGAAGATGAGATTCCCTTCACTCTCTTTTCTTTAACATTTGGCTCTACCTTCACACCCGCACTGCCACTGGTCTGCACTATTTGACTATCACTATTTTCTGTAGAATTCTCTCCTTTTCCACTAGCACTTTGTAACATCCTATACGCTTGTTCCAAAACACCTGTCACTTCTCCACTTGCATGTTTTCCTAAGGAACGTGCATGTAATTTTCTCAGTCGCCTACCAAGAAACTCGCATTTTCTCTCCAACTCAAACTGTTTTTTCCGAACATCCTCTAACCGCACCGCACTTAAAGCTTCTTTATTTTCAAGCTCTAATGTATTATCATTAATATTTACATCAACACACATGTTCATCATATCCACATTCAAAAGTTCACGCTCAAGCGTTGATAGATCAGCACCATCAGCCATTTGAAACATAGATTCTGCTTCCACATTTTCTGTTGGATCCATGTTTCCCAAACCCATATTATCTGTATTCATAGAGTCTGTTTCAGGAGGATTTGTTTCCATATTATTTATCACTTGTAATATGTCTTCAACGTTCTGACCAAGGTCAGTACCACTACTTAATTCATTACCTGATATTGCTGCTCCTAAATTTTTAAGAAGTTGATCCATATCATTGGACAAGGTTTTATCCTTCATCAAACTAGCACATTCTGTGTTAGGCACAGCATTATTTGGCTTTTGGAATCCCATGTTATCTTGATGGTCCCCCATAGATGGGTCACATTGATTCATTATAAATTTACCTTCCTTACTGTGACCTTTGCTCTTCTCGTCAGGATGCTTTTGTCTTCCAGCAAACAGGTCTTCACCTGTTCCTTTAGTTAATTCCGAAGCAATAGCTAAAGTTGTTAAATTTTCAAAAGCATCAAAATTTGGGTCCAAGAATCTTGTATCTTCAAGTTTTTGAAATCCATTAACGCGTTGACAGATCAATTTTTCACTGTTACAAAACTTTTTAGTTCTGTTCTTACAGAGATTTCCATCAGATAGATGAGGTACTGCTAACTTCTTAACTCCATTAAATGCAACACTTACAGGAGAGCCAGGGGAAGAATGAGCAGATGGTGGTAATTTAAAGTTCTGAGACTGACCAGCTTCAGTCAAAGCTGGTGCCATGACAACCACATCTGGATGCCTCAATGAGGCGAACTTTATTCCCATTCATCCATGGGTCCTCATTTATAACAGTTAAATGAGTAACTCAACATATGTTACAGGAATCATATCCACACAAAAAAATGAAGTCAGAAACAAGTGATTTTCCACTGTGTCACCCATATAGATTTCATTGTTCACTCACTAATACACAGAATTGCTCTGCACAGGGCAAAAAAAAAACGATGTATTAACTTGTATGAATCTTATTCAAAATAATCATGTTTTTTCAATGATGTCTTCAATAGTTGGAATGATAGGGTTGGTTGCAAAACGATTCTCTGATCCAAACACGTGTTTTTTCAATCGCCGGCAGGTTCCATCCTCGTGCACTTCATCATATACGCCGACGGTGCACAGTCACAGTTCCGTGTGGTGTTCCGGAACTGTAAACAAAAACATTTCATAAAATAATCGTTATAAAACATCTCTTGGCTAATTTACAGTGTCTATGCACTTTTCGTGCGACCTACTACGCATTGCAAGTCGTACTAGCACACCTCGAGAATAACATTACATTATATGCCTTTCCCCCCCATAGCAGTACACCCACGTGACAAAGCCCCAACTCCTGGAACGAAGCGACGAGGCCGCGTACGAGACCTCGGTATACAAGCACTTCCCGGCACAAAGGGGCTCAGAAAACATCGCAAAACAATACAATGTGGAATAAACAATACTTTGCTTACCAGCGAACACATGCAATTTGACTACAACACACAAAATTTTCCTTCCAAGCTATTAACACTCAAAATCCGTTCTTTAACAATGGCGGAATGCGACGTATATGCGTATGGGAAACGCTAGAAACGATCAACCACAAGGAACGACCGGCCAATGCCAAAGTACTACCAACTTCTGTTCAACTACAGTATATATTCAGGAATTACAGCAAATAAATGGCAAATTGCTTCAAAACAAAGCATTGGTGTCAGCTTACTTGCAATTAAACCATTTCAAGCCTCGCGGTACACCGACAATTCGAAAATCCTATATTTCTGCGCGCAATGAAGATAGTTGTTCACTTGCACTGGGTGTGCGTTCATGACATCAATACTCCCTACCTCCCAACGCCGCTTTCCTATTGGCCGAGAAAGAAATTCGTCCGCGCGCACGCGTCCCCTACGAACTTACGCGTTTACCTCTCGAAATCAGTGCACTTTCTACATTACCTTTTCTAATGATAAAACGCACGTATTACATTGACTCGCGACTCTGCAAGGGCTTCGACTGAGCATATGTTCAAAGCATTGCTTATTTACAAAATAGTATGAGAACTACATCGAAAGGCGCAATAGACAACGTAACAGCGAGTTGCTCCTTCCAAATCTTTTGTTTCACGCGCCGAACTACGCCGGCGCAATCGCTTAACACGGAAGTGTGATCTACGCTCATGTATTTGCGTTGGAGGCGGGTAGTTAACTTAAAAACACGGGTGCATTAATGTTCAAAAATACTTTAAAAATGTTCGTGAACGTGCTAAAAGTGGCACGGATGAGTGTCATTAGTTCATTGGATTTTCACGAAATAAAATGATTTCGAGTGCAATTAGAATAAAAAAATACGTTATCTCTTTAATTAATTTGTAATATTGTCGATATACACAATTTGCACAAACAAAATATTGGCTGCATTTTTCTGAATTTAATTTCACCTGCATATTTACACAGACTAATTTACACAAAATTTGTTTTCAGAAGCTTCTCTGCATCAGAGAATCTGTCTGAATTAATAATTAATTATATTTGTAGTTATAAACTTTAGCAAAAATTCTGGTTAACTAATCAACAAGAATGTTAATTTATCCTCAAAAGAATTGTGTAACATTGTGGAAAAGTATAAAAAGATATTAAATAGCCATTTTTAAACAGACAGTTAAAGTTAAGATTTTTGAGAGTTTTATGTTACATTTTCATGTTTACTTTGTATCTCAAGAATTTTAGAAAATAATATTAACAATATTCAAAAAGTACATACACACAACTTTCCTCTACAATATCCTGAGGCTAAAACATTTTTCGGTTTAAACTATAGGAAAAAAATGTGTCACCACACATATTTACAAGAACATATTTTCAGTTATGTCTTTAAAAAAGAAGTGCCTGTGAATGCCATGAACACAAAGTTACCATTAATCTGATAGTTTCATGAAATTAGTTTGTGTAAGTTTCAATATGTTCATTCAGTCAAAAATATTTTTTAATGCTTTTCACACCAGAATACTGCACACCCAAGAAATTCACATTCACAATATACACCATCAGTTTCAAACCACTGAAACATTACAAATGTAAATTATTATAAATCAACCAATAAAAATTAATTTTAATCCACAACAAACTATTTTTTTTAAAGAAACATCAAATCAGCTGGGTATGATACCTATAGCACCCTCCCCCCTCTCTGATAAATTATGGTTGCAACTTTGGTCTAGGAATAAAAAATGAAATACTTGATTTAAACAAGACCTATACATTATTATTATTATTATTATTATTATTATTATTATTATTATTATTATTATTATTATTATTGTAATTATTATTGCAATTTTTCTACTAAGTTTTTCATACACTTCACTTCAAAACCTCAGCAAAGGTATTATAATATTTCAAGAAAATCAGTTTCAGTTCTGAATTCTTAGAGGGGAAAAAAAATAATGTGAAATATCAGACAAGGATTTCACCAAGTTGAATATAAGTGGATACAAGGTAAAGAAAATCAACCTCCCTTTCTTGAGTCTGTTGGATCTTGCCACTAATGCCTATTCAAAGAAATACTTATCAGAACAGAAAGTGAATTCAATTTGCCCAATTGATTTGAAGATGGTGGAAAATGCCAAAAAATAAATGTAATCTTTCTAAATTTTGGCAAATTGATCCAATAACTTCCAAAATCCAATATACCCTTCCAAAAACAGTTTTACTAAGAGATTTGAAGTTTTCATTCAAATATTAAGAATTCAAATTATTTACAAAGGCAATTTTTACTACTGTTATCATAAATTCACATCATTCTGTTGAAGTAGTTATTGTAATAGATTTAACCTTTTTATATGTGACTTGCAAAATGTCTGCTGAAGAAAATTATAACCATGTATTTCTTTATGTGACAGGACTGTGGATGAGCAAAATTTCCCTTTTGGAAATGATTCAAGGAGGAGTTTTTCTCATTTTTGTCTGACTAGAAGTAGTAACTTTTATAATAGACCAAGGAAATAAAAGTAGCCCTAATCATACTTTTAATTCAGAATTCTCCAAATGTTGCGTGTTGTGCACGTTTGCATTTTCAAAAATCTGATATCACAATAATAAATGATATTTTCAAAACTACTATTCTGTAATATTCTTCCCCTAACCTGTTCCCTGTATTATAGAAGTAAAATATAATCATTAGAGAGTACCTTACTGTATGTTCAGTTTCATCAAAATCACAATGTTTCTATCATTATCTTATTGCAACGGTGACATTCTATCTATCCTAAGGTATGGTACAATAAACATTTGGAAGATCAGTAATTTCTGGTTCTTACATAAACATTGTGTTAGTGCACTCAAGCAAATGAGAAAGCAAGTAATTTAACAACCAGCATGCAAACTTAAAGAGTAATTTGTACATGAAAATGTACCTGTAGATAAGTGAAGAAATGAATTCCACAATTCACCATTGTAGATTCAGAATCAGAGCAATGATTTATGGAACACACTTCACCACTATACACCATTATCAACATTTGGCTGCAAGAAGATCTGAAACATAATATTTTATCATATTCAAACATAAAATTTCATTTTGTTCAACTAATTACATTTCCAATTCAATTTAAAAATCAAAATATCTGAATTACATTACCAATTCCTATTGACTAAAATATTGAAAGAAAAAAATCATTGCATTGTTAACCTAAGCAAATATTGTAATAAAATTAAGGAGAATGTCTTTTCAATTTATTTTTAAGAAGTATAAATATGACAAAAAATCATTTAATTTCAGAAACCCAGAAAGACAAAACTCGTAAGGTTTCAAAACAGTCATTTTCAAATATTGGTAAAAAAATTATTTATTACAATAATAAATATAGAAAATATCTTCAAGTGTTAATATATAACAGACATCTCATGTATTTCAATGTTTTTTTTTAAAAAAATACATATTCAGTATGACTATGAAATTTCAAAATTGCACTGTAGCATGCACTTTTACATATCAGTATTTTACATATATTAATCTAATTTTAAAATATTTTTAAAAATTTGATATTTTCAAAAAGAGGGCATTTAGATTTGTATTAGTAAAGACATCATTCTGCAACAGTATTTTATATTTACAATATAAACAACAAAGTAATATCACACCATGTATGACAAATATGCCAATGTCAGTTGTGAAATTCTTATTAATCAAAAACTACATGTCATATTTCAATAGCATATTCTTACAAAAATTGAAGTCTTAACGAAATGATGTACTTATCATCTCGTAATAATACTTTTTCAATAACAGTTGAAATGATAATATCTCATTTTAAGTTATCATCTTTCAGTTGCATATAGTGACTTCAAAACACACTTTTACCCAAAAAATACGTATTTCCGCGAAGAATTCGGGTGAAAGACAAATATTAAATTTCGGTCTCATTACCCAAGTAACTTAATTACGCGAATTATTTTGCGTAATGCTAAACTGAAATTAAATATATGTTTACCTTCCATTAACCCTACTTGATGAGTCTTCTTTTCACCCAACACAATTTACATCATAATACAATTCCAATTTGTATACTAAATTACATTAAAACGACTTATACATATTATTATTATCAAATAGATTTGTAACACCAAACACAAAACCTATATAATAACCATACGCACATAACATCATAAAACCACGCACAGCCACACGAGCCAAACCACGGAACTGGGAAACCTGCTTTCTCAGTAGCCAATCCCAGGCCGAGAAATCTAACGTCACAGTGGCACTGACAGCTACACCACGCTCGTTAGAAATGTATTCATTTTATTTTCACACAAATATCTTTTGGACACTTATCAAGTTAAAAGTAGTGATGAATAATTTTCAATTTAATAAGGCTTCATTTCTTCTCTTTATTGTGGCGCGTACGTTGTTCGATAATTGACAAATTGATGAAGCTCCCATTGAAAGTTCATTTTGCATCAATATCACAGTACTCATCAGGTTTATTTTTCTCTAATTGTGACATTTTGTAAATGAATATTACTTTTCTTAAGAATATGATATTGGTGATCATCAAAAGACATACTAGTACACACATGCGAACTAGTTTTCCCTTAAGTCAATTAACAAAAAAAAAAAAAAAAAAAAAGTTCGCTATGAATGGTGGTTTCAGAGGCGAAAACTTTTAAACGTGATACGGGTTCACGATAGATTTAAAATGTATCTAACAAGCACGTTATAAAAATATTGCAGAAAAATCAAGTAATATCTACACCATTAGAAAACGAAGTTAAGGATCATAATAAGCGAATTAAACCATACACGCAAAAATTTAATACTCTGGAACATTCTTGATATTTTGCTTGAATGAATTAATATCGAAAACAATTATTCACATAGTGAAAAGTAAGATCTCGAAACTCCAGATATTTTTGGTTGTCTTCACCTTCAATTTCCTGAGATTCTTCAGTTACATAGATTCCAAAATTGGATATTCGTCTACGGCATAATTGGTGAATTTGGTTAATATCAATGATGAGAAAGAAGTTTGAGCACTATTAGTTGTTGCTCTCCTGATGAGAATGGACCAGAGAAGAAAAAATTGAAAGTGAATAGATATGATGCATTTTGAATAATAGAGATTGAACAAAAAAATTCAAGAAAACAACCCTCAACCAAAACATCTATAATTTTCAGCAATAATTCCAAAAGAGTCCTCCAAGATTATTAAATTTGAAAAAAAGTCCCCCTAAATATTTTCCATTGGGTCCAATTTACACAAAAACAAAATTTCATCTCATAGGTCGATATTAACCCGTGCCGACTTGAGCGCGAAATTTGAATGTTAGGGATAATTAGTTATGTTGTGTTAAGTCAGTGGAAAACTACCGATACGTGTTTAATATATATTTTTATATTTCAATTTAATTCGTTTTCACTCTTTAGACTGCATTATGGTCTTTACTTTTCTTGTGGGTACTTTTCTTAGTGTCTCTATCTTGCAATATGGATACAGTGGACGATGTTAACAACACAACACTTTCGCTCATCTACAGTGGATGCACAGTGCACAGAAATTTTGCATTACCAGTAGTTAATTGCATTTAACAGCCCTTTTAGCGCAGCCATTCACAACTTTCAACTTTATAAGTAACCTTTGAGCTTCTAAATATGAAGAGTTGCTTTTCCAGGTCGAAGGCCTTTCTGCTTTTGCTTGACACAAAATATCTGCTTTTGCTTGACACAAAATCCGCCATTGTTTTCAATGAAATGAAGATTAAATTGAATTAGAAGATGTATTGTATATTAACGAATGAATTGTTAAATAACTGTCATCGGGATACAGTTGCGCTTACCATATTATTCTCCATTCAATGCTCCACAAAAAGGAATATATATCACTCTCCCATGTGTAGATTCTCTCTGGCTGAATTTGCTACCATTTTGATTTTGATTTGTATGTCTACTTCATCATCAAAAGTTGATACAATAGATAAATCTTCTAGTACATACCACATACGGTGTCTAATATTTTAGAGCTACTTTTGAAATTGTGGAATCGATCCCTTCGTGTGATTTTAGAACTTTTAAAAATCAGATATCTTGATAGAGCGCTTTTACAACTGTTCTGCACTGAATCCACGGTTTGACATAAACAGTTACAATCAACAGAAATACATTTTTAAGGATTACATCACGTATTTTACATTCAAACACACATTGTAAAATAAGTTCGTATATGTGAAGACGGCCCGGAAAGAACAATTCCCTGTCCAAATTTTCTTCAAGAAAGACACATGCTCCTTTAAAATGTCAAGTGTTTGATGCAGTTATGACACAGCATAGAATCTGTACATTGTCTTCGATATCCCAGTTCATTAACACATTCCAAACAGCGTTAGTGTGCTCTTTACCGTAAGAATTCCGCAATTTTGGAAACCCGATGAGCTGCTGACTATCCCCAAATGTAACAACAATTAGAAATATTTCTCTTTTGGGTCCATGATATTTAATGCAGGTAACAGTTTACCATTCAATGAACAGTAAGGATTTCAGATAAATTATTCATAAAATTCGATTTAATTGTTTCTTAACGTTCTCTTCTCTTCGTGTCTGATTCGAAGAATATAATATTTATTAATAGAGAATTCTTCGGGTATTGTGGTCAAGTGCCTCTGGTGAAGGATGTATACAGAATCTTGTGTGTGTTTTTAATTTTCTCCACTCCGAATAAAAGGTAGTAATACGTTTTATGCGAACAATGCTGATTAGCTCTTATCGGAATTCTTGCTTCCTCCCAAAATATCATGCGCTCATGAACCACAAGTATAGCTCTTGTACTAAGTGTTAATTTTATTTCCCGTATGTTATAAAATAAAACTTCAAGCACTCGTTTATTTTATGGTAAATTGTGTCCAGTTACTATTTGGTGTTTTATATTAATAATTAATATTATCTTCTATTAAAAACACATGTTTCTCGGTACTGCCTATGACAGTAACATATGACATGATGTTAGATTAGCGGCCTGAAAACAGGTGTGACACGGGCAATTGAAATTCTTGTACTGTTAGCCTCGGGCTGTCTCAGCGGTGGGTGGTAGGTTTGGACTTGTCTGTCTTGCGAGTTCGTGCTCAAGTCGGCACGGGTTAGAATCCTCCGATCTCAACAAAATTTTGTATATGCATGTTTTAAGGTCATTCGAACAAAATTGGAGGGCGAGCGTTCAAAAATTTCGAAGACGGAAAATAAGAGACATCCGACTCTACATGATTATGGCGGGACGCCCTACATCTTTCCCTGCGACTTTTCTTGTATTGTGAGTATTCTTTACTGCAATTTATTATCGTGGTATGTCTGTATATCAAATAATAGATACTGTTAGTATTTTCTTAGTATTTAGATTCTCTATGTTTTTTCCAATTTTTTGCAATGCGATGTATGCGACGTGTCTTTCGAGATGCCAGAATTAATCTCTAGTATAAAAACAAGAAAACCAATGACTTTGAAAACAATAAAAATACTACTTAAAGCCAGACACAACCTTAGATGATTGGTGAAGTACCTTAACGTCAGGGGTCCTAACCTTAAGGTAAAACTAAACCAAATTTACCGAATAATTAAAGCCAGAATAGAATAATTCCACCAGTGGTTGGCGTAACTAGAGCTTCCTGGACCCCGGTTCAAAAACTAAATTCGGGTCCCCCTCAAAAAATTACGTCCGACTAAAAAATGGCATGCTGAAAACTAACTGAAAGACACTTTATTAATCATACTCAAACACAAAATTCAACCCTGCGGACCTCTTTGTTTCAAATCACGTAACAAAACCTAGAATAGGGCCCCCAAAATTTTAAACGAAGCTATAAATAATTGGGGCCCCGGGTATTAAAATACAAATTTGGAAAACATCTTCGTGTCCTCATAGTAAAATATGTAATTCAAATTTTACATTAGTCGATTTATGGTAATAAATAAGTCACTTTCAGAAGTGTGTCCAGTGAGATCAACAAAAAATTTGCTTTTGGGGGCTCCTTGTGTCGGGGGGCCTCAGGTAAATGCACGTGGCGGACCGGCGGTAGTTACGCTACTGAATTCCTTTATTCTGAATATCTGAACATAAAACAAATACACCCTAACTTCAGACCGGTATGGTCTACGATAAAACGAATCAGCCAATAGGAAGTAGAAATCTTAATATTAAAATGCGATACAAAAATTGTCTCTATAGAAAAGTAAATGGCTGATTTATTGGCTAAAAATTTCCAGGAAACCTTCACACCCAATCCAATTTATAAACATTGTAACAACTACATATTACTTGAAAATGTACCAAAATCTGATAATTAGGTAAACCATTAGAAAGAGCGAATTATAAAAGAGATCGACACAAAAAATGTTGCGATGGTGTCGTCGATCGCGATTGACTTGTCCAGGCCTGCAATATCCGATAATGGTTAGGTTTGCTGTAAGCATTGTTCTGAGACTCTTACACTGAAAGAAAATTTGCAGACTAGCCTTGCAAAAGGATTCTAATTTTTCTGTAAAATGAGCACTGTGACGATTGCAGTATCACTTTACATGATACCAAAATATTAAATCTTATAATGACCAAAATTGTTTAAAATCTATTTTTACGAAACATACACATTTAAAACCATTAACATGCTTATTCTTTATGAAACCGCCTAAGCCGCCGTAAAACATAAACCGACTCAGAATAATTCTGTTACCTTTTAGTTATCTGCAACCAACATGAATGAGGAGAATGTTTGAAGAAAGGGCCCACGCATGGGCGAAAAAACTTCTCCCAACAACCTAGGAAGACGCCATCGTAGATAACGCATAGGTGGGAGTCTCCAATACTAATTTAATTGGATTCTCGAATTCACTATAGAACTTTTTCTTAGTAATATAACAGATACAATAAATATTTATAAAAAAATATGTCCATTTATTATAATAATTTGTGTATCACAACTCTGCAATTTACACGTACATGTATGGGTGGATAAATTAAAGAGTTTACATATGTATGTAAATTTTGTTGACTTTATTTAAGACTGAAGAAAAGGAAATATTTCTGTAAATATTGACTTAAAAAATATCAGCGTCACGTAACAATAAGATGCTCTCCCCCTACCCTTAAGTAGGGCAGCATAACACTATCTAAACTCCCCCTTTGGCGTTACGTAATGTTAAGGATGATCCCTTGTCATCTAAAGAAACACCTAATTGGGTATCAGTCTGCACCACACATACGATTTTTACACGAAATATAAAATACCTAGATAGTACATATACAATATTCACGAGGATCCGGTGCAGGAACGTTCTCTCCAATGCTCATAACTCGAAAGCGTTGCGTTCCTGGGCTAAAAATACATTGGAGATTCCCAAGACTAGTTTAAAAACCTCCGTAATTCCCTTCATCTTATTATCCTCATCTCTCTCATTATTAAGACTAATTATATACTTATTAAACAATAAACAAATAAATTCTAAAAAGGTTGTTCTCATGCAATTCCATGACGTCCATTTTGATAATTCAAATTACAAAAATAGTAAAATTATAGTGACTGCCACGTGCGGATACTTAGAGCGTTTTCCATTCGCCGCACTGGTGCGCACTCAGGGCAGCTTTCGTGTTCCATTCGACCGCTAGGGCGCACCAGTGCAAAGAAGCGCATGTTCCATTCGCACAATCACATGGAACCAGGGCGCACTCAGGGCGCCCTAAACGATCGCGTCAGTGCAGTCCAGTGTACCGGGCTATTGTGAGGTTAGGTACGGAAGTTATCCAAGCTGATTTGGATTCGTGGTGAAATTGTGAAGGCAGTTGAGGATCTTCTGTCACGCTTCGAATGATGGAGTATATTATAGTTTGCAAGAAATGTCTTAAAATATTTTTTGTGACTCGCGAAGTTCGGAAAATGTTTGTGTTTTTCTAAAATTTAACTTTGAATAACTTCATGTTAACAAATCCAGTGCTATTTAGAATTCAAAGTGTAGGTACGTCTCAATTTCGAAACGCTAATAAAGTGAAAATAAAAATAGTGACCCTTACAAAATCATTCAAATATATATGTGCCAAGAAATGTTTCTCGCACGCCCATATATTTGCAGAAGCCTTTCGGTTCAAAATCTTGTGTACTATATCAATCAATGGCAAATCTCGAAAAATGAAATTTTTGACACGTACGCATTTGAAGTTTTCGTAGTTTTTAAATGAAGAAATTACACCTTAATAATTTATGAATTAAGTAAGATTTACCAAAAGACTTTATAAAAATTATAACAATGATCATAATTCAGAATTATTATTTTTCGAGTTCCACCAGTGTGACAGACCAAGAACAGCTATCTATAATCTCACTGCGTAGCGCACACGCACTGACTCAGTTCCGGAATCCGTTTCATTCGTAGCTGCCCTTCAAGCGTGTGGGGCAGCACTGTTGCGGAGCGTTCACGTTTTTGCCTTGCACTAGGGTGGGTTTCAGTGCAACGATTGGAAAACGCTATTAGACAATTTGCTAGTTCCGTGGAGAAAAAAATTTCTGTCAGCCTCTGTACAGCGGACATTTTTTCGGTATTGAGCTTGTCCCCTGAAGAGAGGTTTCACTGAACACAGTTCATTAGAAGAAAGTCGGAAGACACGAAAGGATGATTCTCGTACTTACAGGATATTTGAAGTATTTAGACGATTCCTCCAAATGTATGATTAAGTTGGCAACAAAGATGTGGGTTGTAGTCCAAGGATTGTTTCTTGTCTGGAGCCATTCACCGGGAAGATTTCAAATACAAAGTTTTTCGAATTTCCCAACCCCGTAACTGGTATATCGCTGTTTTATCCTGAACATAATTCAAAGTTTTAGAATTACAACATGTCACTTTGCTGGTGTTACATCTTCCTGTTCAGCATGTTCTGCTATTTTCTTCTAGAAGCTACCTGTGCAATGGAACATTGAGAGATAACCGGTGGTTTCGAAAAAGAAAGGTGTGTGTGTGTGTGTGTATATATATATATATATATATATATATATATATATATATATATATATATATATATATATATAAGTAGTTCAGGCCAGGAATTTTTGAAGAGATCTACATAGGTGAGCTGTAGTTAAGATCTTAAACACTATAAACATATTGCCATGGGGATACGGAGGATCGCCCTTATCTCCTGGAGAGCATTATTCTTCCTGCTGGAAAACGATCAATATGTCTCTGCCAGTGACACAACTGATCCCTTTATTGGAGCCTCTTACGCGATTTTCACATGTTAAAATGTTCAAATCAAGAAAATTAGACAACAAAACTAGTATTCCATGAGCATTCTTTGATTTATTTACTCTGTGCTACATAAGCAATGATGTCACGTTATTCGACTTCTAGTCGCTTCGTCCTCTTCCCTTCTTTATCACCTGCATTTTGAACGACTTCCCCGAAGAAATTTCCCAATAATCAGACCACATATAGATTGAATATCTCAAAACATTGATTATGTAAAACACTCAAACGTAGTGGCATAATGGCATTTCATAGTGTTCTGAAACGCTCTTGGGCAAGATGAAGTGATACCTTTGGTGGTTGAAGTAATATGCTTTACGCCGAAGAGGCCCCTCACTTGGATTTCTGTCTTCCTTTCTTCGGCATAACTGAGTTTCCTTATGGGAGATTAAGTCTAGGAAGTCATTGAGATCTGTCTTCCCTGAGTCCTTTCACTTATGTTGCTCGTCTTCTTGGTGGCCCGGTGATAGCTCAGCGTCACTTTTGCCTTCCTTCAGGAAACACTGAAAATGTAGGAAGAAGTTCTGTATTTCTATAGAATGCTACAGAGTTTCATTCAATATCTCTAGCAGTGGCGAATTCTCCGATATACCGCGTATACCGCCGGTATACCTAGTAATTCGAAGTGTATAATAAATATTTCATAAGTTTGTTAATCCTCTAAAACGTTATTGAGATTTTGAAAGCTTTAAAACATATGGGAAAAATAACTGTTTTGCTACTGAAAGCCAGTCAGTTTTCCGCATCCGTAAGCGCTATGAAGTGCGGTAGTTTCAAACAGTCCTTAATGCTGTCCAGAGAATTCGCTAGCGCAGTCTAAGGAACCGCATGCCATTTGTGATAACCTAGGGCTCCTCATGTTTCAAGGGGGGAGAGGAGAGTACGCGCGTCTGGACGGTCGGTAGGCACCGCAAAATATTGCGATGAACAGTCCTCTCCAGAAGTTTGTGGTTTGTATATTTGTCTAGTTGAGTAGAAAGAGGTATTAAGGATGGAATTTCATAGAATTGGGATTTCAGAAAAGCTCAAAATAAAAGACAACGGTAGGGGTAGCTTCCATAAAGTGCGGTATACTTAAAATAATGTTCAGGATTCGCCACTGATCTCTACCCATTAAAAATAACTATAAATCAACATATAAAATGTATTTTAAATTCAGCATAGATGATCAAGTTTTTATATTCCATTTACTATTTCCATAGAAAGATCCTGGTTGCAGTACTGGATCATGAGACGAACAAATCTTTCCGAAATCACTCTTGAGAACGCTTCTTGTTGTACAGCAATTTGTCATAGATTTGTTATTTCGTAAAGTCCATTGTACGAATAAACCCAGAAAGTACTTCAAGGGCACAAGCGCCCTTTCATTTCGCCATGGAAAATGACACTTTTTATTTTCTTGCTCCTACATCCTAAAAACTCCGGAAAACGGCGAATTTTCGAAAGGAAAAATCATATTGCCGGTCCCTGGTAACGAAAAAGTGGATCAATCTTGTTCCTATAAAACAAACAACTTCATCTAACACATTGTGTAGTCATAAGCCATGTTTTGTGGGTCCTTGGTATTGAAAAATCGATTGACAGCAAAACGGTGTCTGTCCGTCTGTGGTCAACGCTTACGCCTAAACCATTCAACCGATTTTCTCTAAACTGGAAAATTTGATACTCCCCAATCGATTTAAATTAGCTGGAGGTCCTCTGAGTTTGAAACGGATAGTTTGATTTTCGGGAGTACTTTATATAACGCCTCAACGTTTTCAAAATTTTCTCAAAAATGGATCAAATTTTTTAAATTAAAGTTTGTCCTCGGATAGCGCAAAGAAAGCGTAAGAGAATGGTGCAGATCTAATTTTCGTTAAAATTCTTGATTTTCCGAAAATTGCAAAAGTTCAAATTCTTTTCGGCGTTATACAAAATTGAAGGTACAGATTTTTTCCTTAATGAAATCCATTGTTGAAAGACTGGTTGACATAACGATATATACATATTTATAATTACATTGAAAGGCATATCAACAGGGGCATTAAGAGAAAACCAGGGGCCTGAGGGAGTTTATCCATGGGAGCCCACATTTCAAAAAAACAAATTCCCTCCTCTCCCAATTCATAAACATGTTACATTTCTCCGTGCACCAGGAATAACTTATAGCATTAAATTGGGATTAGAAATAAATATATTTTTTAAAATTTCTTTTGAATTGAAGTAAATTCGGGGCTCCAATTAAGTCAGGGCCTGGGGCAAGTTGCCCTAGCAGCAGAACTAGGAGAAGTTGCTCCAATTGCAAGTTGCATTGCACAACCCTTCTGGCTGCCACAGCAGATCAATATATTTTCGAAAAAATGAATGTGACCTCATTTGAAGCTCCTTTCTTGATGAACAGATTTCATTAAGGAAAATTTTTCTTTCTTCATTATTGTAGTTTTGGGAAAAATTTTGAATTTTCAAAAATTTAGCAAGTTCAAAATTAGACCTAAGTCATTTTAAGCATCTTTTTTTCTACCAGAGTGGGGAAATTGGAGCCATTTTTGAGAAAATTTTGAAGACGTTGAGGCTTCATTTACAGCAACCCCGAAATTCAAAATACCAGTTTTAAATAGGAGGGGTGTGACATCAGTCGAATTGGGAATATCAATTTTGGTGTAAATCCTGTTTAGGGTGTAGCCGCTATGAGTTGTTCACAGGCAGACAAAGAGAAGTTTTGCCGTAAACCAATTTTTCGGTATCAAGAACCCCCCAAAGTGAATTTTGCCTGCCCAACATATTTGAGGATTAAAAGAATTGATGTTGAGAAATTAAAAAATGGAATTATAGCAAGGGATTATAGAGTAAGCGTAGAAAATACACTGAAGGAACTACCAGAATATCAGGAAGAGGATAGTGTTGAAAAAATATGGGGCGGTATTAAAAATTCCGTAATTGAAGTATCCCAAAATATATTGGGAAAACAGAAATGGAATAAAAGAAACAACTGGTTTGATGAAGAATGTAAAATGGCTTTGGAAAACAGGAATAAAGCATGGCAAAAAATGCTACAAAGAGCAACACGATGTAATTCTTACAATTAAAAAGAAGCAAGAAAACTGGCAAAAAATATTTGTAAAAAGAAAAAAAAAAATTATATGAAGAACAAAAACTTGAGGAATTGCAGGATAAGTTTAGAAACAATGATAGCCGAAAGTTTTATAAAGGAATAAGAAATATAAAAGAGGGTTTCCGCCCACGAACAAGTTTTTGTAGAAATAAAGATGGAGATCTAGTAGGTGGAGAGAATGAGGTGTTAAATACATGGAAAAACTATTTTGAAGTGCTACTGAACCCCCAGCAGGAGGAACGAACTCCTGAACAGAAAGTGATTTACTATGGACCTGAGCAATCACAACCACCACCAACATTTCAAGAAATAATGAAAGCAATAAGAAATATGAAGGGAAATCGAGCACCAGGAGAAGATATGATCACAGCAGAGCTGATTAAATTTGGAGGCAGACAGCTGTGGAAACACATTCATTATCTATGCCAAAAAATTTGGGAGACGGAAATAATACCAAAGGAATGGAGCACTGCAATAATTTGCCCTGTATACAAGAGTGGTGATAAACTAAACTAAATTGTATGAATTACCGTGGAATATCGCTCCTTAATACAACATAAAAAATAATTTACAACTGTATTATCATGGCGGCTGGAACCATAAGTGGAGGATTGCCTTGGAGATTATCAGTGTGGATTTAGGAAATGTAGGTCTACCACTGATCAAATCTACACACTTAGAACAATTTTAGAGAAAACATGGGAACAGAATATCAAAATACATCAGTTATATATTGATTTTAAACAAGCCTATGACTGTGTTAATAGAAAACAACTCCTACAAATAATGATAGAATTTGGTTTCCCAAGTAAATTGCAAAGGCTAGTCAAAATGACTTTAAAAAACACAACAAACAAAGTTAAAGTACAAAACATGCTATCAGAAAGTTTCGAAACTATGACTGGTCTTCGTCAGGGTGATTCACTATCCACACTACTATTTAATATATGCTTGGAAAAAGTAATCAGAGCCGTCAAAATAAATCCTAGAGGTACAATATTTAATAGAACTGTACAACTTTTAGCATATGCAGATGATGTTATCTTAAGCAGAACCCAGAAATTCCTCACAGAAAGTGTAGAAGAATTAATAACAGCTGCTAATGTAATCGGTCTTAAAATTAACTGCAGTAAAAGTAAGTATATGATTAATCGGAAAAAGAATGAACCACCCTCAAACTTTGAAATAGGTAAAGAGAAATATGAAAGAGTAGAAATATTCAAATATTTGGGATCTCTCATTACTTCCACAAATAGTATAGAAATGGAAATAAAAGCACGAATGACCTCAGCCAATAAGTGTTTCAGAGCACTAAGATATGTATTAAGGAAAAGAAATATATATAGATACCTCAAGATCCAAGTATATAAGACTGTTATAAGACCAGTAATATTGTATGGTGCCGAGTGTTGGACATTAACAAATAGACTTGAATGTATGCTGATGTCCTGGGAGAGGAAAATCTTAAGGTGCATTTTCGGCCCCACATGTGAAAATGGGCATTGGAGGATAAAGAGTAATTTAGAACTCACCAATATGTATAACACAACAGATATTGTTGCAGAAATTAAGGTCAGAAGGCTGCAATGGCTCGGACATCTATTACGAATGGAAGAAGAAAGAACCCCAACAATTATTTTCTGTAAAGAACCCGAAGGAAGAAGAAAGAAAGGAAGACCCTGTTTAAGATGGCTGGATGATGTGGAGATGGATCTGAGAGTGATGGGAGTGAGGGGGTGGAGAAGAAAGGCAAAAGAGAGAAGTGAATGGGCATTGATTAAATGAAATAAAAATTTCATTTAATCTAGAACATTTCTGTGAAATTGAATCATAATTTCCATGTTGAGATCATGACACAAAATCTTTCCATTAAAAACCATGACAAAACATTGATTTATGGGAAATTAATTGTCCGGAAATACAAGAAATGAAATAGATATGAAAAAACTAAAGAAACCACCCTGAAACAACTTGGATAAAGGACAATTTATGTACAGGACTGTCACAGCAATTTTGAAAAAACAACAGGTGATGTAAGTAGGGTGCAGCATGGCTCCTTAACTCACTTCCAATTCATCTTTTTTCTAAGGGGATCCAAAACTCCATTATTTTGTTTGGAGAGATCAACCTACTGGAGGCGACTTCTCATTCGTTCGGTTCTGGGCCTTAGCTGGTCCTATATCCAGGGTGACTGCCTCTCAGCATAAATTCACTGCTTCAAAGTATCAATAAACTGTAAGCAAATCACAAATGAACTTCAAAAACACACCAATATATATATATATATATATATATATATATATATATTTATATATATATATATATATATATATATATATATATATATATATATATATATATATTTATATATATATATATAAACAGAAACAAACTACATATAGCAACAAAAAACAAACACAACAACCCAAGAAATATGGCAAAAGCAAAGCAAAAACAAAGAGAAAAGCAACAAAATAGTCCCACCACCAAAGGAATAATAATAATAATAATGATGATGATGATAATAATAATAATAACAATAATAATAATAATAACAATAATAATAATAATAATAATAATAATAATAATAATAATAATAATAATAATAATAATAATAATAATAATAATAATAATAATAATAATAATAACCCCGTGTGGTGTCGGGGGTTTTGTAGAATAGCACCACGGGACCTCCCCCTGTCGTAAAAGGCGACTAATCGGAGCAGCTGTCCGCTGTCACTCCCCATAACATCCTCTCATTCCCACGAACTTCGTGTGTCATTGCTTCCACTTACTTGTGACACACTTCTGTTATCTGTCCTGTGGGCCAATCTTCATATCGGCCAACCCTTGTGTTTACGACCCCGACGCTATTAGGTTACGAGGGCTAGGGAGTCATTTCTGTTCTACTTTTCTATTCTAACTCTATTCTTCACTGTCCCCCTTCTTCTCTTCTATTTCCTTTTAGCTGGCGGTAGCTCAAAAACGCTAGGGGAAGGCGACCCTGAAGAAAAAACCCGATATGGAGGATCGTTTAGGATCAACCGTTACGGTGCAGGGGATCGGAGCCCCAGTACCGGCGGTCGGTGGTGAGCAAGCAGGCCACCGGGCGTCGTCATCAAGCAACTGCAATGCCAAGGGTGCGGATCACTCGGCACCCGGGGCAGATATTGCTACGAGTGATAGCAAACTTCGCGGGACACGTATGGAAGTTTGCGATCCCAGGGTTGAGGGATCCCTTAAAAACTCTCGTCCAGAAATAAGTTCTGAGTTTAGAGCAAAAAGAATGAGAACTGGAAGAAACATAAACCCTGATGACTTCTTCAAGAACACATCAGTGGTACCAAAGTACCTTATAGTTAAAAGAAAGGAAGGAAACTTTGAAAAAGTAAGTCCCTTTCTAATAGAAAAGTGTGTTAGCACCTGTGCTGGATCTGCCGTAAGAGAGATAAAGAAAACTCCGTCTGGACTCTTAATAGAAACATTTAATGACAATCAAGGTCAAAAGTTGTTAGAGTTGAGCAAAATAGGTACTATCGAAGTTGAAGTAAATGCCCATGGTACGCTGAATACCTGTAAAGGTGTTGTAGTTTGCAGTGATTTACTAAACTGCAGTGAAGAGGAAATAGTTCAAGAACTGGCTCATCAAGGAGTCATTGCCTGTCGTAGGCTAACGATGAGGCGAGACGGGCAGATAATTCCTTCTGCATCCCATGTTCTGACGTTCAACCGCAGCACGTTGCCAGAAAAGATTAAAGCTGGCATTCATCGTCTGAGCGTACGAATGTTCATTCCTCAACCAATGCAGTGCTTTCAGTGCTTACATTTCGGACACACAGCATCTAGATGTGCTAAAATCAAAGCATGTCAATGTGGAAAGTCATTTCATAGTGGTGATCCATGCATGGATCCTATCAAATGCATCAATTGCAGCGGGCAGCACTCATCAAGGTCAAGGGACTGCCCAATCTATAAACAGGAGGCAGCAATACAACAAATAAAAACCAGACAAGAACTCAGCTATCCTGAAGCAAAAAAACTTGTTTGTCCTGAAAAAGGAAATATCACATACGTTGAAGCAGTTACTAAAAGCACACCTTTGCCTTCACTAGTAGTGAAAGAACTAATGCCTGTAATAACTCACTGTATAGAAAAGTATTTCAATGAAATTTACAAGAACAAAGTAAACACAGAAGAATTAAACACAAACACCCAAAGTGAAATAGTTCTTGAAAAGCGATCTTCAGCACCCCAGTCAAATGATGCAGAAAGAAATCCAGTGGCCGCCGCCGCAGCCACATCCAGTAAAGGTGAATCGGCAAGGGGCCACCGAAGTCGATCGCCTCGTTCTCCAAAACACACCAAGGAGGTCTTGCTCAAACAAAAAACCAATGATCAAGACACGACCACTGGCTCAGAGACAAGCTCGATGATAAGTGCAGAAAACAACGATTACCAGTCAATCGATCCAAGCAAAATTCCGCGCAAAAAGAAAAAGAAGAAAGGATGGCCAAGAGGAAAACCCAGAAAATAAGCAGGACCCATCCATGCCACAGCAGCAGAACTTCATCCCAACTATGGAAAATATTATTCAATGGAACATAAACGACTGTATCTCACATTATTGCGAACTGAAATTGCTACTGGCCAATCACACACCAATGTGTGTGTGCTTGCAAGAAACCCATTTTAAACCAGAAGACCGTTTCAATTTAAGAGGTTATAAGATCTTTCGCAATGACGTAGAACCTGATAGGCGCGCTAGAGGCGGTGTTGCCATATTGATCAGCAATACACATTCTGCTAGTCAAGTGCATCTCAATACACCTCTACAAGCAGTAGCTGTAACATTACACCAGCCATTGAAGATGACGTTATGTAGCCTTTACTTACCAGACACCTCATGGCAAAATGAAGACCTACAAAACCTGATTGACCAACTACAGCCTCCATTTCTTATTCTAGGCGACTTTAATGCTCACAGCACCACATGGGGCTGCCCTAGAACAAATGACTCCGGTCGCAGAATCGACGAACTGTTACTCAACAACGAATACGTGCTCTTAAACACAGGAGCAAACACTCACTTCAACGCTAGAAATGGAACATTCTCGGCCATAGACCTTTCAATATGCAGCCCAAATCTTGCAACACGCTTGACGTGGAAACCACTTCCCGATCTTCATCAAAGCGATCACTTTCCTCTGTTGATATCATCAAACATATCAAAGAACGCCGTATATTTACAGAAACGTTGGTGTACCGAGCGTGCAGACTGGTTCAATTTCACCAGTCATTTAACACCAATAAATGTCAGTGGAAACACAGAGAAAGACGTAACAGACTTCACCAACACTGTAATTTCTACTGCTGGAAAATACATTCCACAAACTACTGGTCGCCCATCCAGAATTCCAGTACCATGGTGGAATACAGAGACCAAAGAAGCAATAAGGGAGAAAAGAAGAGCCCTCAACACATACAGGCGTTCACCAACACAAGACAATCTAATTGCTTTTAAGCGTTTGCGTGCACTTGCTCGCAGGAAAGTACTAACTGCCAAACGATCAAGCTGGGAGAAGTACGTGACAACCATAACCAGAACGACCAAAGTCACAGAAGTATGGCAGAAAATCAGGTCAATAGCTGGAAAAAATGTTTTCAGTCCTATTACATGCATAGAACATGAAGGACAACTAGTATGCAACCCAGAAGAAATAGCCAATGCCTTCGCGTCTCAATACTCTAAAGCCAGTAACACAAACAGCTATCCTGAAGAATTCATCGAGAAAAGACAGGAAGAAGAAGAACAAGTGCTAGATTTCACAACTGATACAGATATGCCGTATAATTCTATTTTCACACGAAGAGAATTACAAGATGCTATAAATGCAGCCGGAGACACTGCAGCAGGATCAGATAACCTCCCCTACAGCATACTACGTCGGTTGCCAGAGGAAATACTTTCCACCTTGTTAAATATATATAACAACATCTGGGTACAAGGCAATTACCCCAAATGCTGGAAAGAAGCGATAGTAATCCCACTTTTAAAGACTGGTAAAGACCCGCGGAAACCTGAAAACTATCGGCCAGTGTCACTGACATGCTGTCTAGGAAAAGTCCTAAAAAAAATGGTCAACACTCGACTAACATGGTGTCTCGAAAGAAACAACTTCCTGAATAAACATCAGTGTGGTTACCGACAGCATCACTCTACTACCGATCAGTTAGTGTATCTAGAAAACGCAATACAGAACACCTTTATTAAAAGATAACATATGGTGGCTGTATTCTTCGACCTAGAAAAGGCGTTTGATAAGACCTGGCGTTACAACATCTCGAGACAACTGCATAATTGGCAAATCAGAGGAAACCTTCCAAAATTCATATCCAGCTTCCTTAATACCAGATCCTTCCAAGTTCGTGTTGGGCAGTCTATCTCAGAAAGTTACGTACTTGAGAACGGTGTACCACAAGGTTCTCCATTAAGTGGTACGCTTTTTATCATAGCAATCAATGAGATGTTTGATGGCATAGAATCATCAGTTGGAAAATGCATGTATGTTGATGATATTGCTCTATTTTATTCAGCCAAATCGCCGGCAATGATTAAATTGAAAATGCAAAATGCCATCAATACACTGGTACAGAACGCAGAAAATATCGGATTCTCATTTGCAGCAGCTAAAACCAAATGCGTCCACTTCTGTAGAAAACGGAAAAGATACAGAGATCCAGATCTAACGTTACATGGTGTTCAACTGGCGTACGATGAAACGGCAAAATTCCTTGGTCTGATTTTTGATAGGCATTTAACCTGGAAACACCATCTAGAGTATATCTTGTCTAGATGCAAAACTTCTCTGAACGTGATCCGATGCATTTCGCATATAAATTGGGGAGCAGATAGAGACGTCTTGCTACGTCTCTACAAATCCCTCGTCATGTCCAAAATCGATTATGGGTGTGCAGTGTACTCCTCAGCCAGGAAATCAAGCTTAAGAAAATTAGAACCTATTCACAACGCAGGCCTCCGTTATGCATCTGGAGCGTTCCGCACTAGTCCCTCATTAAGTGTCTATTGTGAAACCAGTACCATGTCGCTACACCATAGACGAGAAACACTACTACTCAGATATCGAGCAAAAATGCTGTCACTACCAGAACACCTAAACTATCCATTGATGACTAGTCCCAACCTGGCAAATATTTACAATCGAAGACCTACAGCTACTCGTCCAGCCAACATCCGTGCAATAGAAATAATCCGATGCTACAACTTCATTCTACCACCGGTTTTCAAACATAAACCATATGAAGTCCCACCTTGGACGCTTAAAATGCCAGAAATTCGACTCGACACCACCAGTGTAAAGAAAAAAGAAAGCCTTCCCACGGAATTAAAAATCAGATTCAGATCACTTCTTGAAGAGTACATGACAGATCACACAGTTATCTACACCGATGGATCAAAAAGCAAACATGGAGTTGGAAGCGCATTTGTAACTGAAGACGCATCAGAAACATGGACACTTCCGCCAGAAGCGAGTGCGTACACAGCTGAATTGTTTGCAATATTACAAGCTTTGCGATACTGTGAAACTCTCGGTGCAAGAAAATTTGTGATCTGCACTGACTCGCTCAGCTTTCTCACCGCCATAGACAGACGCCTACCTGTAGACCCACTACTACAGATGATTCTCCTGTTATGTCACAAGTTAAAACTGCGAGGAGCGTCAGTTACGTTCATCTGGTGCCCTGGGCACATAGGCATCTCAGGCAATGAAGAGGCCGATTCTGCAGCAAGAAATGCCGCAAACAAACAATCAGGAAGCGAAATAGAAGTACGCCCTCAAGATGTAAGAAATGCTGCTTTAAAGTGCATCCTCAGAGCATGGCAGACTACGTGGAATAGTCTTCAAACAAAATTAAAGCCAATCAAACAGAGCGTCAATGAATGGTCACCGTATGTCAGCTACACTCGTCGAGAACAAGTGTGCCTTACTAGACTACGAATAGGCCATACAAGGATAACCTCTTCATACCTGCTGAAGAATGAGGAGCAACCTATCTGCGACTGCGGTGGAATTCTCACAGTGAAACATCTTCTGACAGACTGTGCAAAGCTCTCAAGACTCAGAGACAGATGTGGTGTGAAAGGGAACTTGCAGGAAGACCTTGGAACAGACAAAACGGCAACAGACAGAACATTACGATTCCTGAGAGAGGCGAATCTTCTTTATAAAATTTAAAGTGTACATGTTGAGTTTTTATCGCTAATTAGTAAAAGGCTAAAGGCCACAGTTGCCAAGCCTCCAAATATTAAAAAAAAAAATTAAAAAAAAATAATAATAATAATAATAATAATAATAATAATAATAATAATAATAATAATAATAATAATAATAATAATGATGATGATGATGATAATGATAATAATAATCTTTCATGGAAAAGTAGCTTTTGCAACAAGATACAAATTACTAAGCAAGCAATTGACAAACAATGCTGAAGGAGAATATCCATAAAATTATGCAGAAAGGAAAAGTTCAAGTAAAATAAGAGAAACCAAACTTGCAAGGATACAATGGAGCATTTACAGTAAGAATACTGATATGGAAAATGAGAATGATTTCTTCAAAGGTCTTAACAAGCTTGATTTATATTAAATTCCATTAAAAAAATGTCAACCCTCAAGAGTACAGGATATTTTTAATCAAATCGGCAGATCATGTTTTGTTTTCTGAACTCATCTAAGAGTTGGGAACAAGAAAATTATGATTTACATTTTCTAATGGCCACTCTAAAAGCAGGGATAAACGCAGAAGAAAGGCAGCATCGCATGCAGGCAGCAAACGCAGAAGAAAGAAGCATCACATGCACAGCCTCAAATAAGGGGGGTGAACTACTTTTGCAGGCCAAAATAACAAAATCCTCTGGATCGCCTTTTCCATTAAACTTTGTTATTTACATAAAACATATTAAAGTAGTAAATAAATAAAACATCCTACAAGGAGAATTATAACTATAATGATACAATTCAATAATTAATAAATATAATTTATATTATGCCATGGTTGCCTGATGGTTTGGAGAGCCTCTTTCCCAATGATTGGATATCAGTTTCCTGGATTGTCAGCATTAAAAAAGGGAGAAATCAGGAATTGATCACACAATCAATTCCAATAAGGCTATGATTTCCAATTTATTTCCAGTAGGGCTACGGGGCCCCTGTTCAAAGTTTTCATGGAGACCATGACTCTAGCTCCCCCTCTTCATATGCCTAAGACAGCATCAGCAGTTCCCATTCCATTAATAGGCAAAGAACTAAAACACAATTATAAGATAATGAAAAGATAACAAAGTAACAGTGAAAGTAGTGATCAAAGCTCTTGAAAGAATTGATAAAATGCTGTAGATAATATTGAAGGCATGCAAAAGTTCTATTAAAAATTGTGAAGTGTACTGGATAAAGTATAGCATAAAGGTATTTTATTAGGAGTAAGGGATTTCAGAACTTCAGTCACACAAAACAAACTTCAGTCATGTCAAAATAAAAGTCAAAGCACATTTAAAAAAATCCCAATATACCTTCAGCGATTCAATCAATTCCCCACAGAGAAGGTCAGCTAATCCCACTTTACCCAGTATCTATCAATGTCATTGAGAATCCAAATTTTATAGGGCATGAGAGTGCAGATCATGATAATCACCAAGGTCTAAGTTTTGAGATTTCTGATGAACCTGATGAACACAAGGAGATCTAAATGATTTAGTGTGTGATCTAAATTTATTGAAAATACAGGCAAAACTTTTGCAGTCAACAATTTTTTTTTCTCAGGAAGGTGGTATAGTCTAGTGTGATAATATTTCATCACTGCTAGACACTCTAGGACATGCTCATAAATCAGAGGTATAGCAATTGTTTATTGATTCAGCTTAAAAACTGTCCTCTTTCACAATGGGAATACATTTCCATCAGTTCTACTTGCCCATACTATGAAGAAATATGAAGATTCAGTATGAAAACTGTGTGTAGAATGTGTGGAGATCTTAAGGTAATTGCACTACTTTTAAGTTTAGATTGGATACAAAATGTTTTGCTACTTTTTCTGTGAATGGGACAGTAGAGATCATAAAAGCCATTTCAAAAAAAAAGAATATAGATATAAAATAAATAATATATATCATAATTCTTTCACAACAGGTATAAAAAATTGTTATGAATGTTCTCTTAGTTAACAGAAAAAAGTTATTTCTCCCATTTCTTCATATGAAATTATGGTTGATGAAGAATTTCATGAAAGCTATGGACAGGAATGGAATGGGTTTTCTGCATTTGAAAGAGAAGTTTCTAAAAATAAGTGCTGAGAAAATTAAAGAAGGAATTTTTGTTGAACCACAAATAAGAGAACTAGTGAAAGATGAAAATTTTGAAGGAATGTTAAATGATTTAGAAAAGTATGCAAGAATTTTCTTCAAGAATTTGATGAAACACTATGTAGGGAACAAGAAATCTGACAACTCTAGGGTTCTAGTAAAGCAGTTACTGAAATCATATGAAGAATTATGCTGTAATATGTTAGATTCACTTCCTGCACTCATTCTCACTTGGATTTCTTTCCCAAAACCTGAGGGCTGTAAGCAACGATTACAGTGAGCACTTCCATCAGGATATTTTAACTAATAAAAAGAGGTACCAAGGAAGGTGAAGCTCAAGTATGCTGGTAGATCACTGCTGGACCCTTAAAAGAGGTGTTCCTGGGGCAAAATTCTAGAGGAAATCATCAATTAACACCTGTTAGGTACATGAAACATTTTGAATTTCTTTAGTGTAAATACAACAACCATAAAAACGTTTTGGAAGACTGGAAAACTAACTTGAAATGAAAACTAATTCAGAAGCAGCTTTGTCCTTTTAACACTTAATGTTAATTGCGAGAAGAGATCTTGTGAACATGGATTCTATAACTAATACGTATGGCAGAGATTCATACATCTTTCACTGTGAATGTAACATGAATTTCATTCTGAATGGTGAAAATGGTGAAATAATGCAATGTGATGATAACACCAACAATTTAAAAAGCAACTGAAATAACTGAAAATTTTTTCATTCCCTAGTATTTAATGCATAAAAGTACTCAATAAGATATTGAAATAATTGGAAAAGTTATTTATGATACAAGGGTAAAAAGAACCTTTCATTTTGTGAGTAGAAGAAGTTGCGACACGAGGCAGATATGCTGAGTGACACAATCCTATGTGTAAAATAAAATCACTTTTTCCGCATGTGTGGTGCCGTATTTTTTTAGACAGTCTTACTGACTTTTTTCCTTTTGTTCTTTTTGTCAATTTTTCCTTCCAGTCTTTTTGGGTTCTTTCTGTGATTTTTGTCATTTTATTCTTTTGGTTATTTTCTGCCAGTCCAGACAAAAATATTTTGTTTTCTTTGTTATATTCACAGATTTATCAGAACAGTTGGACATCGTCTCTCTTTTAGCTTGCTAGGTATACCCTAAAAAGAGCCATTTTTGGTAGAGACTTTTGAAAAAATTACTTTTATCATCTATTTCTTTTTCTGGGCATACATTTTAAGAAGAATCTGAGGATGATGACAAGGACCTTGTAGAATTCTAGTACCTCTATGCTCGTTTGGAATAGAAGTATAGAGTAATATGTAGAACTGTAGAATAGGAATACGCCTGTGCTTGAAACTGAAAACCAAATTTTAGAAATTTGGTAAGATTTAGGTCATTTCTGCTACCCTACATTTTTGCCTTCCCCCCACATTTTTTTTCAAGTTGGCTCTGTGATGTTCACTCAATGAAATGTTAAAATTAAAGATAGGATAAAAGGAAACTTTCTCAAGTGCATATTGTAGATTAATAGATATGCAAATGTTTATACAGAGGCCGCAGTTGGAACAGTGCAGTTCACAAGTGTCTGGTAATCACATCCACAGCTAGTTAAAATTTGAAAATGCTGCTTTTGCTAGGTCACCTGTAATTGTACAATTGTTTTTATAATTTGTGAACATACACCCTGGAGAAAATACCAAATTCATACCTTGACAAGACCCAAGGGTGAATGGACCGAGCGAAATAGAATGTTTTCTGTTATAGAGTAGTACAACATACTATACTCAAATTAGATTCAAGAAGAACAAAGGAATTCACAGAAAGTCGTTCAAAATGCAGTATCAGAAGACTATATTAGAGAAAAACCCAAGAGAAAATCTTGATCATAAAATCAACCAAAAATAAAGATCAAATAAAAGGAACATGAGGAACACTGAAATAAAGAATAAAGGTAACAGTTATTAAAATGTAGTTGTTGAAAACGAAAACTAAAAACGAATATATTTCTGGAGAGGTGAAATGATTATTGTTAAACTTGTCGGTTTATCGTGTGTGTTCATATTCAGAAATGTTTTTTACACATTGGCAAAGGAGGCAGCTGTCTACATCTGTAAATTTTTACAGGTGACAAGTTTTGCACAAAGTGCAGGTTAAATTTTTAACAATATATTTTGCTTTGTCAGGCATCTAAAAACATGTGAGTAAATATTTGTCCATTAGCTATGTTGAATACATTTCTACACAAATGAAACCTAACACAGTGTCATGGAAAATATTGCATCAACTGAATTTTACTATATTTGATTTTGGAAAGTGAAGCCAGAAACATTAATCGGTAATACTCAAGAGACCTTTCTTAAATGTTTATAGTCTAATATCATTTCTTAAGAAACAAATGTGATAAGTGATAACATTTCATTATAAATAATAAAATGAAACATTTTATTGATAAAGAGAGTTTGCAGTGAAATCATGAATATCTGAAACAAGTAATTACTGCTGACACAAATATCGGAGAAAGTGAGGCACCGTAATTGACCTCCAACAATATCACTCAAAAATTCTTACAGCTTATGGTCATTCAGAACAGTCAGAATTATCTTTGTAATTGATTCATCCAAATAACTTTCAACTGACAATAAATATATAATTTTATTAATGACTCATTTTTTAAAGTAATATTAATGAATTCAAATTGAAAGCATTTTCCAAACAAAAAAAAAAGAAGGTATGTGAAAACTGAAATATTTAAAGAATTCTAGATTATATTGCTTTCAAACTGTTTTGAAATACCAGTTTTCTAAGTAAGCAAGTTATATGTGAATTTTTGAAGTTAAGTATTTGTTTTGGGTATTTATCATAGACTAAAGAGGTTCATTACTCTATGGTATTTAGGCATTAAACATTTATTTGAAAATCAGTTTTTAACTCACAAGTAGAGTCAAAATGTATATTTCTCTATTTTAGTCACAAGTCATATTTCTCTAGCCCTTAAGTTCCTTGTACCACTGCCTGCAAAAGCTGTGATAGGTCCAGAAATTAGCAGCATGGCAGCATAAAAATTAAGAAAGTCACTCATGGTACTTTTTTCCAGAATGTGCACCATTTCTAAAGAAATTTTCACAATTACTTTTTAGGTTACTGCTTCTTAGATTATTTATATTTTTACAGTAAAGTGAAACAACAGATATTTTAATCTCTCTCTCTCTCTCTCTCTCTCTCTCTCTCTCTCTCTCTCTCTCTCTCTCTCTGTCTCCCTCTCTGTCTCTCTCTCTCTCTCTGTCTCTCTCTGTCTGTCTCTCTCTCTCTCTCTCTCTGTCTCTCTCTCTCTCTCACATTCCTATCTTTCCTTCCCTTTCTTTTAATTTTGCTTCTTTATTCAATAGGACTATGAAATAGGTCATTTGCTACATCCGTATTTCGGTTGATATCTTTACAAGACCATTTGCAGTGCACAGATTTCTGAAAGTACTAACTGATATGTCAGTGCATGAATAGATAATTCCCAGCAATGGGTTTATTTCTGAATCAGAACAAATTAAAATCTTTCACCCACACAACCTCCAGAATATTGACAAAAAAGAGTACCTAACAGACTATCTTTTAGTTTGTCTCTGTTTTCAGTGTTTACCCATATGATGTTCAATGTCTAGTTTCGATAATATTTTGTTGTTGAACTTATAGCCATTGTTTTAATTCATCAATTATTGCATTTCTTTCTGAATTGTTCTGATAGGAACAAGGGTTTGGTAGATTTTAGGAATACTAATTACCAAGGTATTTTCTTCATGAAAACGGAAATCATAACAGCAGCTTTTTCTGTTAATGATTGTGTTTGATGGCATTTGGAATGTCATTCTGACTTGGGTGTAGGGTCTATAATCAAAATAGTTAACTGAGAAAAATATTTTGTTCATGATGTGGTACGGAATTAAAATAATATTCATAAAATATTTTATTCATTTTAATTGAAAAATGTTTTAGCTGGGTCTAACAGATCCATAGCTTACAGAATTATGACCTTCAAACATAAAATGTCTTCAAGAAAGCAATGATGCATTCCTAGCATTTGATGACTAGTCCATTTTTTAAAGCTTATGAATTATGAAATAGGTTAAGATATTTGTCATGTACAGAAATATTTGAAAAATATAAGTGTAATATTTAAAGTTAAAAAATGATTATTTAATTGTGATTTAAGAAACAGTGATTCAGAAGATCAAGTAAAATAATAGGTTCTTAGTAGTGAATATCTGTATTCCAATATAGAAAAGCACATTAATGATAGTAACCTGAATCAAAGAATATTTTTCAAAATTTTCAACTAGTTTCCTAAAAGACTGACCAACTTAGAAAGAAAGTCAACTTGAAAATGGTTGAGAAACAAGGAAAAGTTGTTGTTTGCAAAGACATGGGTGAGAGAGGATGAAAGTTTATTAAAGAATCTTGTAATCCTAAATGTTCTGAAAATATCTATGTTCTAAATTAGTTTATTCTAGTAATGCTAAAAATGGATTGAACAGAAAAGATACATCTTGCAGAAGGTTAATAAATTTTGTTAATGATAATAACCACAAGCTATGTTTAGCATCTCTCTTTCGTTTCCTTTAGTTGCCAGGATTTCTTTCGAATTTGGCATCCAAGTTGATAGAACTCTTAGCGTAATCCAGGGTGTAGCACGAGGAGCTGAAGAAAGACAAGAAACCTGGAATAGATCCGTATCGTCACTATGGCAACCTATTTTACAGGAAAATCAAAAACCTGGAGGTTTCTCACTTCCACGCAGCACTTGGACAACTATTAACAGAATACGTACTGGACACGGCCGCTGTGCTGATTTAATGCATAAATGGAAGATAAGTCCTAGCCCGATGTGTGACTGCGCAGATGTCAGGCAAACTATACATCACATTGTCAATGACTGTCCGAGAAGGAAGTTTCCTGGAAACCCCCAAGAATTCATCGCAGTAACTGAAAATGCGGCCCAATGGGCAAATGAACTTGACTTAAGGCTTTAAAATCAATATTTTAAGACTGATGAAATCAACTTTTTATTGTAAATTAGACATATAGTTTTTACTTAAATGTGCTATATTGTGTACTTGTTCTTTTAATTGTTTTGAATTGCTCTCTTTGTGTGAATTCTTTTTTCCTTTTTCTTATTGTATTGTTTCCTACCATACGAATAAATAAAATAATAAATAAAAAACCACAAGCTATAAAAACTGAAGCATTAAAATCTGGATTCTGTAACATTTTTATTCTTAATTTTTTCATGAAGTGATTTTTAAAATATAATTTTGTGTTTAATTATGGTTATTAACTCGGTTTTAATTATGCTCTGGATTAAGATCAATTTTTGTTTGCTAAGACCTGAACTGAAGAAATATATGAAACTGCTATTATCTTTTATCAAAATTATATACAGAGATTTCATCACATTCAAGAAAAAGGTAGATAATATTTAATGTAAAATTGTTGATTACTCTCATGAAATATTTTTATCACGGAACATAAAATAAATTACAATTCAATTAAATAGATGTTAATAAGCTTGTTTTTCAATAATGATCAATAGTTCAATTCTTCTCAGCAAATTTTGAAGAAATTATTCAAATAATTTTAGTAAGATATAAAAATTTTCAGAGAAATTTGAAATTTCATCGTCTTTGGTGGTTAAAATTAAAATAGTTCAATCATTCAGAATCACCATTATGAATAATAAAGGGATTTAGGTGGGTCTTCTCCAATTCTTCCAAGTGTTCCTGTCTTCATAGTTATTTGGTCTTGCTTGCTCTCTCCTGCCTGAAATGTTCGTATTTCACCACTGGCTTCATTAGACTGATTTCTTCCATTCTTCCTCTGTGTATCAAATTTTCTTTGATTTTCCTTCATATCTTCACATACGTTTGTTTCCTTCAATCTTGTTCTGAACTTTTCATTTCTGGTTCTGTCTACTTTTGGTACTCCAGTTAGGTGGCTTCGACTCCTCAACTGAACTGTTTCTCATTTCTGAGTATCTAGTTCTCATGGTCCAGTTTCCTGACCCATACATTAATGCTGGCTTTAGTGTTATTCTGAATATAAGCTTGTGAAATTTGTGAGAAATAATGAATTTAAAATTCTTATACTTTTCACAACATTTGTAGGTGTTGTTGTTGTTGTTGTTGTTTTTGATACAAGTGTTCTGATAGAAACTTGAGAAAAACGGTTTCAAAATACTCCTGATACTTGCAACACTTTCCTGCTGGAATTAAATTATATTTATTATCTAAATGTGTGTTGTGTGTGTATCTCAACATTCACATCCCTTCCAAAGATATTTTGTCCCATTTATTCCCTTAAAGTTTTGAGTTTTGTTTTTCATGTCCTCTTGTTCTTGTTCAATTGTTTCATAGACAATTACATTTCTTTACTTATTTTCCCATTTATTGCTTCAGGAAAAGAAAGCACAAAATTCTTTCAATCAAAAAAACAAAAAGACAACTGCAACACACATCAAGAAATCATTGAGTCACACTGAGAATCCCTAAAAATAACAATGATTTAAACAAAAATAGAGGTGCTACAGAATGGCACAGACTTTCTTGTAGTAAACGTTTCTAATTTCCTTGGTGTGGACTGGCTTTAAGGTCTTGCTCCATTCTCTCGCCAGCTGCCATCTATTGTCTCCCAAACAAAATTTTTGTGACATTTTCTCAACTTTTTGCTTTCTCAATAGTACAACCAAAATATTACTTCAAGAATATTAAAGAGGAGTAAAACCTTGTCATAAATAGAAATTTTCAATGAAAAATTTGACGCCATTTTTAAGAAAATGGCGATTAAGCATTACTATAAATGCGAAATTTGAAGCTCATTTCACAGGAGTCTATTGAGTTCTGAAAACGTTCATTGGAAGTCATTTGAAGCACTTCCATTCAGAAATGCAGTAATGTATTCAAATTGATGGAAATGTGCGTATTAACGGTGTGAGAGATTTTTTTGTTGTTGTAATTTTTGAAAAAAACAACAACAAAAGAATAGAGAGAAACAAAAGAATATGGGGTTTTTGTCACCATATAGGGTTCATTTGGCACTAACCCTACCAAAAATGTAAAGAAAAAATTTGGAGCCGTTTTTGAGAGAATTTTGTTTTTGTTATTTTTTAAAATTGCAAATATTGCACTACTACTGCATGAAAACTACTAAAAATTTACAAAAAATCTACATGACCTAAATGAAATAACTATTTATGGACAACAAATTTCTTTTGAAAGAAAAGTCTCTTCAATATTGTAGTTGTAAGAAGTTGCCGAAAGAAATTCATACTTTCACAATTTCCGAAAATTCATAGGTAATCCTGAAAATCGGACCTATGCCCCCTTTATAAGCGTAATGTACTCTATTTTTACAAGAAATTTAAAGAAAAAATCTGGAGCAATTTTTGAGAAAATTTTGAAAATGTCCTTAGGGCTTCATAAAAAGAATTTTTACGAAGCCCTAAAAATTAATGAATGTTTTTCAAAATCGCAGAGCTTCGGCTCATGCAAAAACCGTCAGGAGATTCTTCTATTTTGAAAAAAATCCTACGCATAGTTTAGGCACTAGGTTTGTTCACATACACCAGAAAGATTGACAGACGGACGGACGAACGTTTTGCTTTCAATTGGTTTTTCGACATCAAAGACCCACAAAACAGAGATTCTGGCTACACCACGTGTTAGAGAATTTTTTTCTTAATTTAGGAACTGGATTTATCTACTTTTTCGTTATCAGAGTCCGACAATGATTTTTTTCTGCCGAAAATCCGCCGTTTTTCGCGTTGCATAACTTTCTCTATACTCCGTATATTCATATGTATACGAGAAAGTAAAAAGGTGGGTTACAGAAGGCAGCGGAGCCTGTGCCTAAGCTGCACGTTTGCTAAACTCCAGGATAATCCTAAAATACTTATCACGTAATGTATATTTTTCATTTCATTCATTCAATAATCGAAATATTGCACAGCGTAGCCAGCGATCTGGCATTTTGGAATTCAAGGTCTTTTCCCGGTTTTCCTGGTCTGAGAATATACATTTTCCAGGTTCTTTTTCGCACATTACAACACATTCTTACCTTCTTCTGTTAACGCACTAAACAGAAAGTTATGTAATATGCGGGAAAAAGCGGCGACTTTTCGGCCGAAAACGCCCGTCCGACTGTCCAGTGAACAACGCTAGCAGCTAAACCATTCAGTCAATTTTCTTCAAAATTCATATTCCTTAATCGATCTGGCGATGTCGCAGCCCTTTAACTTTGAAACCAATAATTAATTTTGGGGGTACTTTACATGAACCCCCTGAGATATTTTCAAAATTTTCAAAGAAATGGCTCCAACGTTTTGATTACATTTTGTTTTTGGATAGTGTGAAGGCAGTTTATGGGAATGGTGTAGATCTCAAGTTCGTTGAAAACCATTATTTTTCGAAAATTGCAAAAATCAACATTTTTTCGGCCTCTTCCTACACTTACAATTATGTTCAATCTTTCGCAAATTTCAGTAGTTTTCGCGTAATTTTGTGTAGATGAAGGGATTTGTTAATTTTTTTAAACATTTTTTCTCAAAAAACGGCATAAACAATTTTGATTATGTTCGTTGAAAATTCTGATTTTTTAAAATTGGAAAAATTCAAAATTTTTTCGCCTTGTTTATACACTTACAATTATGAAGATTTTTACTTTGTCTTAAGAAGAGAAAGTTATGTAATGCTGCGCGAAAAATGGTGAGTTTTAGGCAGAAAAACTCTTATTACGGGCCCTGGTAACGAAAAGGTGGATAAATCCAGTTGCTAATTATAGAAAAAAATCCTCTAACACATGTTTTATGAGTCCTTGATACCAAAAATCGATTGACAGCAAAACATCTGTCTGAGAACAACATAAGGGGCTAAACCGTTCAGCCGATTTTCTCCAAAGTTGCGGATATTCCCCAATCGATCTGGCTGATGACGCGGACCCTGGAATTTGAAACCGATATTTGAATTTTAGATGATACGTAAGTACTTTACATGAAGTTCCTCGGACATTTTCAAAATATATCGCCATCGATTTTGATTTAATTTTGTTGTTGGATAGTCTAAAGGACGTTTAAGGAACAGGTCTCATGTTGGTTGAAAATCCTAATTTTTCGAAAATTGAAAAAATTCAAAATGTTTTCGGCGTCTTCCTACAACTACAATTCTGAAGATACATTTTTTCTTAATGAAATGTGTTCATCAAAAACAGATCTTCAAATAAGGCCATGTTGAATGTTTCGAAAATATCAGTATTTTTTGAGTAAATGGGCGTCAAACTTTATCGGCCGCTCGGAAAATCCTGCGTCTCGAGATCGTAATTTTAGAAATGTTTTGAGGCAGTTGGATAACGTAAGTTAGAATTTGTATATTATTTTATATTTCATTTTATTTAGATTATTATGATTATTTATTATATTTACATTATATTTGTGTTATTCCATTTTAAATTACGTCCTTTGTGTTGAATGTGAAAACGAATAGATAAGCGGTCATTGAAACTATTTAATTTCCATTACTAATGGCGAGAAAGTACGTGCTCTTTTAGCACCACTAGTTTTCTTGGTGAAATGTGTTAATCAAAAACATCTTTATAGAATGCCATGTTCTATTTTTCGAAAATATGAGTATTTTTTGAGAAATCTTGTGTCAAAAAATTGACATATTTTAAACAATTTTTCTTAAAGAACGGCAAAATTTTTTGATTAAATTTTGACCTTAAATATCGCAAAGGGCGCTTAAGAGAATGATGCAGGTCTCATGTACGCTCGATTGTTCGAAAAATTAAAAATTTTCTGGGTCTTATAACTTCATTTGTGAAGACGCGATTTTTTCTTAATGAAATATGTTCATCAAAAACAGATCTTCAAATAAGGTATGATGCATTTTGCGAAAATATGAATATTTTTTGTGTAAATTGGCATCAAACATAGTCGCGCGTTTCGAATTTCCTGAGCTTCGTAAACATAATTTGAGACGTTTTTGGAAGTTATTGCTATTCTTATAAAAGAAAGATTGATGGAAGGTCATAAAATTAACTTTGAACAAATCATTTCTTTACTTCCAGAAATTTTGATCCCTAATTATAGTATGTTTCATTTGTAAAAGTTTGAAATGACTACTGTTCCTGGCTATCAAAATACACGCTGGCATGCACCACAGGCACTTCATTTGAATTGGTTGGGTTTGAATTTTATTAGCATTATTTCTATTACTTTACATGAAAGAAAAATTGAAAAAATTGAGTACTATAAATTTGTACCAACATTTTAACTTTAATATATTACTACCTGCGCGTCTTTGAAGAACAATGCGGCGAAGGAAATAGACTCTACTCGTATTTCCTGGCGTGCAACCTCGTCAAGATCACCGCATGTTCATTTTCTTCGTGCTCCTGTCAATTCGGGCATTGTCACACTTAATCTCCGTGTAGGCTATAAGCAAAGATAGCTTTGACTGCGCCCTTCTACAAAAGAAGTTAAAATTGCCTTTGAATATCATGGACGTAGTAACATGGTCGTTTTGATTGGAAAAATAGCAATGTGGTACCGCCGTCATAAAAAAAGAGGCGCGACACTAATCGAAACTCAGCGATTGAGTTCCAGGTGAGACGTTTGTTCCGCAAATATCTCGTTCATGCACGTACAACCCACAGGTAACCATATAGGTGCTTTGAGGTGCTAGATACTTTACCCATGTTGCACCTACACAAGGGCCTGTGTTTGAAGTTGCGTTATGCGTGAGTCAAGAACTTCGCGATCCTCAAGCAAACATGGGACATTTCTCATACATACTTCGATTTTAACACTCGTCGTTATCATGTACTGAGTTAAATACTGCACATTACTGAATACGATGCCGTATGTGAAATTGTGCTAAATGTTGGGGAAAAATCTGAATATAACGAAAAATCCCAGTTTTTAAATCAAACTCCCGTTTTTTCGGTTCTTCCAGGCTGTTTCTAATTCCCGGTTTCAAGAATTTCAGGTTCTCTGGCCACCCTGATTGCAGCAATATCGACATACAAAATTATTTAGAAATTAAGCAGCGTCTGGTGACCGCTCTCGCTTGTAGTTGCAAGACTGGCAGCGTAGCAAAGCGTGTCATCATGCTTATAGATGTTTAATTTTGAGAAGCAAGAGCCAGCCGACTCCGACACTGCGAGCACTCGGTCATTCCCCGTGCATTTTAATAGCACAACGATACACAGAAAGCGCCACATGTCGTAGTGCGCTGGCGATCTCCCCATAGTACTTTGTAAATGGTACCTCTACACTTCTCCCCACTGTACGTCACAAAGTTTTTAACTGTTTATGACAACTCTAAATAAATAAAACAGTCGGGTTCGTTATATCGTTTATAACTCAAGAACGGCTGACCCAATTTTAATTGTTTTTGATTTGTTAATCTCCGCCGCGAATAACAGAATTACTATTAAACTATCGGATGGGTGGGTGGGATTATGGTGATGTAGAACAAAACTAAATATTCATGTCAAATGCAACCCGCAACACTCGGCTTTTGAATCTTTATCGTTAAATAACTCTTAAACGAAGCGTTCTAGGGAATAAAAAACTAGAATTTTGAGACCGAAGGCCCCAAAGAAACATTTCTCACACCGTAATGTACAGGATGAGATCTTCTTGAACGTTCTATTACATTTTTGTAGTTTCCGGCGCTTCTCGATGTTACTCCACCTGCTCAGAGACGGGCAGAATCTGCAACTAAACGTGAATGAGAGAGAGAGAGAGAGAGAGAGAGAGAGAGAGAGAGAGAGAGAGAGAGAGAGAGAGAGAGAGAGAGAAAGGGAGAGGGAAGAAGAGGGAAATGAAGGGCAGAACAACGTCTGTCGGGTTCCGCTAGTAAATAATAAATCTCTGCGACGACCTTGAAGGATTCGGAGGGGAACATTAGTTTTCTTTTTTCACCTGACACTCGCATTCTCATTTTATAAATTCGAGCGCTATTGAAAGTTCAGTCAATTCTTGACGGTACTGAATGCATTATTTAGGATATTTGGGTTTGGTTAGAGATTCCGGGCGCGTTAACTGCTAAGGTCATTAGTCCCATCAGTGTAGTGCATGTTTTTATCGTTGGAAATGTCTGTGATCTCCCGCTGGATGGCGAGATCCGGCGCCGACCTACGTCTGCTTGCGGGGATTTTCTCCATCCATGGAAGATATTCCACAAGCGTAGCACCGCTTCAGGCGGAACAAGCTCTTAATTTCCGACTGTTCTCCCGACATTTGTGACAGTGTAGTGCATGAGAGTAAGTATGTGTAAGTAAAGGACGAGGATGAGGAAGGAGAGATCGCGTACGGTCCATGGCCCGTTTGTTAGGATACTGCTCCGATATTCGCCTGGTGTTGTTCGGCGAAAACGCGTAAAACTACCATCAAGGTAGCCGGCCGCTCAAATTCTCATTCGGATAGCGGCTGAATTCGACCTAGCTTCTAGCTCGTGTCGAAAATCCTGCCACTTCCGGGACTTGAACCCCAAGACTTCCCGGTCAAAGGTACTGCAGTGACATCATTTGATGCCCTGCGACACCTTTTCCGGTGAATGTTTGGGGAATTTATTTTAATTGTGTATGTGATTTTTGTTGATTACAAATATGCATTTCAAGAGTAGTTTCTTTTGTGGAAAGGTTAACCCCTTGGAATAGTCTTTCTATTTATTACCTCAGCGCATGCAGTGCTTTTCCCAGCAGTAATTTCGCGTCATTGTGGAAACGAGATCTCTAGTGACAATTACTGTTGGTGATAAGTTTTGTTGATGGTCGTTAACTGTCGTTATAGTTGCCGTTAGCTCCTGCAAGAGGAGTTCGTGAACTGGGACTGATAAACCATGTAATCCCATTAGAACACATTTCACGAATTGGATATCGCTATAAGAAGTAAAGTTATGAATATGCTAAAAAAATCATACTAAGAGAGCATACAATCCTGAAGAATTACAGATCGTTATTATTGCAAACAATACTAAGCTAGTGAAACTTTGGAAATAAAATATTTTTAATTCATTATTACCAATAGCAGCGTAAACAACAAAAGCTATGGAATGAATGAGTGTAAAACGTGTCCAAACAATAGTGCTTATTGCAAAGTGCTAGAGCGTAATCAATGTATTTTGGAATCCTAGATAGTTAATATTTTGTGTGAATACAATTACCTGCAATTGTCTCAATGCATAACTACTTCAGAAACACAGATTTTCCCTTTTTCTTTATTTAAGTTGTGTGGATTCAGCTGAGCCATGGATGGTAGCGTCCTCCTGCAGGTGCAATACCCTAAGTTCAGTACTGCTTTTAACGTACTAGTGTGTATCGAGCAGTGCTGACGGTCCCCGCGATTTTAAGGTTCATCAATAAGTTGCCTTAAAGTTGTGTTGGCTTGTTTTCATAGCATCAGACTTTTTTGACACGTTATGGACACAGTCCGGGAAACGTGAAATCGCGGTGCTTCACATACACAAATGCGAGTAACAGCCAATTTTCGCTTCATTACGAAATGAACAATACACGGATTACATTGTTAAAAACCAAGAATTGTAATGCCTTGCACGTCTTGTGGGCAACACTCGAGATATTTATCTGCTTCTTAGCCTAGTTGGGAAGGCGACGCGGGTAAAGATTACTTACAGGGAATCTATGCGACATGCGAACTTCATTTCTCAAAATCTGTTGCCAATCTAGCAATTGTAAGTTTTCATACGTTTTGTCAACCGTACGGCGATTTAGATGCAGCACAAGAACGGCGATGAATTGAAAGAAGTTAGCAGAGATTGTGAAAGATGAAAAAACATGTTCAGAGTGGTGCCGGGAACAAAAACTTGTTCCCTTACCAGCCTTTACTCGGGGTACGCGATGTTTCACGTAAATCCCAAAGTCTGTAGTCGCCGAGGTAGTTTGGAAATGTGTTGGAAGTTATGTGTTAGTCAGGATCAAAGATAGATGTTTTACGTTAATCGCGTAGGCTAAAGGCCAGAGCCTTGTTAAAATTCGAGGTATAACAAAGCATCACTGCGCTCGTGGTTTTTCGTTGATCATGCTTACAAAAATACACTAGTTCTGTTATGCTGGCTGAATCAATCCACACTTCACTTTTAAAACTCATAATGTTGGTACAGACGGGTGGAGGAAAAATGGCGTCGATTCCCGGTAAGTAAACTATCCGGCCGGAGTTGAGAAGGCTTACACTGCTTAAGATGTCAGGCAATGGAGACGTACTTAACCACTTGAGCGAGTTTATCAGCACCTAAGTAAACTTCGCCGACATGGATGTAAACATTAACCACGTCTAGCTGGGCATTACGCTACTCTACAGTTCACATGTTTGCGGAGTAATATACGTAGTATAGAGAAAGTTATGTAATGCTGCAGAAAATTGATTTCGAGCTTTCAATGATAATACACGTTTTGGGAGATCCCCTGATACCGAAAAAGTTTTTTTTTCAAAACGTCCGTCCGTCGTATGTGAACATTAGCGCCTTATCTTTACGTAGGCCTGACGAATCTGTCCCTGACGATCTGTCCTCACTCGAAGCTTTGCTATTTTGAAAAACATTCATTAATTTTTGGGGGCACTTTACATGAAGCCCCTGGGACATTTCGAAATTGAAAAAAAATGAACTATGGGCGGCGATAGATGGCAGCTGGAAAGAATATGTGGCAAGTCCGAAAAGCTAGCCCACACCCCAGACCAAATAAATTAGAAAACTAATTAGTAGGAGAGTCTGTGCCATTCTGTAGCACCACTAGTTTGAAACTTAAGATGAGTGTAATTGAGATGAGCTAGCTGCTGGCGCCTGAAGCACTTCGAACACACGGAGGAATCCGACGCGAGGGAATTCGCGCGTGATGTACACCGTATAACGTTTCAATTCGATTAAAACAAAAATATTTATCAAAACAATATACGATCTATGTACCTTCACATTAAAATATAATATTTTAATTACATTGTTTCTGGTAAAAAGGAATGAAAAATCCGAAAATGTGTAATCGCACCGAATTGGGATTCATCTCGCTTAATTTGGATTCATGGCCTCCTAGGTTGGACCTCAAAAGAAATGCGCAGCAACAAAAAAACGAAACAATTTTGATTATTGAAAAAGATTTAATACAAACTATCAAGATGATAAACAAAATATATATTGTGTAATTCATTGAAAGAAATTATAGTTTCCGTGAAAAAACAATACCATTGAAAATCTCATTTATTCAATGATTTTTACACCTCTTTCTAATCAAGACAATATTTAGAATAAATAAGTTCATTTTTATTTTAAACAGAACCTACCAGGGATAAAATCTTGAAAAATAAATGAAATGATTATCTAGTTCTACTATTTACTATGTAGTTAAGTTCTTCCCTTTTTTATTCCTTAAGGACTTTGTATTACACTGTGAGAAAAAAGTAAAAAAAAACAAAAACAAATAAAACAAAACATGGCTAGTACCATTAAATTGCATCCCTACAACTTATACAAATTTCTTAATGTTGATTTTCATTTTAACACATTGAGTGTGAACCTATTAATCTGAACCATATATTATCTTATCTTCTATTTCTATAACTTCATCCTTTCTCCTGCTACATATCCTGCAGAACCAGCAAGATTCAACATCATTCGTAAAGTTTTTGTAAAGAGAAACTTATTTGCTCAAAAACATTTTTTCCTTAAACTTTTTGTACGATTAGTGCTAAATATACTGAATAAAATATTAATGCCATTTTGATTATTCTTATGATTTTGTTTTTAAATTACCAATTTTTTAAAGTATCTCTCAATAATAACATTACGGTCATTTACTTGGCATTATAGCATTTGTGAACACAAGTGCTTCAAATGATTTCTGATGAAGTTTCTCAAAAACTAAAAACTTATCTATGAAAATGAGCGCAAAATTGGACATTTTCAGAAACGTTCAATGGATATTTTCTCAAGAATTATTCTAATTTTTTCAATGAAAACTTGCATTTATGACTTTTTTACTCTTTTGTAATATTTTGAAAGAATTTTCAAGTCTATTATCAGGGGACCAAAAAATTGAGGATATGTGACAAAATTTCGTTTTGGCGCCGATGAATAGTAGCTTGGAAGAGGGTGAGGCAATACCGGAAAGCTAGCCTAGTCGATCGAAGACTATTTTAATAGAAAACTAACTAATGCAACAAAGTCTGTGCCATTTCGTAGCACCACTAGTTTAATTTTCTCTTTCAAATGACGGTAAAAAGTCGGCGCTGCTCTTATTTCCGGTTGACTGTATTTTTGAAAATTGCAAAATGTTAGCATTTCAATACTACTAAGTTTACTACAATACTACAGATTTTTGACTCAAAATAAATCTTTAGAAAGGGTCACATAATTTTTTTTAGAGCTTATGATATCATTTAAAGCACATTTACTCGTAAATGCAATAATGTGGACAAATCACCGCTAATGCAAATATTATCGACGTGAGAAAGCGATAGGGATCACAGAATTTTGAAAATGTGCACACAATTCACTTTTCCCCATAGCACGTCATACGTAGTTTTAACTGTTTTTTGACGTAAAATAAAAAAAAGAAAGTAAAAAAAATTAAAGTTTTGGAGTTTTTGAAAAAAAAAAACAAAAAAATTGAGCAATATGACGTTTATTATTTCATAGAGTACATTGAGCACTACCCCTACCAAAAGTTTAAAGAAAAAATTGCAGCCATTTCTGAGAAAATCTTGTTTTTGTTATTTTTTAAAATGGTACACAAATGGCACGCAGTATTACGCGAAAACTACTACATGTTTCAAAAACTGTACATGGCCTTGAAAGAACTAATTATGGAAAACAAATTTTATTTGCTGAAAAAATCTCTATCTTCAATTTTGTAATTGTAGGAAGAAATCGAAAAAAATTCAACCTTTGCAATTTTCGAAAATTCAGAGTTAACAGTGAAAATCGGACATATGCTCCCTTACACTTATAAGTGTATCTTACCTTATTCTTTGGAGTCATTTTTGAGAAAATTTTGAAAATGTCCCAAGGGCTTCATGTAAAGTACCCCCAAATTTTAAAGAATGTTTTTCAAAATCGCAGCTCTTCGAGTCGATCGAGCCAGATCGAGTGGGGAATATTCTTTTTGAAAAACATCTACGTATGGTTTAGACGCTAGTGGTGTTCACAGACTGACGGTCAGACATTTTGAAAAAAATAAACAATACTTTTTCGGTATCAGGGGACCCCAAAACGAGTATTTACGATGTCGAAATCGATTTTCCGCACCATTACATACCTTCTTTATAGTACATATATTACTCCGGTATACGTAGTACGTTTCGGAGAAAGTAAACATACAATTAAATTTTAAAAAATAGCATAATAATTCGAGAATGCTTTTAAATACAAGTGAAAATCAAAATATTATGTGGAATATAAATTCATACTTTTGAACATTATAAATAATTTGTTTTTGTTTTTCGGGTAACCTTACTATATTAACTCAAAATTGCCAACTCCTGTTTGAAAATACTTCTGACGTTCCTGATTTAGAAAAATAAAACGAAACACAACTTACCTCTTTAGCAAACCTCATCCTAGTACCACTTTCTTTTTCTGGTGAGAAACTAGAATAAGAATTTATACATTCTGAATTAGGATACTGAGTCCATAAATATATCTTAATAAAGATATTACAAATGATGAAAATCGTGTCTCTAATGAACTGGGAACCTCTTTTTAAATTTATTAACTAATGAATTATATTTTCCTGATAATATATGTCAATATGTCAGTGTATGCAACATCATTCTTCAACAGCAATAGTCAAGTAGTATTTTATGTACTCTCACTGCAGATTAAAATTTATTGAGATCTCTTCAAGGGAAAATTTAAAATTTTGAAAATTGGAAGCTAAAGCTAATTTCACAATTTTCTTTAAAACTTTGTGTTAGCAATTTTTAGTATTTATTAATTATTTTGTTTTTAAATAATTCATCAGAATGCTTTTTTACTCTTGAATATTGTCTTATGTATTTTTATTACCATTAGTACAATTTTCTTTATCTAAGTTTTCACAAATTTTAACGAAAGTATTCTGTTTTTGGTGTATATTATTAGTGCCATCCTATTTGTGTATTACTTTCTGATTCTTCTTGAGGCTTATTGCCAAGGGGTTTACTACTTCGAATGTTCCTTCCAAATGCCCAGAATACATCAGAACTGTAAAATCTAATAAACGGGAGAATCTGAGATGTTAATTGAAATTTTTAACTTAACCTTTACAAATAACCACATCCTTTGAGGGGCCTCTGCTGACATGTACACCTCAGCCTTGTTAAGACAGACAATATCTCACCTGTTATCTCTCTGAGTACGTGGTTGGTGATAAGATATGATCTCCCAATCGTTCTCAGGTATTGGCGATAAATCAGACAGTTATCGACAATCAGGTAGTGCAGAACAACAGAAGTCCAAGTGCGCTTCCAGACATGCCGAGCTCCCAGGCTGTGGCGGCGCTACTGCTGCTGCTAGTGACGACGGCGCAGAGTGAGTAAAAGCAGCACTGTTGCAGCAAAACAATGGATGCAAAACTCCAATACGTTTACATGTAAATAAATTTATATGCATGCGTAATTGAATAAGATACCATGTTCCTGAGTGTATTTATCTTCATACTCTGGAACATCAATTTCAAAATTTCACGAAATGGATTATTGAGGAATACTGATGTGCTGGGCTTGTAACTATGAGGTCTCTGTTCGCAATGTATTAAATTAACTCTTGTAACATATATTTTTCCGTTCTTAATTTTTCTTTTCCAAGCTTGTAATAGTCACATTTATAAATACCATCTTACCAAACAAATATCTCACATGTATCTAGGTATAAGCCGTTAAAGTCAATTTTAAGTATAAGTATTATAATAGATCAAGATTTCTAAATGAACATTTTTCTAAAGTAATTATTTTCTTAAAAAATATTAATCATCAAGCAACGCGTACAAATGATATTTATATACACACAATTATATGCCTAAAATGTGTAAAAGATTCAAGACAAGCTGATGGTATTCCGTAAATTGTTATACTTTCTTCTGATCAACTGTCCTTGCAAAAACGAATACTTCGGTATTATCTGAATCCTTGATCCGTGACTGTACTGTTCTCCTACTTGGCAAGCATCTAGATATACTGTAGTACCTATCTTCATTTGCACCACAATGATTTAATTCGTCTTAAATATTTGTTTCAAACACGTAGATATCAAATTTTATTAAAACTTTTAACACATACCATATGAAATACATAGTATTGAGGTTATGTTCTCGAAAATTGTGTTCTGCGAGGTATTTCCGTTAGAATTTAGAAAAGAAGAGATGCTTCTAAACTTACAGCATTAGGGAGATATTGATATTTCTTTAAAGGACAATTTCCACTAACGTGTAAATGACCGCGTGTGTAAGTAAAATAATTTAAGACCAAAGCATAAACCGATAAAAACCAATTCATTTGTAAGTAATATGCTTTTAAATTATTTGTTTCTTTTTTCATTGTTCACTGGCTCAGTAATACATAAACGCAGCAATTCCACTTTCTAGGAATTTTAGGTAATATTTTAGATTCTTTCATATTTCCTCAGTTGAAAGCATGTACAATCTAAACTACTTCAAAAAGAAGTTATCAAGTGTCTTTGACGCCTTTATAATGATAAAGATGTAATTGAAAGGAATTTATTTGCGATAATTGTTCGTCGCAAAGTTATATTATCTCAAACCATGAATTTCCCCCAAAAAACTAAAAAAATATTTAAAAATTGTTTTCATAGTAACAGTTTTAAATATGCTACTCCTTTACTCACCTTTCAAGATTTACATGAATATCAGTTAAGAATATCTTCTTGTGTACCTTGTAAACCGCTCTCTCCAACCGCTAATGGTGATGTGTAATGCGATCGTAGGCAGCATTGGAGAAATGATATATACCTGAACTTGTTTGCGGAAGTAGTGGCTAACCTGATTCGCTTTTCGTGTGTGGTTTGAAAATATGACACACAAACTCAAGGTTTGAAATTCTCTCGAAAACAAGGGGAAAAAAATTCTTGTGAGAATTGTTAATAGAAATGTGGTGAATGATTTTCTATTACAATACTGAGAGAGTTTGAGAATTTGCAATAATGACAGGTTTGGTTTTGATAAAAATATTCATGACGTCACATCCTTCCCTTCCGACAAACACAGTAGTGAATTATCATTTTGTTCATTACACGAGTGAGTTATAATTTTGTTCATTACACGAGAACCACAAAATTACATTTATGCTTTCTATAAAATTAAAATTCATAGTATTTCTATTGATATCTCGAATAGGATAAATTAAGAGAATCTAGGGTTGCCACCTTCTGGAAGCCCGTGACTCCGATTTTGAATTGAGGGGGGGAGGTCACAAACATTAAGTCATACAGTTGATATTTTATCTTCAAATATAATTTCCGTATACATAAATTTTAACCTGCTAAAATTAATTGATTATATTACTAACCTCGCTCGTCAAAATATAAAATAAATTGAGAAAGTCAAAGATGGGAGCGAAAGGATCTATTTTATATCGAAATTAAAATTGAAAACTTTGAAATATCTAGAAGATTCTAGACAGTAGAGTTTAGGGATAAATATATGAAATTGTATTTTTATGAGTTATACACATTCGTTAAATATAAATAATATAGTTATCTTACAGAGAAAAAACTTATGAGACTCATACGTTCGAATTTACATTTTGAGATGCATAGATTTTTCGCGCCTTTAATTTTCGGATTTGAAAATTCGTATATTGAAATTATTATTTTTTGTAATAATACTTTTCATGAAGGAGAACGAATTTTAATGCAAAATATGGGTTATTTTTTCCACTAACTGGAACTGGATTAACTCCGTGAGCCATGAACAATTTACGCTAACATTCCCATCACTTCTCATACTTCTGCCAAACAATTCCATACATTTTTCACAACGAATTTAATTACTGATATCTTCCTGATCCTGTCCTGATATTCCTGATCTTGATATGTACCCTATCTTCATATTTTCCATATTAACCCGGAGCACAGATAAAACCTGGAGACTTCGGATCAAACGGAAGAGGTGGCAACCCTTATCTCCTCCATAATGAGCTATGATGAGAACGTGAATGAAAATAGTGATTCTGTGTTAATAAACAATATTTTACTCACATTTGTTGTAGTCGAACAATTATTTTGGGAAATGAATGTGCCTCACTAATTGGAGTGTGGATAATAGCATTGCTAAAGATTGGCTCTATATTTTACAGTATTTTCATTGGAAACAGTCAGAGTGAAATATTGTCAAGTACTCTTTAAGAGTCAATGTGTCCCAGAGGCGGTTGCATTTCTTATTATATCTCTTATGATGATATTAAAGAACCATCACGTTACCTATTCAGTTACATGTAAATCTCTTCAATGAAAGAGCTTTATCTTACTAGCTTTGTTGTCGACAATAGTTAGACTTTGAAACTTTAATCCTCATTGAAAGTTAAAAGTTTCTTAGAGAGTTTTATAAAGTGATTCAAGTTGTGTATCGTGACCGAAGAGTCCAGTCACGACTATGCCGTTCACTTTTAACAGCGTACCAATTCATTTTTATTATTTTGCATTTCAGTGCCGATGTTTGGAGCTGATTTGATTACGGGTGAGCACAAATACCAACAACAAGTAACTGCATGGCAGCTAGAAGCTGCGGGACCCAAGACCAAATGGTCTGTTTGTCCACGTTAGCAATGTGAACCGCAATAAGCTAGGGTCACAGCTTATAAGAACAAGCTGCCTGTCAAAGAAAGAATAAACGAGGAGAGATTGGGACAAATTAAAAGCTCAGACTGAGACTCTTCCTACAACCCCAAGTACCGGATTTGTTCATCTGCGCTATTGTTTTTTATCTTTTATATATATTTTTATATTAATCTTTTGAAATACAAAATCAATGCATGTAAATAAATATGACATAACACTGATTACTTCTGATAGGAGAGTGGAGAAGTTACGATGATAATGAGAATTGTAATTCTTGTTCACAACCAACAAAAAGTATCCTGAAATATATCTACATATTATTTTTTAAGGAAATTTTGAAGCAATGCACTGCCTTTCTAAAGCTAATGATGATTCAATTGTGGTCGATCCTTCTTATGAACTCTTTTTTCTATAAATAAAATAAATTATCATAGATGTGAAACTAGTAGATAATAGTCATATTAGGATACACTGATTCTATCTGTTTTACAGAATGTGTAGTGTGTAGTAGAATTTGCTCGAGATATCTGTGCACTCGACCATTACGAAGTGAGAGAGACCCGAGCTGGGAGATGTCCTTTGCCTGCGCATGTCCTTTGCCGGCTAGGTATTGCAATCGCCCAGAAATTTTTACTTTCTCACTACGGAGAAAGTTATGTAATGCTACGCAAAAAACTCCGAATTTTCGGCAGGAAAACTCTGATAACGAAAAAGTGGATAAATTCAGTTGCTAAATTTAGAAAAAAATTTCTAACACGTGGTGAAGCCAGAATCAATATTTTGTGGGACCTCAATTCCTAAAAATCGAATAACGGCAAAACGACTGTCCGCTTGTCTGTTCGTCTGTGAACAACGCTAGCGGCTAAACTGTTCAGTCGATATTCTCCAAAATGGATATTTTCTGATCGATTTGACTGATGTCCAGGCCCTTGAATTTGAAACCGATATTTTATTTTTGGGGGGTCCCCTGGAATATTTTCCAAATTTTCAAAAAAGTGACTCCATCGTTTTTTACTAAAATTTGTTGGATAGTGTAAAGGACGTTTAAGATAATTCTGCATGTCTCATGTTCGTTGGAAAACCAGATTTTTCGAAAACTCCAAACGTTCAAATGTTCTTCGGAGTCTTCCCACAAATAAAAAATTAAAGATAGAGATTTTTCCCTTAATGAAATCTGTTCCTTAAAGATAGATTTTAAAATAAAATTATGTACAATTTTTCGATAATTTGAGTACTTTTCGCATAATTTTGCATGAAAGTACGAGCGAGAAAGAACGTGCGGTTTTAGCACCACTAGTTCCGCATTGTTCCCATTATACTATTTAGATTGCAGCCTTCTTCATTTCAACAGTACATCAATGTATTAGGAATATCTCGAGCACTAACGTTTCGGGTATGACGATGGACAGAAACCCAGGCTCAGATAACTCGGATATTGATGCTTAGAGGTCATGGAATGAGGGGAACCCAGGGTAATGTCAAACGTATTTCAGAGAAGTAGTTTTTAGAGTTACGTATTACACGTTTTATTTTGTTACAGCTTGTTGACTTTTAATTTGCTCTATTTTGCATGTTTAATCACATTCTTATGAAAATTAAAACTCTTCTGTTATTTGAAAAGTGTTAAAAAAACTTACTAATAAATGTTAATCATATTTGAATACCTAATGAAAGTAGCTACTACACTGGCTTCTTTAAAATAATTTCTATGTTTTCTCATGTAGTGGTCAACATTACCTCCTATTTGTTTTTCGTAAATCAGGGCCTTGATTCTGGTGATACAATGGATCTTGTGACTTCACTGACATGGATCAAACATCCAAAACAATAACCATTAATATTAGAAAATTCGACATGCCTAATTTCTGATACCTATTTGTGGTTGTAGTTTCGTTTTGATTCGACCTTCTCTGCATAAGACTACTTTTTGATGAGATTAATTATTACTCCACGCTCATAGGCATTTATTTTCGAAAAAGCTGTGACTGGATGTATCAAACAATACGAATAAAAGAATGCCAAGATTTAACGATGCTGATAGGTTCGATAATGAATTGAAAACGTGGTTCTACGGAATGACACAGACTTTCTCATACTACTTAGTTTACTTTTATTTTGAGATTGGGCTAGCTTCTCGGCTTTGCATCACCCTCTTCCCAATTACCATCTATTGGCGCCTAAAAGACCTAGCTAGAGAGTATCTTGCGGTATCTATGCGGACAACCTCAGTGAAGTGCACCTTCGGGCTTCCCGAATACTGCATAGACCTATATCGGCCCTGCACCTACACACATTTGCCCACAGTATCCCCGAGCCTCATTTCTCCTCTGGATACCATTGTTCTGGCAGTGGATATATACAGTTACTCAATTACGCATACATATTGCGCACACAGTTGTCTGTCAGGCCAAGAGATCACGGAAGGATTAAGGCGTAGGTGTAATTCACGAGGGACGCGAATGCCCCTCACATCACAAATATGAATTAAAACATTCGTGCCTTACGCAAGTTTTGAACCAACTGCCATACAGGCCACGGCCTTTGGCTCATATGGCCCAATCTGCTGTCTCTCGAGGCCCAATCACGTGTTACGACTGTGAAAATAATTTCATAAAACTAGTAATATGATTAAAACTGTTCTTCTTGTGCATTCACAACCTTAAATGCATTTTGAATCTATGTATCTGAATGTCTTTGACACCATTCGTTTCCATAGCAACAATTGAATCAAAGTTACTTTAGCATTTAAATGTGAAAGTAAGTCATTTCATTTTTTTCACAATTAGTTAACTCTTCGAAAAATATTGTATTACATAACATTTATAGCTCATATAAATATATCCAATGATTGATATTTTACTTTCATACATGAATATTGCATTGAGGAAATGATGATTTATCAAAACATCTATTTTCTTAATTTTTTTCGACCTCATAATAGTAGAATGGGAAATATGGCTTTAAAAGTATTATAGAAGAGGAAAACCAGGTTCTATTTGAAAATTTTGATTGAAAAATTTAGAATCATGTCGTTTGAGCGTTTCTGAAAATGCGCAATTTTGAGCTAATTTTCATAGAAAACTTTTGAGTTTTGGAAACCCTTCGTATGAAATCATTTGACGCTCTTGAACTCACAAATGCAATTATATATATATATATATATATATATATATATATATATATATATATATATATATATATATATATATACCATTTGATTCAGGATATTCTCTTAGCCTAGTAACATGAGTAAACGCCTCACAACCTCTGTTTTTAATTTAGTCGAATATATGTGGTTTCCAATTTAGGTTCCCTATTATTATTACTAAAGATCCCTATTATTTAAAGACAGTTATATTATTATTTTAAAACAAAAGAAATATTAAAGATATATTTCACTTGATATGTTTTACATATACGACGTCGAGGAGGTTTTCGTCATCTTCAGGTACAGATATGTATATTATACATAATTAGTTTTTGAATTTGTTAAATCTAAAAACAAAGGAAAGGTTTGAAGGAGTTAGTTTAAACTTATAAAATTACTTTTTTATAAATAATTAAGAAGTGAATACGTAACACAGAAAAATATAAAAAAACACTTTATTTCCATTTATGAATCATATAGAAATTTGTCATAATTGTTTAAACACATATGATGGATTTGACTGGGATGAAGCTTTTGGCACCACCATAACGTTGGAGAGAGGAAACGTCGGTAGGGATATAGTAGAATGGTGGTGGTGGGGGGGATCAACGGGAGTGGAGGAAGGTTGTATATTCTCTGTAGAGTTGAAAAAGGGGGAAGGAAATTTTTAAATACTTGAAAATTGATAGTAAGGTATCATAATTAGTTGTAAATTATTTACAACTAATTATGATAACACAATCAAATGTTTGCATTTTTCACTCAAAATTAAATAATTTCATCGTTTTTCTATTTTTCCTGAGTACCTACGTGGGTATCTAACGAAATCAAAGACATCTCTCACATGGATAGAGACTGGATAGTTCTTTTTTCTTTCTTCTTTCTTCGGCTTCTACGCGCATTGGAAATTAAAAATATGGATTGGCGGCCTTATGTTCAGCCAAACCCAGAGATTGAAAATTCTTAGATTCGGAACCGGATAAGTTCGTATTTCCTTTGTGATGACATAATAAAACAGATATACACATATTAAGCACAAAATTAATAATTACTTATCCGAGAAATTAATAGTTCCGTTTATTGTGGCTGGGACTGAAATATTTTTTATGATGTTTTGAAACAGCAAAAAGTGGACTAAAAGAAAAGTCGATTTTGAAAATCAGCCTTTCATATTCATTTCCGTTTCTGTCAGTGGCGGCGATACGTGAGCAGTGGGAGGACGGTTGGCCTCGGGTAACATTATTGTAGGAGTGAAACCAACTGACAATTGTTATTTCAATTTATTCGTATATAATGAGAATGATTTAATTTAAAACTGTGAATGCTAATTTGAACGATAAATTTTTAATTTAATTAAAGGTTTTACTTTCTCGCTTACAATGTAAGAGAAAATGTAATGTGGAAATAAGTGCTGAATTTCGACAGAAAAATCGTTTTCTGAGTTTTTGATTCCAAAAAAGTGGATTTTTCTGGCTCCTGCAAATTACTTTTACTTTCACTGACTTCGTAAGAAGAGAAAGGTTTGCTATCGTACACTGGAAAACGGCGATTTTTTTTTGTATACGTACTGCAGTCGCCATTTGGGTTCTCTGGGTCTTTGATATCGAAAAAAGAGTTTTCTCAAAATATCTGTGTGTTTATGAACAATCCTAGTACCTAAATAGTACACAGAATGTTCATCAAAATGTAGTATCGTAATCGATACCGTTCTATCTGACTGATGTCGCGACCCCTTGAATTTGATCTCTTGATTTTGGGGATTTGATGTCATGATTTGAAATCTTTTAATTTTGAGTATCATTACATGACGACATTTTCAAAATGTTCTCGAAAATGGCCTCGATTTTTTCTTCAATTTTTTTGTTCTAATATATCAAAATGGCACAGATCCCATTTTTAATTAAGTCTCTGAATTTTCACAATTTACAAGCATTCAACATTTTTGCGGGCAGTTGCTTCCTCCTCCTCCTCCTCCCTCTCAATATTTTGTTCAAGGGTTATTCATCCGTGTTAATACACATGAAATACCTAAAAACGCTGTAAAAGCGCTGTATGATTAAAATATTTCTATTACTCAAATAAAAATTGTGAAAAGCAAGAACCAAATAACTTCACAAATAAAACTGTATGATAACAGAACTTTATAATAAAGACTTATACGCAAGATGTCCCTTTCTCATTCTAAGAAAGTATCGTTCCAGGAAGTGCCACGTCTGTTCTTTCACAACGCTGAGAGAAAATGCAAAGCCATTAGTTAACTTCTGGGATCAGCTTCTCAACCCGGATAGTTCCTCTGAAATGGTTACGTTTCACACAAGGAATATAGCGCTTATCACGTCCCGGAAATCACTTCTTTTCGATGTGTGAAGCGTTGAAATGCCAGCCTATGAACAGTGGCATTTGGCCTTTGTGAATTTTCTCTGAGATGGGCATGTAGACTTGTAGTACAAATCCCAACGTATATTATTATTTGACTTGTGAAGATCACGACTTACTGTGGAAACCGAAATTAATTTTTTGACTTTTCAAGAAAGATCCTTTGTCAATACCCTATATTTGACAGTTTTTCATCGAATTGCTTGGTTTATGACCTATGTTAACAAAGATTTGTAACATCAAAATGCATATCATAATATGTTAAATAAACTTTCACTCTTACATAAGAATAAAGAGATCTACATTGGATGTAATTCATGAATCTACATTGGATGTAATTCATGAATAGGCCTACAGGCCATCTATCAATGTACTACATTTACTCAACATAATTATTTACTTTAGATGATTTTCTCTCCCATACGTCACATACAGTTTTTAACTGTTTTTTGACTAAATAAATAAATAAATATAAAGGAAGGGAACATTTATTTTCAGCTAATACCAATGTCTATAACTATAACACTCGACGTAGTAATCATATTCATCAGATATCAGTATTAACAGCCCACAAAAATTTCACATACAATACATGTATTACAATATTTTACAACACATTCCCAAATGACATTAAAGATTAAATTTGATAAAGAAGTTTAAATGTCACGTAAAATATTTTCTACTGCATAATTGTTTCTAGGCAATTAGAGACTACACCGAGCATCGAAAAGGGAAGTAATATTAACTTTAACAATGATTTGAAAGAATTAATGATCATTTGGACTGTTTAATTCTAAACAACCTGTAACAATTATTGTACCTCAGCTTCTGGATCAATGGCTCCCATCTCGGTCAGGTTTTTTGTCTAGTTTCCCTGATCCTTCGAGCGAATGCTAAGACGGCTTCTTGTTTTATGTATGGATACAAATGTAACTCCACTATCTGGGCACATCTTTTAGAGGTCTGAGAGTAATATAGTTATTCAAATTATTATTCTCCATGTTCTCAAGGCAGGAAGTCCTTCAGGATTCCTTCGCGAAAGGCACGAAGAGGGATAATAGCCAAGCCAATTACAGTTGATTTGCCTTTGCAATTAGTTTTTATTACAATAAAGCGAATTTCTTATCAATTCTTGCCAAAAATGCTCTTTTCATGTGTATTCAGAATTCAACTTATATATGGATTAGGGTAGGGTTTCCAGAATTTCAGAAAACGTTAACAGAATACACTTGCTCTCACAGTTTTTTACACAGTCACAGTTTTTAACGGTTTTTGACGTTCAATAAATAAATACATAAACAATAAAATAAATCAATATAATTTCTAATGAATAGTTCGCCTTCATAAGGGGTACAAAATTAATTTTTGCATATCTAACACAATTCTAACACATATGTGTTTTTTTCATATTTTTGAAATTGCTGCGGTAAGAGAACCTTACCAAAGTGATACATCTCTTTTACTGAAGAACAATATATAGTAGAAAGGTTACCTGTTCTTATAACCCTACCTGAAACAGCACACATCACTTCGACATCACGACATAACCATAAATGACACACAAGATATGGCTTCACAATTCATAATCTAAAGAGATTCTTAAAGGATTTTAAAGTTCTCACGGGTGTTTGAATGTTTCCTCTTCCTGGCGTTTAATGGCAAATATCTTGGAAACGGTACACCATGCGTTCTTAAAACTTGGCTTTCGAGAGCGGCTTTAGGATTGTTAAAAGTCAAAGTACAAAAGGTGTAGGCCAATAGAATGGCTTCGTGGGGAACTAAATATTTCAATAGATTTCAAAAACATCCACATTTTGTTCTTGGGTAGCACAGTCAGCCATATTGCTACTTTCCTGCACTTCCCAAACAGATGTGACGAATTAAAGACGAAACAAACTGGAAAAGATAACAAATATTGCTATCTTTGAATTCTTGATGAAGTATTGTTCTTTTCTTATAATTGCCGAAGAGAACCAAAGTTAGAAACTGGTTGTGGAAAAGTAGGTCCATCTTGGCATGTAGTGTTCCCATTTTGCAATGTACGACCAAAGGCCTCAAAGACTTTCGCTCCTTTGGCTTCGGGTCAGAAACTTTCCCGATAAACTTCGTCGTTCGGAACAACTGATTCTGGGCAGAGCATTTGCTTGAGGCCAGGTTATGCAAAAGGCAAACTTATTCTTTGGCTCTACGTCTATGTTATCTTTTACCGTTTCTGTTTTCACTTAAGTCGTCTCATCAGATTGGGAAGTGCACGAAGCAGCAACAGGGCTAGTGAATTAGGATGTTTCATGGGCTCTTGGTTACGTTCAAAATCAGACCTTTCTGAAAGTTCCTTTACGTGCTCCTACATTAAATAACGCAACATTTTGACATGCCATTAAATTGATTTTAATGGTAACAAAAATTATTCCTTCACATGGGAGGATTAGTAATCTGTGTGAGGTGTGTGTTCGGAATTCCCAATTTTATTTGTATATTCGCCGTTTGATTCATATTGAATTGTCGAGTTCATTTTCTGGATGAATCATGTCCATCTACAATGTTGAATGGAAGGCTACTAGATGAGTTAAAAATTTTCAGAGTAAATATTCAGTAAACTAGAGTCATATTACCAGAGGCGGCAGGTGACATCAAAGTTGGTGGTTTTCAAAATTAGGAGTGGTTTGGAAAAAATGGGGGCGGTGGTCGATTTGGTTACTACAACAAAATATGCTGGCTTTGATTTTATTTATTAGTCGAAAAAGCTGCAAAGTACTGCGTCCGCAAAGCAGCCACTTTGACGAGAGAGGTGAAGCACACCTTGCCGAGGACATAATACCTACGTTATTTTTCCGAAGCTTTATATACAATGAACAATACTTGTGAGTCCAATGACATTAATGTGAAATTGACTCTAACAAGATTGTTTAATTTAATACATTTCTTTTATGTAATACCAACGTGTTTGATGCCCTCACTTCTCAGCTTTCGCGTAGATTGTGGTGTCATACGGGTGTAATCAGTACACAGACGAGAATGGGTTGTAATAACAGCAGGTTTATTCACAATTTAGACCGTAGTCACAAATAACCAATGCACTGTATACAATTAACTAACTAAATAGACCCCACTGCTAGGTGAGATATTTACAACAGCTACCACACCGCAACATACTACCTAATGTTTCGCCGTGCGTAGTACCGCCTGCCCCGAGACCGACTACATGTCTCACTAGTCACGACAATAACTGCCGGCTCCTTCGCAGCGTGCACGCACGCACCTCTCACTGACGACCTACGCTGCCGATGCTGCTGTCTCAAAGAAGGAAGAGCTATTGTTCTCACAGCCCTTAAATAGCCCTCGCGACGCTGCCCGCCGCCTCCATTGCCTCCGCCCTAACGCCCGCACATCCCGTCGGAAAAAAACCGTGCGTCATAGCTTCTGCCATTGTCTACGCATCCGGTGCGCACCACGCCGCGTGCCCACGCTGGTTTTAGCAACACGACGGTACACCTTTAAGGGGCGTTTACACGGAGAGAGTTTTCTCTCCTAACTTTCCGGAATTGGTTAGGAGACACGTGTAAACTCTCAGGGGAGCGATCTTCTCTCCGGAGACATGACGTCACAGGAGATCTTGGAAGTCTCCAAGAGAGAACAGTGTAAAGGCTCTGGTATCGCTGAGAAATCGTATCTCCTGGGAGATAAATAGTATTCAAAGAGAGTTGGAAGAGTTTGTGCTCTCTTGGTATGTGTCCACGTATTCGATCAGCCTTTCTATGTCTGCACGTCGTTCCAGTGTGGTCCGTGGATTTCTAATCTTTGGGGAAATTTTACACTGGGGAATTATAAATAAAAATGACAAAGAACTGTATGTATCTCCTGTGGCCAAAAACCATAGCGTTAAAGCAAGTATCTATCCCCAAGAAATATATTTCCGCATGACGGTATCTTGCTTTTTAATTGCTTGAGATATTTTTCCTAATAACAAATCAAATCCTTCTTTAGTTACACCTTGCGAATTTTTTGTACACACATCCTCTTCCTTTATATCCCTTTTAATAATAATAATAACAACAATAATAATAATAATAACAATAGTAATAAGTTATTATATTAATTCCTTTAATAAATAAGTCGAAGTTACGAATTAATTGTGGAATTTTGTTATATAAAACTATCATAAGGCGCTCTCTTTCATACACTTGCTCTATATGGTGTAATGCCTCTACTACAAAATTTAACAAATTTCAAATAATCCAAAATAAATTCCTTACAAAAATTTACATGCTCCCTAGTTTATATCAAATTAAAAAAAATTACAGAGAACTTAAAATTGATTCTTTCAAATCGTTTATACTTAACTTCACAAAAAGATTCTATAACAAATTATCAACTTAACCATTTTTCAAAGCTTTACATTAGGTCAAAACTATTTTATCGAATACGATCACGTTTTCCAATAGATATTTTTAGTCCTCTATAAATTAAAAATTGTTTTATTTTATTAATTCCGGAAAATTGCAATACAATTGAACAGGTAGCAAATAAATATATTTTTTAAAATTCTCTTCCTGCAATTCCTCCATCAAAGTTTTATAAATACTCAGCTCTTCTCCGTAAATAGAATTACCTACACTTGTCTCTTTCTTTTTCTCCATTTCTTCAAAATTATTAAAGCTGCACAGGCATCTGCAAGATCCCTGACATTCTAACCTCAAACTGCTCGCCGCTGCTCATCGGCTGCTTATTCAACATGGCGGCGCCACAGAACATCTAGAGACATTTGTATCAAGTGTAAACAGCAAGGAGATACTTTTCCGGAGAGATCTCAGGAAACTACTCTCCCGGGAGTTAGGAGACTCGCGTTTCGGGAGATATTTCCATTCGTGTAAAGTCATCTAAGAGAGTTTATCTCCTAACTTCAGGAAAGTTAGGAGACTTTGTCTCTACGTGTAAACGCCCCTTTAAGCGTGAGATCTTCTCATTGGCCCATTAAGTTCATTCTCTCGTATCTGCTTTGCAGTTAATTTAAGAAAATGTTGAAGCAACTGTGACTGAGTAATTGAAGATCACATTTAAAAATTTGTTCTAACGGGGGAGGCAGCGAGGTGTGGGCCAAGTAGGGGCGGGACGGATCACGGAGAGTGGATTGATTGATTAGTGTTTCTAGGAGCGTCAACTGCTATGGCCATTAGTCCCGTAAGGGTAGTGTATGTTTTTATTACGGGAGTTGGCGGTGATCTCCCACTGGATGTTGAGATCCGGCACCAACCTACTCATCGTCTTGCAGGGTTTTCTCTATCAGATATCTTCCACCAGCGGGACGCCGCCCCAGCTAGGACAACCTGTAAGCTCCCGTCTGGTCTCCCGACATGTGATAGTAATGCTAGAAAGTGTGTTTGTAGGTAAAGGACAAGGTTAATACAAGGAAGAGGAAGAAAAATCACGCGCGGTCCTTGGCCGATTTATTAGTGTACTCCTCTGGCATTCGCCTGGTATTGATCGGAGAAATCACGGGAAAACAACCTATCAGAGCAGCCGGCCGCTAGAATTCCTTTCCTGACAGAGGCTGAAATCGGCCTAGCTATCTAGCTAGTTGTGATAAAAATCCGGGAATAGCTAGCTATAATATAGATGTCTCAGAAAAAAATGGTACAAACTTCTAGATCGAGTAGGGGGATTGAAGATAATTATTCTGAACAATACTCTGAAACTATTGTCCGTTGATGTTGAAAATATTGTATTAAAAGTGTATGCAGAGTTTTCAAATTCAGTGAAAAAGTATGAAGAATTAAAATCATTTTTTAATTTTCGTGAATCTGAATTTCAGAGAATTAATTATTAGTATGTTCTAATGCAATGGTCATCTTTATTCAAAACTGGACAGATAAATGCTTCATTGGAGACCATTGAAGGCTTAGTTTATTTCACTCGCACTAAAAGAATCCATAATTCAATCTGGGAAATTATTTCCGATGTAGAAAATGATATCGCAAATGACGACAGACCAACAATTTAGGAGCTACATCTGAATTTCATTCATTTCTTTATGTCTTTATTTCAAGACATTTTACTTAAAGTAGAGAAACGGAGCAAAGAAATTATTGCATCACGTTAAAATGACAAACGTGATCTTCACGTCAAAATGACAAACTTCACCGAAATCTGAACATAAATTTACTCGAGGAATTTGTTTGGAATGAAAGTGATGTTTCCTATGCACAAAAATTATTTGAATACAAATTCAGTGCAGCAATTCAAAAACGAAATGCTTGCTGTTTACCACGAAGTTCTCCAATATTTAGAAAATGGTACAACTTTGAAAATTAGGTATTCCAAAGCTTGAATTGTGTCAATCTTTCTCACCGTGGAGCATTACTAATTGAAGTCACCGATCTTTGAGTGTTATCACCATGGTGAAATGAACTCCAATTTGATAGTTTGTTCGACGAAATTCACACATTGAAAGAAGTGAGGTCTCGTCATCTCTTGCAAAATAAAAAGGTTTTTCTGTGAGAAATCTACTGAAAAATATTTGGACAAACAAACAGAGGGAGATTGAGTCAGAAGCCAGCTGAGCATTTTTTTAATGTTCCATTTAAGTGTATAGAAGTTAAAGAATTATTAAAAAAGCAAAATAGAGTAAAAGTTGCTCAGTCAACTAATAAATATTGTTAAATAATAAAATGGTTTCAAATCAAAGAATGTTATCCAATGACGATTGCAGTCAAGCAGGCTATTGTGATGTTAGTGCGTTTAATTATAAATTATTGATAACTATACCAAAAGTCTTATTACATTGAAGTAGACAATAGTGGTATTAGTATATGTACAATTAATAATTATTCAAAAATCATTATTATTCGAAGATCAAGCCCCCCCCCGTTAACTATTTTCTGAAAACATTGCTGGCTACTCTAATCGATATGAGTCAACAAGAAACAAAAATGTCACGAATAGTAGATAAAAGACGATTAAAATCTTCAATTTAAACACAAAGAAAATACGACAGTGTGATATGAGTTTATCTATCAGCAACGGAATGCCAAAAATATATTGAAACATGCCCTTAACTGGTACAATTATTGGGCGATTCGTCGTAACCCGTTTCCAAATTTCTAGTAACATGGGCGCCAGGAAAAAGGTTACGATAATATTTTAACTATTATTACTCTGATAAAAAACTGAATATTATCCCGCTAGCTGGGTCGATGGGTCACGTCAGAAATAATCGCTATTATTTATTAATAGCCGATTACCTGATCTTCCATCTATACAGAATGGCGAGGAATCTGAAAACAGAGATTATTTGATCTAGCTACTTATTAGCTTGAATTGGCCAATGAAAATCATTTTATCTTTCTTTCAAGACAAACTTAATGTTTATTTCTTATCAATGCAGTAAATTAAAATGAAAAAAAAAAATTACGTTGAACTTTCTTGGTTCGAACCTTATACGGCGATTCTGGTCTTCGCATGCTCTTGATTGGTACTCCCTCGAAAACACGCCTTCCCTTCTTGTATTTGAAGCTCCGAAGTCCCGCAGTCCAGTTACCACGAATCTTCTTCTCTTCTTTCTTGACGAATACCGCCGATTCACCGCTTCGCACCACTCAAATTGTTCCAGCTCCACTATATTAGGTCTGAAGCCCGTTCTCACCGTATAAATATCTAGTGCTTTTAAGCTTACACTGCACAGAAAAATCTCTCAGTTCTATCTTCCGTTTATCGCAAGAAAAATATGCAAAGTCCTAACATGCACAAATTAATCTATTTTCGAGCGAACTGCTCACCGTCACGACATGCGACCGAATGAATTTTTCCTCCCTTTTAAAAACCCATAATGCCTCGCCTTGCCTCCACGGTCAGATGAATGTTTGTTTATCCTGACAACCACGACGTCGTTACTAAGGCGCCATATTGCCTATTATTTGCCCTGCCCATTTACGACAAATATTCTGTAATAAAACGTCCCCATATTGGTATGTCATAATATCTTAATAGTAATACAGTCAACAAGACCTAGGGCTTCTGATACCAAATGTTCCGTTTTCGGGCTTCATGTGTTTGCGTGTCAAAACAGTTAATGTGGCGAAATGTATCCTTAACTGCCACCGTCCGTATACACAGAACTAATGCTCCTTCATCGTTTCACCAACCGGAACTGCATTTTATGCATTTACATCGGGTGGTGACAGATTGTTACTCATCAGGTGGTCCTCTTGAAATGAATTTTACCGCATTTATAGGAATCAAATCAAGGAGTTCTAGTCGAGAATGTAGAAAAAAAGTACAAAAATAAATTATTCAGAAAATCGTAGTATGATTAAAATATTCCCGACAGACCGCTCCATAAACCCGACTTTTTTTATCGTTTTGTAATGTCTACATTCGTAAAAAATGGTTTGAAATGTTATAGAATTGTTCAACTTCTCGTCTTCTTGGATATTCATTGAATGCTTCTTCGTCAACAAGATCTGTCTTATTATTTCTTAACATCAGACTCTGGATTGAGCTTCAACCATCAACTCTTACAGATCCTACATTCGATTCGTAACTAGTCTTTCAGCACACTGATGTCCTTGACAGTAGCTTGAGATAAGAAGATTTAAGATAATCCATGAGATAAAGCAGTTGGGCGGGTAAAAGGGAATGTATTGCTTCAAACATTTTCTCTTTAAATGGCTGTTAGCTTTAAGCTATATGTGCATTTTAGCTGAATAGAACGAATTGCTTTAAGTGCAAACAATTCAATTTGAATATAAATAAACATTTACCTATCTGTTTTATTCGCACGTGTATGTTTAAGCTTTTTTAATGAAAATTTGGCATTTCAATTTATACGTGCTCTCACTGCTCTTTTACACTAATGAATCCTAATTCAAACAGCAAACAGATACTTTGTCAAATTAATAGGGACATTACCTCGAAGGTAAACTGTGGGAAGTCTATTAATAAAAGAGATCAATGTTCTAAATAGTAAAAAGGAATTTAATCCCATGTAACATTTATTAAAAAAGAATATTAAAAATAAAAATGAATAATTGTTATTTATTACAAAAATTAATTATTGTAGAAAAATGAGTTCCAAGAATATATTTTTCAATTAAACATTTTACTTATAAAATTGCCCGTATATATGCAATATATTTACATTTTACCTTCATGTTTATGTAGAATTAGTATTTACCGCTACGATTTTGAAACAATTAATTCTTTCCATTCATTATAATATCATTATTACTTAATTTATTGAGAAGCATCACTGATAGTGTTTTGCAAAAGGATTAATTATTCAGTTTTTATTACAAAATAAATTATTTGTGTTTTTTCCTGCAAAAATAATTAAGTACTTGACTCCATTTTCATTTACTTGACTCCACGTTTGTAGGGTGTGAAAATTGTAATACATTCTCAGGATTGCGGACAGCTGAGAGCGCGACTGACTCAGAATCATAATTGTTTGGAATATTTGAGCAACGAATGTTATCACCACTGATAATAAGAGTAGCCTTCACTATCTCTTGTCGATAAGAACGAGTTTTAGAAGGCGCCACTCTCCCAAAGCGAATCAACGCTATACAACGGGTCGGGGCGCAAACAAACTCTGCATCCACTTAGCGCAGCTCTGAGAATAGGAAGCGCTAATAAAACCCTTAGGAAGCTCTAAGATTAGGAAGCCGTAAGCAAGCCTTTAGGAAGCTCTAAGATGAGGTCGCCCTAAGAAAGCCTTTGGGAAGCTCTAAGATTAGGAACTTTCTTCTACGAGGTCTACAATTTTTACGTACTTTTTTAAATTTTTAAAATTTTTTAAATTTTTTTTTACTGTCTCATAAACGGAGTAATATACGCGATATAGAGGAATTTATGTAACTCTGCGGATAATCGGTTCACAGATTTCAAGGAATATTTCCGACATTTTTCAACCAAAATGTCCGTGAAGGACGAAGGTTGACTCTCTTCATTCAGTAATGTTTCAGCTCGACCACTAGGGAACCGAAAAATTGAGAAAACGTGAACAAAATGTAGTTTTGACAGCGATAGATGGCAGCTGATTTCTAGGAAAGTTTGTACAGACAGTGCCACATGCACTTAATAATGTGTCACAAAAGGCCTTTTTGTTGTATTCTTTTGTTGTTTTTAGAATATTTCACAAATGTATTTTTTGAAAATATCTTTATATTGTTAATATTTGCATTACCGGCTATGTGTATACATTATTTCGTTTGTGAGGACAAGTACTTCAAATAATGTCTTATAAACTTTCTCGAAAACGTAATACTTTTCTGTGAATAAAATGCCATTAATGCCATTTTGATTTATTCTTTTGATTTTTTATGATACAAATGCATGATTTTTAAAAATATTTCTTATGTCGTTAATATTTACTACTTTACGAGCGGTTACTTTACAATATTGCATTTGTGAACACAAGTGCTTCAAAAGATTTATGAAGTTTCACGAAAACTCAAAACTCTGTGAAAATGAGATGTATTTAATACACCTCCCTCTATTTTTACAGACTAAACTTTTTAAATAAATTACTTTAATCTAAAGTCATTCATGGTCTTAAATAATGTTTTTTACTAAAAAAACCTGGTAAGGGTGCAACGTTTCGAGGCACGATGACGCCTCATCTTTTGTGAAAATGACCTCAAAATTGCACTTTTTCCAAAACGTTCAAACGACATTTTTTCAAGAACTGCTCCAAATTTTTTAATGAAAATTTGCTCGTATGGCTATTTTACTATTCTGTAATATTCTTAAACACGTGCTTCAATTCGACTATTAGGGTAGGACAAATTGAGGAATGTGACAAAATTTCTTATTGGCGCCGATGTGTAGCAACGTGGAAGAGGGCGGAGCAATACCGGAAAGGTAGTCTAGACGAAAAAGATTAGAAAACTAACTAATGCGAGAAAGTCTGAGTCATTCTGTAATATCACTGGTTCCAAAACGTTGGACAGTCTGTTTACCCATGTGTTAGTTTGTCTGTATGGCTGGCTGGCTCTCTCTCACATCGTTGGTACTTATAATACGAACGCCTTTTATATATTTCCGCAATTGTGTTACATTATTTCGTTGGTTTAAAAGGTTTCCAGATATTTAAATTAAAATGAGCTTGAAGAACTTTTTACTCTCTTAATGTCATATTTCAATTCTTCTCTTAGGCGACTAAACCTTGGCAAAATATGAAAAATTGTACTTTAGGTGCCAATAGATAGCAGCTGGGAAGAGGGTGGGGCAAAAGCAAACTTGTAGTGACAACATTAACAACTCTAACTTTCTAACAACACTACATACGTTCTCGCATAATTTCAAACTTTTGCAATTTTCGATGTTACAGAAAGTTCAACTAAAATGAGACCTACGCTATTCGAGGATAAAGTGTAATAAAAATATTTGGAGACATTTTTGAGAAAATTTTGATAGCGCTGTTAAAACTTCATGTAAAGTGCCCCCCTCCCCCCAAATCTAAATATCCGTTTCAAATTCGCAGAGCCTAGTGTTCGGTCAGATCGATCACGAAGTATCAATTTTGGAGAAAATCGTCAGAACGTTTCAGGTGCTGGGGTTGACCACACACAGACGGGCAAACAGACGTTTTGCCGATCAATTTTTCCAATAAATTTTTCGGTCTCAAGGTCTCACATAACTGCTACTGGGTTACACCCAATTGCAGTTTAAATAAAATTTATAGATTCTGACTGCTCAGCATGTTAGAGAAAGTAATTTAGTACTTGCTTTTACTATGATTTATCTTTTTTTTCGTTAACAGGACGTGGCAATAAGAGTTTTTCTGTGGAAAAATTGCCTATTTCTGGCTCACTCGCGATTACAATACTTTCTCTTCTTAGGTAGGTGAGGAAGTAAAAGTTCATAGTAAAGAGATAAAGAAACTATCTATCTAGTAGGGGTTTAGTCTATGCGTTCTGTAGCACCCTTTGTTTAATAATATAAAATTTGTGCCGACTGAGGCCGCGTATTAACGTGCGAGAGGACAACTGTCCGAATTTTCGACACCAACAATTTTTACTAGGGGTAACCCGTCATAAATAACGGGCCGAAATTCTTGTATTAATAAAGAATAAAAACTTAATATTCATATTTTTAAAACAAAATGCAGTTACTTTTCTTTCATTTTAAGATTTTCTTTATTATAAATTTTCCCTATGAAATTGCTCTGAGATACCTCCCCTTAGAAAACTTCAGTATTCTGGACAGTTCTCCGTGAAATTGACAACAGGCAAAGTAGGGTTCTTCTTAAAACTCACTCATTTGTCTAAATCCTCTGACTTGTTAGTTTTGAGAACGAAGGCATTTATTAGAGGTTTGAATGACCTATTACTCCCTTGAAACATTAGTTTGAAATGTTATGCCAGGACCTTCTTCCTCGAAATTCAAAGAATGTCCACTCCTACTACCCCTTCCGTAACCCCAAACTCACTCAATCTACTGACTTAGGCACCGCAAAAACATTCAAGTTTTATCGCGTAATATCAGTCCAATATCACGAAATTCTGTTGTGATTTAATAGCGGTCAGGTCTGTTTTTTATTGCTTATGGAACCGTCCTATGTAAAAAATCTTTTTTGGTAGTATATCCTTAATCCGTAAGTAGTAATATGCACAAAAATAAAACTTTATTTTGCTCCAATTGCTCGATCCTTACAATACAATCGCGGAGATGAAGGACACTATGATATACTCTTAGATTTATTTAAGATTGCTTCACTTTTCAAGTGTTTGTGGTCATAATGTTGGCCATCTTAAAATTATTATTTACCTCTCGGTCACCACACATTTATATATTACTCTACTTCTCTCTGGGGATGGGTCCTCCCTTTGGTGCCGAAAGAAATTTACTGGGACTGTTGGGGGAGGAGAACATTTTCGGAGAACCCTTCGGAGAACATTTTCAGAGGTATTGTGTCTTGTCCCTTGTGTCCATTCCGGTACTTTCACATTTTTAGAGATTCGGGAGCCAGCAGCACATAGCGCTTATCCGTTCTAACCCGTAGGCAAACTTCTTTTCTTCCGGAAAAAGAAAGCCTAGGCGCGTCTTGCCCACAGTGGTTGAACATAGCACCTACCAAGAGGCAGAAAATGTCACATGCGTCATATTTCTGTACAGATTTAATCCAGTGTTACTACCTCGCCCAGGGGCAACTTTTCGAAAATTTTTCTCTGTTGTTATGAGAACAGTAGGTTTATCTAGGGATCCCATTGTTTAAAACGAAAAACCGGGGCATAACACAAAATTATGATTGAGTAGGGGGGGGCTCATACGAAACAATTCCGAGTACTTTGTAAACAAAGAAATACTTTACTCCTTTCGGTGCGTTTAAAAACAGTGCATTGTGATATAAATGAGCTGACAATTATGAAACTAAGACTAATTATACTTCTTTTTTTGATTTAAGAAGTTAAATACAGCTCGGCAGATATCAGATTCCACTTCCTCTTTGGAACAGTCAGTAGTTTCTTTTATAAATGAGGAGTGCGCCTTTAAATTTTCACTAAAAACATACTTTCTCTGGGACATTTTGATCCTTAAAAAAAACTTCACAATTAATTTGAACATTAAACTAATTATTTCGATTGAGACCATTATGAACCGATTATTTCGAATGAGAACAACTTAACATTCCCCACTTAACATGCGAACAAAAAGGAATGTCGCAAACGAATGAACAAATTTTTCTAATGAATCGTTGTCAGGTTGACCAACAGTACAACCGGAAATTCAAAGTCATGGATTCAAAATTACTGTAAATGCCATCAGAAAAGTTTGAACTTTTTTGTTGTTGAAAAACCCTGAAAATTTTTAGCGTTGCGAAATGATTCCGGGACAAAGGTGCAAATTCCGAGACTCTCTTGGGAAAACAGAGATCCGTCGGGATTCTTAGTGCAACATAGATAATACCACAAGTGCTTTGGAAATAAATCCGTCGATAAATCCCCGACTCGCGAAGCAATTACGATTGTATGAATTATAAGTGAATTTAATAACCTGTAAATAACTTATTGCAATTTAGCTTAACCAATTATAAATGTCTACTAGATTAGAGCAAAATTTTGTTGATGAACAAATTTTTTCGCGTTTAATATTTTCGGTCTCCGTAGAATCATTGTTTTGCATCTCTTCCACAGACATGTATTCTGCCAATATGCGTAACAAACAGGACTGAGATCATATTGCTCGCTGAGTAGAGAGATAAATGGTGATTCATAATCACGAGTTTACAAGCGATAAGTCGGCACGACATCAATCCGGCTCTGCATCACGCCAGGACAATCACGTATGCGAGAGTCACCAGAGCAATGCCTTCTTTGGATTGTTGTATCCACGCAATATCCAGAGTATTCAAACTCATTAAGATTTTTTGCTGCCGAAGAGGCATCTAAGCAGATAATTTGATGTTTGGGAGAAGAAAAGGAGATGCACGTATTTTATGAAAATAAATGGACACACATTTTTGGAAAAAATGTGTTTTCGGTATCAGAGACCCAAACAGAGAAGGCACGTATAAACAGGTGGCATTAAAGCATAGTCCATTCTTCGTCGCTGTGAAGAGGGAGGATAAGGAGATCTAACGAAAGGAGATTTTATTGTTCATGCACTCTCTGCAATCAGAATCCTATCTTCTAGTCTGTTTCTACCCATTCGAGAAGACTGTGTGATGCGGGGGTGATGATATCCATTCAATTTCGTCAGTTGTCGGTGAAAAAAAGATGATAACCATGTAAAAATGGTTCAACTATCATAAACTTATGATAGTTGATGATTATGTATCCCCTGAGTTCGTCATTCCTAGAACCCTTTTTCTTCTTGTCAGCGTGACTGATATCTGATGAACCAATTGACAGCCTGAGTTCTCTGAACGACAATGAGGCGGTGCACACCGATTTTGGTGATTTTTTTAACAATGCAAGAACAACACCAACACAGATGCAACACAAATGCTCCATCACTAGAACTCGGATAATGTCCTTTTTGCCTATTTTATTTCTTTGAATGTATTTTAAGCAACTCACCCCATTATCAATGTTTACCTCAGAAATGGCTTGTGCGGGGTTTCTATAATGCCTGTAAATGCCTATTTTAGAGATAATTGCCTAATCGAGCGTTAACAGCCTTTAAGTGCCTATATTGAATTTTCCGCATTTTAATTATTCTTCGTTCACTGTTTTGTTTTTTACAATCTTTTTTGAGAAATCACTGATATGTAGTTTTTTACCAAACAAGTAACAACCGCGTAAAATCTGCCAGGGTGTCCTCTGATCGAGAAGTTCTATGCCTTGTGTTCTATGCCTCGAGCAGGGACACAGCTTAGAGACGTATGAGAATTTGACACCGAGCGGGTTACCTTATCTATTTCACCGAAATCCGTCGGGCGCTCCGGAGTACAGGAAATTGCTCTCGTTTTTCCGATCTTCGCAATGATTAGTGAGCTATCTATTCCTCACCAAGAACACAAATCTCTTCAAAAATAGCGCTCCCAGCATCTTTCGCGTTTTGGAAGACAGAATTACACAAGATAGGGGGAGGTTTCTTCGATAATTTTGTATTGGTTTTGAAGTTTCGTGCATGCCAGATCAGTAAATTTGCTTTCCGTGTTAAGCAAGCTTGCTACAATGCCAAAAGAGAAAGTTTCAAGAAGTGCGTTGCTAAAAGAGTGGATTTATGGAGATTCACGGCGGACTGGAAATGTATTTTTTTGCCAATGTTGTGAAAACATGGTAAACTATGCAAAAAATACTTCTTAGAACATAAAAACATTGCAACTCATGAAAAAGAATCCGAAAAAAGTGAGAAAAACTATTCAAAACTTATTCAGCAAATGCAGTCAAAGGATGAAGAAAAGAAAGAAATTCAACACAGACTTGTGCCATGCCGCAAACATTCCATTTTCAAAACTTGAAAATGCAACATTTAACTAGTTTAACAAACAAAATTCATAAATGTTAATACCTCGAGTTGGGTCGAAATGTATCTGACCTTGTGACAACTCAAAGACCTTCAAAGATATCAACATGGTGTACACATAATCTTTATTTTAACACGCAACTCATGGCAGGGAGCCATTGCTCCTACTGTGGTAAATGGCAGCTGTGTGTCTTTGCTTCCTGACAAAACAAAGCCTTAGCTGGCATGTCGGGCCAGCACATAAGGAGGTGAGGTGTGCGTCAGGTAATATGCGAAGAAACTTTCCAGATTCTGTTTTTTTTTTCTTTTCATTCAAGCCATGTGACTGTCAGGTAAGAGCATCACAGACCGGAGATAATAATTTTGGGCAGAGCGCGACAGGGCAGGGAATGAGGTGAGTTTGAAAGCTGCTGTTCGTCAATGTGCTGAAATCAATTTGTTCTATCCTATTGATTGTCCACATTTTTTGTGGGAATGATTTGTCCTCAATTGGACTTAACTGTTCCTTTTGCTCATGAGAAAAATGAATTAAACAGTTATTTCTAGGTGCAGGCTCTTCCTCTCATTCAAATCTGTCTGTTTATCCAACGAAACTTTATGCGTTTCTGGGTAATTTTCATAGTCCTGAATTATTTTGCAACGTGACAAATTCTCTAACCCCATATCTTGGACTACGCGGTTTCGTAGATTGACAAAACTTGGTTATAATATTTAGACAATATTAATGGGATTTATTCTCCTCATGATTGAAATAGCGTTTGCACTGCAACCACTTCAAGAGTAGACATATAGAACATGGCAGTGCGGGTACATGCAAAATTCCATATTTGCGGCCAACCCATAGTGTAGTGGTCAGAGACTGTTCGCTTTGAACATCTGGGCAACAAATCGATCCCCGTCCGATGTTACAGGAATTTGTGATGGACAAATGGGGTACATGACCGGATTCCTGGAAGTTCTTCCATTTTCTCTTAATTCGTTTCACACAACTTCTCATTACTCACTCATTACTCACATCATTTCATCTCAACACAAACGGTTTACCGGCGTCAGCTATGTTGAGTTTTTCGGAGCTTCGTAACTACGACCATTATGCTGTCTCCCGAAAACTTCATGTCATACGTTAAATAAATAGGTCAATCGTCAACAGGGGCTAGGAGAAAACAGTTATACTTTTCATGGAGGTGAATCGGACTATCCTAGTGCCTGCTTGTGACGATCCACTTTATCAAGTATGTTTACGCTCGGTTCTGAGAGTACGAGATGAAGGGCGTCCCATGTGAGTGAAGCTGACCAAGAGCAAAGCAAGAGACGAGAAGGCCATCTCATGACGCAGAGCGAAGACGCCCGCATTTCACCAAGGAGATCCGGGTTCGTTTCCCATCGAATCTCATGTAAAATTTGTTCCAACAAAACGGGTTTGGCTGCTTCACAAGGGCTAGTCCAACTCCTGTGAAGTGTCGTAAACCCTACCCATATCCTTATTGTAGTGACGCAGGAGCGCGTGGTAGGAGGCGCGTACGCGGAGATGCTTCCTGGCGGTCCTCTTTGACAACTGACCGAGACGTGACGGCCATAATATTACCGGAGGATTACTCCAAAATTAAGTAGAGGTGCTAGAGAATGGAACAGACTTTCTCGTAGTAAAGTTTTCTAATTTCGTTGGTGTGGTCTGGCTTTAAGGTATTGCTCCATTCTCTGGCCACCTAACATCTATCGTCGCCCAAAGTACATTGTTTTGAAATTTTCTCAACTTTTTGCTTTCCTAGTTGTAAAATCGAATTATTACTTCAAGAATATTAAAGGAGAGTAAGAACTTGTCCTAATTAGAAATTTTCATATAAAAATCTGAAGCGATTTTTAAGAAAATGGTGATTAAGCATTGCTGTAAATGCGAAATTTGAAGCTACTTTTCACAGGAATATATTGAGTTTTCGAAAAAACTTCAATTGAAGTCATTTGGAACACTTCCACTCATAATGTAATCATTAATACAAATCGATGGATGTGTCCGTTTTAATGGCGTGAGAGATTTAAAAAAATTACATTTGTGAAAGCTTTGAAAAAACAAATGAATACACCAAAATTAACTTTACATCATATTTAACAGTGCAATAAGCACTATCTATTGGAAAAATTTGAAGAAAAAATCATTTTTGAGAAAATGGCTTTTGAGGTTTTCTGAAAATGTTTGTGCTCGTTTTTACAACAAACTGTTGAATTTTCCAGAAGCTTTATTTGAAATTATTTGAAGCACACGTGCTCATAAATATAATAATGAAAAGAAATCGCATTTAATGTACATTTTATAGACCTAAGAGACAAGTCAAAAAATTTAATTTTTGAAATTTTTGAAAAAACAAAAGAATACAGCAATACGGCCTTTATGTCACGGCATAGTATTTGTTTGGCACTAATCTTACCAAAAATTTAATTAAAAAATTTGGAGTATTTTTTGAGAAAATCTTGTTTTTGTTATATTAATTGCAAATATTAATTAAATTGCAAATATTACACGCACTATTGCACGAAAACTTTAAAATTTACAAAAAAAACTACATGACCTAATTGAAAGATCTATTTATGCACAACAAATTTCATTTAAAGGAAAAATCCAGATCTTCAATTTTGTAGTTGCCGGAAAAATTCAAATTTTTGCAATTTTCGAAAATTCTGAGTTAACCCTGTATTTCTGACATATGCCACCTTTATAAGTGTAATTTGCTCTTATCTTACAAGAAATTTAAAGAAAAAATTTGGAAACGTTTTTGAGAAAATTTTGAAAATATCCAAGGGACGTCATGTAAAGTACCCCCAAATTTTAAAAGAACGTTTATCAAAATTTCAAAGCTTCAACGAGAGCCAGATCGACATGGGATTCTTCAATTTGGAAGAGATCGTAGGTGTTTAGGCGCTTGTAGTGTTCACAGACGGACGGACGTTTTGCTTCCAAATGGTTTTTCGGCATCTTATACCCACAAAACAGGGATTCTGTCTACACCATGTGTTAGAGGATTTTTTCTTTTAATTTAGCAACTGATTTTATGCACTTTTTCGCCACCAGAGCCCGGCAATGAATTTTTTTCCGCCGAAAATCTGCCGTTTTTTTCGCGCAGCATTACATAACTTTCTCTATACTACGTATATTTCTCCGTATATACGTACGTGTACGAGGAAGTAAAAAGCGTTGTAATTAATGGAGCATTACTCCTGAAGCGAAAAAAGCGCTCAACGCCCCTCAAGGGATTTGGACACGCGTTGCGTCAATTATAGATGCAAAAAGATGAAACAAATGTTGGCAAAGATAATATTTATTGTTGTTCATATTTATTTTCCTTACGAAACATTCAACCTGAAAAAAAAAAATCGTGGCCAAAGCGAAGCATGGACACTTGGTAGATCATTAGCAAGCCATAATGTACTAATAATACGTATTAAATGTATAGAAATGGCCTTTTAATGTGCAAAAACCTGTCTTACCATTTAAATCCACTTTCGAACAACAATCATAATTTATTTGGTATGAACTTTTACATTGATTGGTTTGACTGATTAGTACACGTGCCCTTCATCGTGAAATTACTTTCATTATTTTATGTCAATAATTATAAAGGCTGCGACGATTTTGATGCAAATGGGTGATTAATTGATTATGAATAAGTTTTTCGTCTTATTACAAATATAAATTTAGTTTTTCAGGTAGAGTTTTTTGTAAAAGTTTCGGTTTTTCTTACTTCAAATTAGCACGTCCGCAAATTAGCATGTCACAGGGCTGCGACGATTCGCTGCTTTTGATTAAAAGCAGGATGACAATGAGTCGGTGTTGCAACCTGATTGAACATGTGAATTCAGTTTCGTCACATCGCCCATAGTTTCTAAGAAATTTACGATTGATTAAATTTCAAATGAACGTTTTACAATAACTTACGTATTGTTATATAGAATAGAAGCCACTCGATACTGTTTCAAGAATAGTTTATCGTTCTCTAACCCCAGTTTTAGTCAGTTAGTTGTTTTTTGACATTTAACAAAAACTGTTTGTTACAAATGCTGTAAACGTACATCTAATTGGTGAGAAAAGGGTTTCAAAGAATGGCGAGTTCATCTAGAAGATGTTAAAGTGATCCTAACTGTTTTTGTTACACATGTGACCCACTTGCACTAAAACTCCGAAGAGAAAATATCACCTCGTTTGTAAAGGAAGCGTATCACGCTTACTTCGGCATTAAGTTAGGGGATCAAGATACGTTCGGGCCCCACATAGTGTTTGTCACACCTGTGTTGCAGGTTTGAGTCAATTGTATCAACGGAAGCAGAAATATTTATCTTTTGGTATTCCACTGGTGTGGAGAGAACAGAAGAATCATGTAAACGACTGTTACTTTTGCACGGTGAAAGTGTATGGACACAATAAGCAAAGTATGAAAGAATTGGTTTACCCGAGTATTCCGTCAGCCATTAGAACGGTACCACATGGTCCTGACATTTCTATATCACAGCCACTACATGACCTTCCATGTACATCATCTTCAGATTATTGAGACTGCTGTGATATGAAATGGACGTTATTGATTTACCCCAAAAAGAGAAAAGACATTGTTTAATCAAGAAGAGGTATGAGATCTTGGCCTTTCAAAGGAATCGACGCAGGTTTTAGGCTCACGGTTGAAAGAGAAAAACTAGAGGTGATATAGAATGGCACAGACTTTCACGTAGTAAAGTTTTCTAATTTCCTTTTTGTGGAACTGGGACTGTACAGTCTTGCCCCTCATTCTTGCCTGCTGCTATCTATCGCCGCCCGAATTACATTATTTTGAAATTTTCTCAACTTTTTGGTTTCCAAGTAGTAGAACCCCAATATTAACTTAAGAATATTAAAGAAGGCTAGAACCTCGTCTTAAATAGCAATTTTCATTGAAAAATTTGGAGCTGTATTTAAGAAAATGACGTTAAGTGTTACTGTAAATGAGAAATTTGAGGTACTTTTTCACAGGAATCTATTGAGTTTTAGAAAAAATTCATTTGAAGTCATTTGAAGCATTTTTACTCAGAAATGCAATAATGTACACAAATCCAATGAAAAGTGTGTATTAGCGGCGTCAGAGATATTTAAAAAATGACATTTGTGTAATTTTTTAAAAAACGAGTACCAAAATGAACTCTACGTCATAATATGTTACTACGTCATATTAACAGTGTTATTACCACTGCCCCTTGCAGAAGTTTGAAGGAAAAATTTGGAGCCATTTTTGAGATGGCGTTTGAACGTTCCTGAAAGTGCGAAATTTTGAGCTCATTTTAACAGAAAACTGTTGAGTTTTCGAGAAACCTTATATGACATTATCTGAAGCACATGTACTCATAATTACAATAACATGAAGAAATCGCCTCTAATGCAAATATTCCCGACGTGAGTGAAAAAAAATGTAATTTTTTGTATTTAACAAAAAAAAAAGAATAGAGCAATACAGCGTTTATGTCATCTTATAGGATTTGTTTTGTACTATACCTACCAAAAATTTAAAGAAAGAATTTGGAGCCGGTTTTGAGAAAATCGTGCTTTTGTAATTTTTTAAAATTGCAAATATCGCACGCACTATTACACGAAAACTACTAAAATTTTCAAAAAATGTACATGACCTGTATGAAAGAAATATTTATGTACAACAAATTTCATTTGAAGAAAAATTCTCCGTCTTCAATTCTGTAGTTGAAAGAAGACGCCGCAAAAATTCAAACTTTTGCAATTTTCGAAAATTCAGAGTTAACCGCGAAAATCAGCCTATGCCACCTTCCATTTTACCCTATTCTTACAAAAAATTTAAAGAAAAATTTGGAGCTGTTTTTGAGAAACGTTTGAAATGTCCGGGGAGCTTCATGTAAAATATCACCAAATTTTAACGAATGTTTTTCAAAATCTGAAAGCTTCAGCCAGACGAACAGGGGTTTCTTCAATTTGGAAAAAAATCCTACGCATGGTTTTGATGCTAGCAGTGTTCACAGACGGACGGACGGACAGATGGACAAACGGACGGACGTTTTCTTTCGAATTTTTTCGGCATGAAGGACCCACAAAACTGGGATTCTGACTGCACCACGTGTTAGAGGATTTTTTTCTCTTAATTTAGCAACTGGATTCTACCTCTCTTGTTTTCACGGCCCGACAATTAATTTTTTTTCTATCGAAAATCAGCCGTTTTTTCGCGCAGCATTACATAACTTTCTCTATACTACGTACATTACTCCGTATATACGTATGTATACGAGAAAGTAATATGCTCGTTCCAAACACAACGTTTTACTGGTATCAAAACAGAGAAGAAGAGTTCCTTGATTATTTCTCGAAAATACGTCAGTTTGTATACTACAACAACATCTATGATGTACTTTAAAAATTTGGAGTATGTCAGTGATCAATGCAGGTTGTTTATAGATTCTTCGAAACGCAGCCTCAAAACTGTTTTTCATAATGGAATTCAATACGCCCCTGTTCCAGTAGCCCATTCTGTTCCTTTAAAGGAAATATATGAAAATATGGACGAACTCTTAAAAAAATTAATATTCAAGAACACCAATGGGTTAATTATTTGCGGAGACTTGAAATTTATTTGAATATTTAGATTTATTACTAATTCTGCAAATAAGTTTGACAACTTGGTGTTAGAATACATTAACTTAACATTACAGAACTTAACAAGTATACACAATTTTACAAAATTTACAAACTTTAGAAATTAACATGAACATTTCACCGCGCAAGCTCCCATAGCACTCCACCTCACCTCACTTCACTTCACTTCACCAACAGGTTAATATTGTTGGGACTTCAACTAAGATTTACTAAGTTCCCCAGCTTTCTATGAGAATGGGATGGCAGGACTCGTGAATTGCACTGGGTCAAAAGGGATTGGATTGTCAATCAGAAATACTTTGAATCCCGGAGGTAAAAATGTCATAAGAAGAAGTGTGGTTAATCGTGAGAATATTATTTTGTCACCACTACATATCAAGCTTGGTATAATGATACAGTTTGTCAAGGCTTACTTACACAAAAATCTTAGGTGTCAGAGAAAAATAGATTTCTGATAGATTAAGTATTTGCTCAAATGAACTCAAATCACCTATCAGAATCAAAATTTCCGGAATTTTTTTTGCAGCCCTGTGTTATTTACAATTAAAATAAAAATTATAGTGTTGATTTTTGAAAAGTAAGATCAAACTTAAGAATCTTTTTCGTTTATCATAAAATGAAACAACTAAAATAGCGACGACGTGAGTTAGGAAACAACAATAATTCACAATATGGATTACGACAAGATATCTGCTACCACCACGGAATTTAAAATAACGACATATATGTCGTTAATATATTATATTATGTTAACATAATATGTTATGTTCCACAACCTGTTAGCCATCTTTGTTTAAAAGTAGGGGTATTTTCGTGACGAGTTTCGACGTGACCAAATTTGGTCGTGTAATAGTTTACGTAACATTTATTCGGTACAATGATGACATTTAAAAGAGTAGGAAAGTGCACATCTTGAATTTAAGAAGTATTGTTTTACGCGTTGTGCCAATCATTTTTGTTCTTGACGTTTGATTCACGTGATGACACCGCAAGCAGTTTAGTAAGGACGAACACCAGCAGCAGTTATTCTTATGATGTAATAAATACTTATGTGTGTGTGTGTGTGTGTGGGGGGGATGAATCGCCAAAAAGCGATTCGATGTGAAGCGGGCTCGTGATACAGGGAGCAAACGCGGCAAGGCAATGCCTTCTGTAGAAGGTTTTGGGCAAGGGCGGTAACGAGCAGCAACGTTGTCTCTGTCAAGCACAAAGGAAATTGGTACAACGCGGCGTGCACACCGTAGTAGTTTCAAGTTCCTTGGAGATGATGTGGCTGCTTTTATATTGGAAGTCTTTCCCTGGTTTTGAGGCGTACCAAACTTATATGTGCTTCACATTCGAATGCTCCGTGGCGCCGTCCCCTAGCAACGAGCGAGAGCAACAGCTTCTGCGATGATGTTATTATCCTCGCTGTCACGAAAGTGCCATGAACAAATGAAGGAGATAGGGCGAAATGAGAGCTGGTATTCGCTTTGTGTGAAGCGCGACCATGCATGCATCCAGCTCGTGGCAAGGGTGGTAGACTGCCTCTCCCGAGGTCCAGTTGTCAAGCATCAAGATTATTGGTACGCGGCTTTTGAATGTAACGATCCTTTCGTATATCATGTTCGTAGTATAGGTGAGTTTTGCAGCTCTCTCATGCAACCAATATATGAGATCTCTAAAGAGATTTTAGGAGATCTCAAAAGAAGAATTAAATGGAGATGTGATGAATTGCACTTTAGCTTTAAAATTATGAAGGATTTGTTTGGAAAAAAAGAAAAAAAAAGGAAGAAAAAAGAAAAGAAAAAAGAGGCCCAATATTCCCGACAAATGCAACCAGCAATACTCGGGCAGCGTTGTAAACACTTATACAGTAATATAAAAGCAAAACTAAACGTTCTAGGACCTTTGAATTTTGATGGAAAAGATCTCAAAGAAACATTTTTCACGCCGTAATCTACAGGATGAGATCTTCTTGAACATTCTATTAAATTTTTGCTGGTTCGGCGCTTCTTGATACTACCCCAACAGTTCAGACACGTGCAGAATCTGCAACTATGTGAAATTCAACTCGATATTCTATGCGACTGAATTGCACGTGTGTATCTCTCTGCTCGGTAATAAAGTTAAATAAGAATAGTTTGTATTGACAAAGATGTATTTTACTGATATGTTAAAATAAGTTCAGTTAAAACAATTACTAGTAAACATTGAAAAGAATTGACAGAAGATAAGAGGGCCTTGAAGAAAAAGGTACATAATGAGCAAGTAGAAGTATTTATACATTTTTAAACAAATAAACACATTAACCATTTTCACCCTTAATGTGGAAATGGAAGGTTAGGGAAGAAGGTGGGGTTTAATATGGCAGAGATTTCAAGTGGGTATGTTAGTCACATTTTCGTAAATTAAAAATTAAAATGTTTAAGAAAACTGTTTTTCTGTTTAACAAACTGTGTTTTCGGAAGTGAGAAGAGGTACTACATAAGTTTTGGTTCATTTCCTCCCGTGGAGGCACTGAAAGGGTGAGTTAGATGTTTTCGGTTTTCGTTTATAAAAGTTTCCATTCTTGGAGGAGAAGTGGATGAAAACTTTCATCCATTGCTCTTAGATGTAATTGCAACTCTTACGGTCGAGAGATTATGAATGTTGGATTTTACATTTCTGAGCGCATCGTTTTGTATGGTGTGGAATGTTTTTATATTGTATTTAGCTATATTTCTCCACATCGGGCAAACATACGATATAGTCGGTCCAATTATTGATTCATAAATTTGTCATCAGGTTTATACTTTAAGGCAGGATTTCTTTAGGGAGTGCTTAAAGTTGAGATATTTTTGCTTGCGTTCTTTATTGTCATGTAACTTTTTGAAATGGACATATTGAAGGCTTTTGGTCTGGTTGGCAGGTTACGTGAACTTGGGCGACCCGTGCTACTACGACGAGGAGTGCGACACCATCACCACCTTCTGCCGCGACCGCCGCGTGTGCGCCTGCAAGGAGCGCTTCCGGGAGGCAGAGTCACGTTGCGTCGCCAGTGAGTACCCCCTCACCCAACGCGCCTACCACACTCCATTGCACATCACGCGGCTACCACACTTACCACACTATTCCACAGCAACCTCACACCCTCACACATACCACTGCACTGCACTTACAACACACTATTCCATAGCAACCTCACCCCCTACCACATACCACTCCATTGCACTTACAACACACTATTCCATAGCAACCGCACCCCCTATCACATACCACTCCACTGCACATCATGCACCTCACCGCACTTACCACACACTTTTCCACAGCAACCTCACCCCCTACCACATATGACTCCACAGCTACGCACCTCACTGCACTTACCACACACTGTTCCACTGCAACCTTACCCCCTACCACCTACCACTCCACTGCACATCACGCACCTCACCGCACTTACTACACACTATTTCACAGCAACCTCACCCCTTACCACACACCACTCCACTGCACATCACGCACCTTACTACACTTACCACACACTATTCCACATCAGCCTCACCCCCTACCACACACATCGCATACCTCATCCTACCTTCCACACACTACTCCACTGTACCTCCAACCTCCAACAATATAACACCCTAATGCACACCACACTCTCCATCCCCCCTACCATACACCACTCTATTGCACATCACACACCTCATCCCACCTACTTCACACTACTCCCATGCATATCACGCACTTCAACGTACTTACCACATGTTACTCATGCCAGATACCACTGCACCTCACTCCCCGCACAGTCCACTCCACGCCATGCACCTCATTGCACATTCCCCCTCACTTCACCCGCCAACCATTACGATCAATATCAAGATCATGATTCGATGGATACTTCATATATCCCTATTGTTTCATGTAATTGCTATGAAATTTATACAAGTTCTACTCCTTTAAAAATCACCAAAATTAAATGCATGAGAAGATAGCTCTTTCTTTCGAGTATTTTAAAACGTGATAATTCTTTCCGGTTAAAATGTCGTTACTATCTGCGATGTCGCCACAAGTTGTATGAGTATTTGGCGTCAACCATGTTGAAAGAGACGCAGAACGTTAACATGCTTGTTCATCTTTTCTTCTCTGGTTTCTTAAAACAGTTTTATTATGTTTCTTCCATTGCTTCATTGCTAAATATTGAGCAATTACAAACAATTAAACACAATATACCAGCAAGAAGTCGATACTATTTGACTGGCAAACAAAGTATAATATAAACGCAAATGACGCCAAGTCCAGGACAAACGTAGAAGTGGAGGTGATAACGATAGAAGCTACTGAATGATACGAAATCGAATGTTCGAAGAACAAGATTTGACAGATTTTTTCTCTGCCTATGAGGCACAAATAGGAACGACTAAATCAATTCTGTGAATATTTTAGCTTTATTTCGGTAATTATTTCTTTGCAACAAGTTGCAGGGTGTTGAAGGGAATAAAAGAGGAAAAACAAATTAATTCGGGGTAAGTCATAGACTAACTTGATATTTCCTATTAATATAGTTTTATCAAGAAGGGAAAAACAACAACTAGAAATAATTTCTGGAAATATCAGCATGGAGTCTTCATTCGGGACCCTCGATTTCGGGGGCCCCGCTGTCGCATTCCGGTTGCGCCAGCCTAGCTACGCACCTATGAATAATGGAAATTCTCGAGAAAACTTCACCCTTACCGCTTGGTTTAAACGATCCCTCAAGTTTTATGTACTATATACGCCCACTGTCCTGTCAACTATTCTAGATAATATTTATTTCCTACACTCAGTTCCGTTCAAAACTCCAGATTCTCATATGGAATTACACATTTCGTATCTGGGACATTCGATTGTGTTATCGCACGCTCGATATGATAAAGCTATGAGTGCTCTACGTTGGCTCAACCGGGCTCTTCGATGTTGCGCTGGATGAATGAGCATATTAATAGGACTTTTCGTGGTAGGATGTGAATGGTATGGAATGGTAAGGAATTGAATGGTAACCAGTAAACCATTCAAAAGAGTAACAACTAGCATACATTAAAGCAGAATACAGAATTAGTTCATTTATTCGTTTCCACTGATATTTCGTAGCACTGACTCAAAAACTGAATTTTCTTTCGTTACAATTCCAACGCGAGCCGTATGGCTTTCCAACAGCTCCGGCTCCCAGTGTTGTATGAGCGGAGGTGTTATCGCCTCCTGGAATGAGCTGATATGAATGCGCTCAGACAAGAAACAAGGGGACGGGGTAGCTCACATGTCGGCCACGCCCACTTCCCCAGAAGCCATCTCTGCTCCTGAGGCTCCCCACAGGTCCTCCAAACAATCAAGTCTATGGATGAGATGCAATTTTGAGATGAAACTAATTTCTTGAAATATCCAGTAAACTCGTAATTTAATTTAAATACGCTGCAAATCACGTTTTGAAGATATTTCTTCGTTGATAATGGAATATCAGGTAAAAGAAAAATTATTTTATTTTGCCAACATTTCGGAATGTGATGTTCCTTCATGGGCTTTGCATGCGGAGTCAGTTTACAATAAATTATTATCACACAGTTGTGAAAAAATGAACACTTAAAAAATTAAAAAGACAAATCAATATTAAAAACTGTAGTCCAAAGTTCTTCATTCTACATTTACCTGACCAAAAACTTCATAGAATTGTCATGTATATTGTAAATGAATTAACGGCAAATTGCTTCAGATGGGGAAGAAAAATAAAAAATTATGCCCCCTTAGTTTTCTCGAACATTGTTTTCTCATGAAACAAACTCAGGTGAATGATATAAGAGTTTCAAGGTTTTGAACACGTCATGGCACGTTTAAAATTTTGAATATTTTATCTTACTTTTTTAAATCCGACAAATCTGTGCTTGGGGCGAAGTCCTCATGAGCAGTCAGGACGAAGTGGGCAGAATGCTTACACATTTCTTCCGATAACAGGCCCATTCACAGGCAGTCAACCGATTCGTTACAAGAGAGCGTTGCGGAGCACCACGCGGCGGACTGTTCAAATCTTTCACCAACAAAACGGCCCTGTACTCCGTTTTAAATGGATGACATCTCACAGATCGTCAGGTATGACGCGGTAATCTAATCGGGAGCTTCTGTACCAAAAATTAAGATACAACGAAGCTCCATATTGGATAACCGCGTCCAGCTGTCAGTCTGTCAAAAATCATTTGATTTAAATCAGAATACACAAAAATGTGACAGTCACAATAGAAACTTCGACTCTTGCCATTACATTGAAGAAAATATAAATCTGCTACGCACATTTGGCATTGCCACAATCTGTATATTGGTACAATTTTATCGTTTTGTGGACTTATCAAAATCACTGCAAAATCATCACGGCTGAGACGCTAATCTAGATATTTTGGTTCCATAGGCGGCGTCGTAACCCACTGAGCTAACATCTCTGCAACCTATCAAAGTACTGGTATCAATGATTCGTGTTTACATTTAGAAAAAATCGAACCCTTCGTAACATTAATGAACGTACTTTGCTATTATCCAGAGAAACAAGAATGGAACCACTTTTGATAAAATTTGGAAAATCGTGTTGAATACACCCCAAAATTGAAATATCCGTTCCAAATTCAAAGGATCATGAATCTGTCAAATTGATTGGGGAAAATTAAATTTAATGAAAATCTTGTGTTCATTTTTAGTTGCTATCGTTTTTCACGGACAGACAATGTAGAAACCAATTTTTGTTAACAAGGTTAAAGAAAACGTTGAATACATATTAGAGAAAGTAATTTGCTACACGTAGTAGCGTGAAAAATCCCCATATTGGAATCAGGGATTAAAAAAAACTAGTTTTTCTGTCGAAACAATGGCAATTTTGGCTTCAGCATTACAATATTTTCATACCGGGTGAGGTGGCTCAGGGCATCTACTGATGTCACTGCAGTGGCTATGAACGGAAGACTCTAGTTCGAGTCCCGACAGTGGCAGAATTTTAGACACTAGTCTAGATAGCTAGATAGAATTAAGCCGCTGTCTGGAAGAGAATACTAGCAGCCGGCTGCTCTGATCGGTAGTTTTCCGTGGTTTCTCCGATGAATACCACACGAATGTCGGAGCAGTATCCTAACACATGGGCTAAGGACCTCACGCGATCTTTCCTTATGCTTCCTTGTCCTATCCTGACCCCTTACTTACACGCACACACACACACACACGCGCGCGCGCGCGCGCGCATACATTACACTGCTGGTGGGAAGTTCCTGGTTGGGGAAAACCCCGCTTGCCGACGGGCAGGTCAGCGCTGGATCTCATCATCCACTGGGGATCACCGTCACCTCACGATGAAAAACATGCACCGCACTTACGGGAATAATTGCCTTATTAGTAGACGCGCTCGGAATCATCAATCAATCAACAATATTTTCTTTAAACGTGTAATTATATAGTGTGGCGTCATGGAGAAAAACACAGACATTTACAAGTATATTTACATGTATGTACAATAACCAACTTCTGCTCCGAACCTACACACTTGTAAGTATTTCCCTGTGGATACCCCACATAGCTAGGGAGGCCCCGCCTCCTCTGACGCTACTCCCGCGCCACTACCGTGACCTCGTCACCCGTGCACTAGGCACGACACGCCCCAGCCTGGGCGTAATGTTTTGCGCATCGCGCGAGGTTTCCAGAATAAAACCCACCGTGTGAGCTCGTCGGCTCGATTTTATACCAGAGTGTAGCCGTCACGTGACTGTCCTAGGTGTAGGAGGGAGGCTCGCGTCTACCACGTGACCTTCCCGGTCAAGCTGGCGTCCCCTTTGTCTAAATGTATCCCAACGCCGGGGCGCCAGCTATTCAGCCCTCAGGTATGCGATACTTCCGCTTCTCCTCCCACCCACGGCCGCCAACGTGACGCTACAATAAACTTCCTTACAAGTAGTAGTATTTCTTATTTACAAGAAAGTGAAATTAGCTAACCTTTCCGTCGCGTCGCACGGTGGTCTGAACGTCGCGGAGGGGCCAAATCGCGCGCATGGGCTCCAAATTTTAATTTTTGAAAAAATATTTACTGATAAATATCAATTCTAGATGCATCAAATTACTAGAAACCAGGAGAAATAATATTTTTATCAATACTTACAGCCATATGACACCCTCAAAGCCAGGCGTTTCGGGCAAGGAAAAATTCAGTCATTCAAGCAGTGAAAATACACATACCTTTCATTGTTTATAACATTTTTCCTAATAAACTTTCCAACTTCTAGGAATTACATGCTCTTTCATATACCCTTCCAAACATATTAAAGCTTCAGCAGTGTCAATTATTTTTATTTTTCCTTTAACTAAGCTTTACGTAATTAATGTGTGCAAAAACTGTTTATTCTATTAATTAAAATAAATTTTCAGGAGCAATTACAACAAAACACGGAAAAACACATTCACGAAATTAATATATATTACCTAAATATTATTGAACAATTTTCTGTTGAGGTCAGCTGCCCCGGTCTGCCCTTCTGAGAATGATGACTATTTAAAGTTAATATTACGTGTTTGGAAAGAGCATCATCAGCACCTCGAGACATAATGACGACAACGTTTACTTCTTGAAAACTTATTATCTTTTCAACTTTCGGACTTATATTAATTGCATAAAATTTTCAATTTATTTTCAAAAAATTTCTTCTTTCAATGTGCCAAATTTCTTTGTTTTTAAATTAATTTAAACATATGAAATTGAGATTTGCAGAACTGAAACATGCATTAAATAAGTGAACTTTGACGGACAATAACATTAAAACATCTGAACACATCTCCGTGAAATTAATATATCGTATTAAGTAAACATTTGTAAATAGTATTTCGTTAAGAACAGCCGCCTTGGCCAACGTCTTCCAACATAGCGTTCATTTTAAAGTTTACATGACGAGGTTGAAAAAAGATATTCATTGAGTAATCCTTGACGGGCAATTACACAAAAGCGACTAAAACCACTTCTATAAAATTAATAAATATTATTAAATGGTCATTTGTTAATGTTTTTTCGTTAACAACAGCCGACTCGGCTGGCTTCTTTAAAAATGGTGACCGTTTATAGTTTACATGACGAGCTTTGAAAGAAGGGTCATTTTCAATAAGTCATCTTTGACTCGCAATTACACAAAAACAATTAAAAATACTGCCAAAAAATTAATAAATGTTATTATGTGGAAATTTTTTGATGTTTTTTGTTAACATTAGCCGCCTCGGCCTGCGTTTTTTAAAATGGCAACCGTTAAAAGTTTACATGACGTGGTTTGAAAGAAAGCGCCATTTTCAAACCTAAGTGATCATTCACGGGCAATTACACAAAAACAACTAAAAACACTTAAGTGAAATGAATAACTATTACATGGATATTTGTTAATGCTTTTTCGTTAGCAACAGCCACCTCGGCCTGCCTCTTTGAAAATGGCAATCATTATAAGTTTACGTGACGAGGTTTGAAAGAAATCGCCATTTCCATTAAAGTGATCTTTGACAGGCAATTACACAAAAACAATTAAAAACACTTTCATGAAATCAATAAATGTTATTAAGTGGACATTTGTTTATGTTTTTTGTAAACATCAGCCGCCTCGGCCTGCCTCTTTGAACATGGCGAACATTTAAACTTGATTTGACGAGCTTTGAAAGAAAGTGCTATTTCTATTAACTAAGTGATCACTGACGAGCAATTATAAAAAAACCGAATCACATCTCCATGAAATTAACATGTTATTAAGTGAACAATTGCAAATATTTTCTCGTCGCCCCGAACTGCCTCTCTCTGTGAACACACACAGTCAGCGTGCAGAGTCGAAGCGTCACCCGTGGATGTCATGCCAGAGGTGGCGCATAGGATAAAATGATCCGAACAGGAAATGACCTCTGGCACATGCATAATCGCAACTGCTAGAAATAAGGTCCATGTGATGTGAACATAACAGTCTCAGAGGAAGCTGAGGTGGCCAGGTCTCTGGCTTTTCCATATTATGATATTCATCACTTTATGGCTTTTGGTTCAAAACACAAGTAACATAATAGTGATACAATTATATAAAATTATTAATTATTGCCTGTCAATGCAACAGGTAAAATAGTATTCAATGTGTTATAGTGTAATTTATTATCATTAAATACTATTTATTCCTTTTACTACCTAAATAAAGAGTTTTACTGTATTTCTACCTTTGGAAACTATTGTTAAAAGAGTTCTAAACTCTATCTCGACCCAGTTTTTTAACCCGTTTTCCCTTGAGTCATGGTGTAAATGTGTATAATAACTTTTTCTTTACGTCTGGACGAATCAATGAAGCTTTGATTCATCTTCAGTAATATCAGATAAGAACAGTTTTGTTTTCGACATTAATAAATAAACAATATAAATTAAGTGCAGTATTATTACTTTACACCTAGATCGTGTTTCATTAGATTCAATCTGAAAGAATCATTTCAAAATCACTAATTAGTTACTTAATTTCATACCCTATGCGCGCGTTTCGATCCCGTTGAGACCACCGTGCGTCGTCCGTCTCGTGCGAAGTTGCGCCTGACTATTAACGATGTACTCTGTGCTTGTGCAGCGGTGGGGGCGCGCTGCAGCAGCGACTACGACTGCGGGTCGCTCGAGTACTCCATGTGCAACGAGGACAAGGAGTGTACCTGCAGGGAAGGCTACGTGCGCCACTCCTCCTACAACTACTGCCTCCCAGGTGAGCTGCTCTTTTTGTCCAAGATTGGCTAAGTACTATACCTGCGGTATTTTCGGACTCCAGGCGTTAACGTCAGTCAGGACTGGTCAACGGGAATGACAACAGTAGTAAACGGAATGTTAATGAGTGTCTTTATATCTTCTTCTACACTAATAAAAGTGAATTCAAAGACATGTAATCGACATCGATTCCACGAAAAGAAGTGTATGAATTGATACGAAAAATTTACAGGCTCTTCTTTACGATTTCACACAGTATCCCTGCAAAGTTTGGTAAAGATTAATTCAACGCAAATACGGAAAATAAATAATTTAAATAATATGCTGGTAGATGCACCACGATCATTATTTTTCGTCTGTCTCTACGAGACAGGTTCCTAATGGTATATTCCGCCAGAGGCCAGCCGCGATGCGGTAGAATCGCAGTGTACGCATAGCCGTAACGTTCACCGATTGCGATTACACTTTGTCAATTTATTGCTTGCAATTGTAAGAAGGATATATTAGGTATAGTACAATCATTGTAATTCCGCTAGATGGCGCTGCAGCACAAAATATTGCTTTATTTAAATGCAATTTCCAATACATCTGAACTTGATTGTTGCTGAGCGTTGCAGTGTGACGTGGGACAAGGTCGAGAAGAACAGGAGAAGCGAGCGGCACAAGATGGAGAGAGGAGAGGGAAAAGAGAGAGAAAGAAAGGGAAAGGAGAGAGAAAGAGGGAAAGGAGAGAGAAAGAGAGAGAAAGAGGGAAAAGAGAAGGAAGGAGAGAAAAAAGAGAGGGATAAGAAAGGGAAAGGAGAGGGTGTTCAAAAGAGAGAGAAGGAGCGAAGAGAGGGAGGGGAAGAAGGGTAAAAGGGAGCAAAATAGAGCGGAGGAAGAGGGAATAAGAGAGAAGGAAAGAGAGTGAGAGAGAGAGAGGAAATAGTGAAAAATAGAGAGGGAAAAGAGGGAGAGAGGGACAGAGAGAGGGGAAAAGGAAGATAAAAAAGAGGGGGGAAAGAGGGTAAGAGAGAGAAAGGGAGAGAAAGGAGCGAGAGATAAAGAGGGAAAAGAGAGGGAAAGAGGAAAAAGAGAGAGGGGATGGAAAGAGAGGAAAAGGAGAGGATGAAAAGAGAGAGGGAAAAAAGAGGGAGAGGGAGAGAAAAAGAGAGAGGGAAAAGAGAGAAAGATAGAGGGGAAAGGGAGAGAAAGATAGAGCGAAGAGAGAGGGGAAGAGAGGGAATAAGAGAGGAAAGAGAGTGAACGAGAGAGGGTGAAAGAGAAAGAGGGGGTAAGAGAGAGAGGGGGAAAGAGAAAGAGAGACAGAGAGGGAGAGAGAAAAAGAGAAAAAATAACTCTTAAATAAGAATAAAGGACAAGAAAGCTCTTCAAATTTTAAACGATATTTCTATATTTATTTCTTCTGCAGCAGCAACGCGCCGGGTAGACGCTAGTGAAAACAAAAAACCGATATAAGTGGACCACCAAAACCGCGCACAGTGAATATCTTCGAAACGTTTGTAGGTATTGGATTGTGGTTTACGTCAAGATGTAGTAGATGATATATTTCATTTTCTAGTATATAACTTTTTTAAATTGTTCAGATACTGACACAACTTTGTTTTTTAAAAGGAAATATATATTTTTCCTACCTCCATGCGCCCGTTGTTAAAACTCCGGAATTGTGTGTTTAAAGGTGCGTGTAAAACGGGGTTTATGCCCACTTGTCTGTGAGATTTAAATTTTTTGTACTTGGGCCCAGAATGATCCAAGGTAGTGTCTGTAATTTCCTCATTCGCATTTGAAATATCTTAACAACGGATAAACGTAGACTATCAATATTTGATTTTTCTCTAAAAATGACTTTCACAAACTCCCTTAGATACCTCAGAAGGCGTTTCTATGAAAATGGTGGCTAAGAACGGCGAAGGTTATTCTTAAAATAAAATACTTATGTCTCAGAATAAATGTTTCAAGCTTCTAGGGCGCGTCTTTCAAAAGAAGAGTGGCGCGCGTGCCACTGCGGGAAGTGTGTCCCCATTTCCTGCATTTGAGCCGCTCTGATCTAATGCGCGTGCGGACTGTTGCAGTGGTGTACGTGTACCAAGGGCGGTGTGAGGAGGACACGCAGTGCCAGGAGTCGTTCGGGGACTTCGCCTTCTGCGACGACTTCACGTGCAGGTGCATGGACGGCCGGCACGAGGCGGAGGGCAAGTGCTGGAACAGCAAAGGTTGGTGATGAGGTCGCGAAAGCTCTTAGCCCGTCGCGTCAAATTGACAAGGAAGGACCATGGTTTATCGTCTAGGGCACATAAACATTTTCTTTTCAAAAGATATGGACACAAAATATGTTATACACTGGCGTATATATAGTGTACATACTGTGAGAATTGTCATGAACATGTATGTCGACGCGCTGAATCCGAATCTGAAGGGTCTGACAACCACCTCTGAAAACAAAAAATTCAGAACACGGTGTTTTTTTAATTTTTATTTTATTTGAAAAACTTGAGGGTGGTGGCGCAATTCTAGCTTCGGATTCAGCGCGTCGACATACATAGAGAAACATGTGCCAAGTCTTTGTGTTGGCCAACTTTTTTATTTTGTGTGCTTATGGTATCAATTCATCTGAAATGAGTCAACTTTCTTCCCCCTGAAATGACTCATCCTTTATATAATTCACCAAGGATAGGTAACATTTTATATGATTTATGCAATGCTGATGACACAAAATCCCTTTAATGTGCCGTTGTGGGGCAAGAAATTACTCCTAGGAGAGCAACAAAATAAAGACGAAAAATGCATTGCTTTTTTATTAAGCATTATGCAATTATGAATCAAGAAGCTTGTTTATATAAGAAACTTAATTTTAGACTGTTTCTAAAGGAAAACGAATCATTAAATTAAAGAAATTTTAAAACGATGTATATTTTATTTTTCCCACGGATGAAAAAAAAGTATAGAAGGTATCTTTTGGAAACATGCTTCTCATTTCTGAATTGTGTGCTACGCGACAAAATAAATCATCAGGCGAAAATGCAATCCCCAACACATGTTACGCTGAGACACAAGTTACGATCGTGCACAATTCGGAACCGGTTCGTTCTAAACCCTTAAACCCCGCCTTTTGGACCCCAGGTCATGATTTTTAGTTTAAAATTCATCAAGTAAGACATTTTAGGACCTTTAGGACCTTTTTTAGGTTTACTTCTTCTGAAAAACCCGCTCCAGAGCATGGTAGAATAGCGTAAAATATTGAAACCGTTATAAAAACTAGTGGTGCTATAACAGCAATTTCTTTCTCGCCCGTATTTTTACGCAAAATTACGCGAAAAGTACTCAAATTTTCGAAAAATTATACATGACCTTGTTTCAAAATCTATCTTTTAGTAACAGATTTTATTAAGGGAAAATCTCTATCTTAAATATTTTAGTTGTAGGAAGCCTGAAAAAAGTTTGGACTTATGCAGTTTTCGAAAAATAAGGGTTCTCAACGAAGAAGAGACCTACACCGTTCTCTTAAATGCCCTTCACGTTATGCAACAAAAAATAATTTAAAAAAATTATTCCTATTTTTTAATTTTTTTTATTCATTTTATTTTAAGTCGCATCAACAGCAGAGGTTATTAGCGACTCCATTAGTTACATAGTAGTTACAATGCTTATTGGACGTTTACATTAATATTACATTACATTTAGAGATACATTTTGGAATATTTTTACATTATTACACAAGTGAAGCAACAAATAAATATGTACAACAGTATTTAGAAATATTACATACTTATATTACAGATATATGGAATAGTGTAGAGGTATGTATATAAGGACAGGAAACACATAACAACATATACACGTTAAATTAAATCTATAATGCCTATTTTTTTACAGAAGTTTATTACCTTGAGTTGGAAAGGATAGTTTCTTAAAATGGAGTTTAAATGTTCAGCATCAAAATATTTGATTCTTATGGAATTATATTTGGGACATTCTGTGAGAATGTGGTCAGTATTCAGGATTTTGTTGCAACAATCACACATTGGGATTGGTTTTTTATTTAATATATAACCATGCGATAATTTAGTATGTCCTGATCGAATACGCGAAAGAGCGACCTGTTCCTGACGAGAAAACTTTGCATAGGTTTTAAGAGAAAAGAATTCATTAATTGCCTTGTGTATTTTACTAATTTTGGAATCGTTCCAGAGAGTTGACCACCTCTTCCTCATTATTTTACCAACGTGCTTCAGATAGTCATCAGTTGAATACGACATTTTGTCATTTGTCTTTTCCTGTAGATCAATTATTAATGTCGGTGGTGTGGACTTGCTGATCGGGGATCTGGCTTCTATTTCTCTAGTAATATGAATGACCACCGGCGCGATACCTGCATCAGCGGTCTCTTTGCAGACTTCAAAGAGTTTGGTGTGAATTAAAGGCATATGATAATCAGGAGGTACAGTAATGCCATTCGGTATGTATGTAGATAGAATAATGAATTTCTTGTTACAGTTGGATTTGGCGAGGTCGATTGCCATTAAGAAAGCATAATTGTAGGCACTGTTTTTGCTGCTAAAAATGTTGAACTTAATATGGAAGGTCTTCAATGGAGACTGGATGAATAAACCCAGCCTGTCCATTTCCGATGTGTCTTGGATGTGAATAACGTGGTGATCTTGATATTTGTTAAATATTTCTTGCAGAATTAGGTCCGCATCAGAAGCTGTCAGGTTGGTGTTGGGATAATCCTTGGAAAAGTTATCAATAGTTAGATTTGATGTAACCCATGGTGGATATTTAAGAGTTCTATGTGTTCCCACTGTGAAACTTGGGATTTTATAGCCCCTGATGACATCCATGGTATTTTCATAGGAAGTTTTCGGATATGATTTCAGGTGGCTAGTATGAGCTTTAATTAATGGGTTATTGTCATTAAGAATTATGTTGTTGTTGTATGACAAAGCTTTGCTTCGATACTTGATTGTCAAGTAATCCCTACGAAATTGAAGGTTAGGTTCCGAAGCTTCTATAAGAATGCTACCGGTTGGCGTAGTATGAAAACAACCGGTACATAGCCTGAGCCCAGTGTTATGTATTGGGTCTAATTTTTTGAGTAGTTGTTTGTTAGCTTTGTTATATATTATACATCCGTAGTCTATTTTACTGCGGATGATAGCTCTGTATGTAAGGAGCAAGGTGCGTTTGTCTGTGCCCCAGTTATTATGATTCAAACATTTTATTATGTTCATTCTTCTCTTGCAATCAGTGATGATCTCCTTTATATGCTGATACCATGTGTGTTTGCTGTTGAATACAAGACCAAGAATTTTGGTTGAAAAAACTCTTCTTATCGCTACGTTGCCAATTTGCAGGTGTAAATTTCCCGACACCTTGCGTGTAGATATCAGTATGCATTCAGATTTATTGGGAGAGATAATAAATCCTGAAGTTAATGACCAGCTATGGATTGAGTTCAAAGCTTCTTGAGTAATGACCTGAGTAGAGGAGAGTTCCTTTCCTTTACTGAGAATTATCATGTCATCTGCATACTTGCGGATGATCGTGGGTGACTTTATTCCTTGTCCAGCATCCATAATGGCTATTAAGAATAGCGTTACACTTAGGGTGGAACCTTGCGGGAGCCCATTTTCTATCATGACTGTATCCGACAACTGATTATTGACTCGGACCTGAATACATCGATTACTTGTGAAATTTTTGATGAATTGAAGAATATTGCCACCAATACCAATGTTCCTAAGAGCCCATATAGTTCGGGGTATCCAGACCATGTCATAGGCCTTTTGAACGTCTAGATTCACAACAATGACATGCTGTCTGTTTTGAATGGCTTCGGTAACGTAGGTGTCTACACCCACTAGATGTGAATATGTGGAGTACCCGGGTCTGAAACCAAATTGATAATCCTTAATGATGTTGTAGCGGTTTAAAAACCATCTTAATCTTCTGTCAAGAATCTTTTCAAGTATCTTACAGAGATTACAAATTAGGGAAATTGGACGGTAATTGATGGGATTAGATCGTACTTTACCTGGTTTAGGAATGGGGATGACAGTTGCCAATTTCCATGTATTAGGAAAGGTTTGACATGAGAACATATAGTTATATATCTTGAGTAGGACTTCTTTCCCTTCAGTGGGTAGATTTCTAATAAGGATATTGGATACTCCATCTGGTCCAGGTGCTGAGTTATTAGATGAATTTATTGTGTCATTTAATTCCTGTGTAGTGATTGGTACGTTAAGAATGTCGGATCGATCTGGAGGTGGGTATAGACAGTTGCAATAGGTTTCTTCAATTTCGTTTTTTGATTTCACAAACTCTTCATCGTAGTTGGCTGAGCTAGAGTTGCTTTGGAAGGTCTTAGCTAGAGTGTTGGCTATAGTGGCAGAGTCACTTATGATACCATTATGAGATTGCAAATATTGAATGTCATTGGAAACTTTGTTGCCTTGAATGGCCTTAATTTTCTTCCAAGACTCCGACACGTTATTTGAATTAATTGAAGAAACATAATCAGTCCATGATTGTTTTTTAGATTCTTTAACAATTCTTCTGGCAAGGGCTCTGGTTCTCTTATAAGCAATCTTATTATCCTCGGAACTTTTCTTTTTAAACCTATTAAAGGCATGTTTTGCTGCTTTAATGGCATCCCGGCATTCGTCGTTCCACCAAGGAACTCTCTTCTTGTAGCATTTAATTTGATAATTTTCAATAGCTTGGTGAGCAGCTTCCATGATAATATTAGTAAAATCCTGAACAGCATGATTGATATCATCCTCGAGCTGGAAGTTGGTCAGGTCCGAAGCGATAATTTCTTGAAACAAGGGCCAGTTCGCTTTATTAAAGTTCAGTCTATCAAAGGGTGGGAAAGAATTGTTATTAAATCTAGGGATGTCAATGTCGATAATAATTGGAAAATGATCGCTGTCGTATGGGTATTCAAGTACATTCCATGTGCATTTTTGGGCAAAAGGAGTCGAAGCAATGGATAGATCGATTACACCAAGTTTACCATTGCTAAGATTGATATGGGTGGGCTCACCCGTGTTAATAATGACCAAATCAGAATCTTCCACAAAAGTTTCTAGCAATATTCCCCTTTTGTCAATCTTGTATGAGCCCCAAACTGCATGATGACCATTAAAATCACCTGTAATCAGAAACGGTTTAGGAAATTGTTGAAGGATATCATTAAGTTCGGAGTATTCGAGATTGTGACTGTTGGGAATATATAAGTTACATATATGCAAACATATAGGTGAGGTAATTTTCACAGCAACAGCCTCCAAGTTCGACCTGATCTGGATATTGTCTGCCAGAATGGATGATTTGACATATATGGCAACTCCACCAGATGCATATTAGGTGTTTGTTCTATTTTTATAATAGCACTGATAATTATTGAGATGAGCTGAGTAATTAAATTTAAAATTGGTTTCTTGCAGACATATTATGTCTGGATTAATATTGTTGCACAGTAATTGTAGATTTTCTAGGCGGCAGTGATATCCATTAAGGTTCCATTGAACAATTTTCATGATTTTAGTTTCAATTTATTGGTAAAGATATGAGTGATTACTGTCTGTCATAGATTTTATACAAAGATTATTATGTGCTGTCCATACTAGATTCACTCTCAGACAAGTCTGAATCAGGTAACTGTTTCAGCAGCTTCTTCATAAGTCTAGTAAATCTACCTTTCAGGTTTCTATCTGTTAATACTTTGTAAGTTTCCTTAAGCATATTAATTATTGCTGGAATGTCATTAGAATAATCTTTAACTATAGCAATGGGATCAACTGCGCCCAAGGCATTTTCTAATAATAATTGAAATTGTTTGTATGTTAAGGGAAAAGAACTTGGATTGTTGTCAATGAGAGCTTTTGTTGGACTAAAGGGGCGTTTACACGTAGAGACAAAGTCTCCTAACTTTTCTGAAGTTAGGAGATAAACTCTCTTGGATGCCTTTACACGAATGGAAATATCTCCCGAAACGCGAGTCTCGTAACTCCCGAGAGAGTTTTTTCCTGAGATCTCTCCGGAAAAGTATCTCCTTGCTGTTTACACTAGATACAAATGTCTCTAGATGTTCTTTGGCGCCGCCATGTTGAATAAGTGGCCGATGAACAGCGGCGAGCAGTTTGAGGTTAGAATGTGACAGATCTTGCATATGCCTGTACCGCTTTAATAATTTTGAAGAAGCGGAGAAAAAGAAAGAGACAAGTGTGGGTGATTCTTTTAACAGAGAAGAGCTGAGTATTTATGAAACTTTGATGGCGGAATTGCAGGAAGAGAATCTTGAAAAAAATATTTATTTACTACCTGTTCAAATTGCATAGCAATTTTTGGGATTAATAAAATAAAACAAGTTTTAATTAATGGAGGACTAAAATATCTATTGGAAAACGTGATCGTATTCGATAAAATAGTTTTGACCTAATGTAAAATTTTGAAAATGGATAAGTTAATAATTTATTATAGAATCTTTTTGTGAAGGTAAGTATAAACGATTTGAAAGAAACAATTTTAAATTATCTGTAAATTTGTTTATTGATATAAACTAGGGAGCATGTAAACTTTTTGAATGAATTTATTTTGAATTATTTGAAATTTGTTAAATTTGGCAATAGAGGCATTACACCATTTACAGCAGGTGTATGAAAGAGAACGCCCTATGATAGTTTTATATAACAAAATTCTATAATTAATTCGTAACTTAGACTTATTTATTAAAGGAATGTATATAATAATAATAATAATAATAATTATTATTATTATTATTATTATTATTATTATTATTATTATTATTATTATTATTATTATTATTATTAAAAAGGTTATAAGGGATTTAATTTGTTATTAGGGAAAATATCTCAAGCAATTAAAAAGCAAGATACCGTCATGTGGAAATATATTTCTTGGGGATAGATACTTGCTTTAACGCTATGGTTTTTTGGCCACAGGAGATACATACAGTTCTTTGTCACTTTTATTTATAATTCTCCAGTGTAAAATTTCCCCAAAGATTAGAAATCCACGGACCACACTGGAACGACGCGCAGACATAGAAAGGCTGATCGAGTACGTGGACACATACCAAGAGAGCACAAACTCTTCCAACTCTCTTTGAATACTATTTATCTCCCAGGAGATACGATTTCTCAGCGATACCAGAGCCTTTACACTGTTCTCTCTTGGAAATTTCGAAGATCTCCTGTGACGTCATGTCTCCGGAGAGAAGATCGCTCTCCTGAGAGTTTACACGTGTCTCCTAACCAATTCCGGAAAGTTAGGAGAGAAAACTCTCTCCGTGTAAACGCCCCTTAAGCATGTCTTCCATATTTTTCCCAGGATTGTTGCCTTGTTGGTCTGATTCTAGTATGTTTATGTTCTTCTTCTTTTTCTTTTTTGGTTGTTTCAAGTTGTTTTCTTGATTTTTATTATCAGTATTAGTGTGAGTTGTTTCAGATAAGGAAGAGGATTCAGTTGGTAAGCTTCTTTTATGAGGAGGGATACTCATGGGGTCAGTTGAGGAGAGGAGCATGGGTGACTTTTGAATTTGATCTGTACAGTTTGTATCTTTGTTCAAGGGAGACTTAGCACAAGGTGATGAATCTGATGTGCAGCTTTTCTTGTTCAGAGGAGGGAAGCTATCACAATCCATATTAGGTGAATTAGAAGTTTGTACTAATGACTGATCTAGGGAACAATTATCTTTTGAGGTGCTATCATTACCTTCTGAACCATTATTTACTATTGGGCTAGAAATGTCCTCTTTGCTTGGACATTGACTAGCAATATGGCCTTCAGAATGACATTTAAAGCAAGTCATGTTATCAGTAGAAAAATATAATCTATAAGATGTGTCTTGATATTGGATTAACATAGATGGGGGTAATTTATGAATTTCATCAGGGTGAATGAACACCTGCCTTCTAAAACTCAAAATATGAGATAAATTAGGATCTGTCATACCAGCTCTTATAAAAGTTATATTAGATGAAGTTTGCACATTAAGTTGGTTGAGAGCTTTTTTTATGTCTTCATGTGGGATCACAGGGCACACATTGGATATTATAACCCTGATGTGTTTGCTAAGTAAGGGTCTGACACTTACTTCAATATTATTAATAGTGAGAGACTTATATTTATCTGTAATATAATCAGCATGTTTCTTTGAGCTTAAGAATACAAATATCCTGTTGTTGGCGATACGAGACACAAAACGAATATCACTTCCTTGTGTAATGGTAATTCGTTTACTCACATAGTCCTTGAGTGTTAACCCTTCATGCGCCTCAATGATAATAGCTTGATCCTTAGTCGGGAACACATCATTAGTAGCAGCTCCAGCGTAAGATTTGGTTTGTGCCTTATCAGCAGTTGAGGTTAAGTTGGTGGTGTTGTTTACGGTGGTCATGGTGTCAGATTGTGCCGCCCGCAAAGGCAGCAGGCACACTAAGACACAGTTTTATGAGATATCACCCAATATGACACTTGATAGTAAATTATTGTCATCAGAAGAAATAAGGACGCAACAACGCACACGCGAGCAGAGCAGACGATGTTATCCCAGATGATCTTGGTACTTACTCCCTTTTAAATTTTGAAAACGCCCTGGAGGCTTCTCGTAAAGTACCCCCAAGAATTAAAATATCGATTTCAAATTCAAGGGCCCGTTTCATCAGGCAGGTCGAATGGGGAATATCAATTTTGGAGAAAATCCGTTGAACGGTTTAGCCGCTAGCGTTCTTCACAGACAGACGGACAGACCTTTTGCCGTCATTCGATATCAAGGACCCACAAAACTTGGATTCCGGCTATACCACATGTTAGAGAATTTTTTCTAAATTTAGGAACTGAATTTATTCCCTTTTTCGAAACGAGGGCCCTGTAATAAGATTTTTTCTGCCAAAAATTCGCCGTCTTTTCGTTGAGAACTCTATAACTTCCTCTCTAGTTCTTAGCGAGAAAGTAATCAATTGTCTAGTTGATATTCCGTACAATTTAAAAGCCGGAGAAATTCTCTGTTCGTTAAAACACACATAAAACTATTTTACAATGTTAACCCATGAACAGTGTCAGGTCCCTGATGCAACGCTCAATTCACGATCTAGTCGTTGGAAGCTGAGCTCGAATATAAAAAGCTGCCGAGCTATGCAAAGGAAGTTGACACATAACATGTGCTTAGGAGCACTGGCAGCATGCCTCCAGCCCCCGGGCCAATAAGTTTATTTGTAATTTTACTCAATTTATTCAAAATAAATACCACGTATACATCTCATCACACCAAAAATAGTATTGTTACCTATATAAATATTGTCGTACATTTTTATTTCAAGCTAACACTTTTTTTAAAACAAATATTTTTTTGGAGGGCCGAACTGAAATTGGTTCGCTCCTTGAATCCCCTTCTGGATTCACCCTTGTCTAGAAGTACCCGTAAGGGTTGCAGTGCGTGAAACGTAGTTGGTGTGTTGTGCAGGACTAGGCGAGGGGTGCTTCAACACCACCGAGTGCTCGTACGACCAGGCGGAGCGCCACAAGGTGCACTGCTTCGAGGGCGAGTGCCAGTGCAAGGAAGGCTGGCGCGAGAACGACGGCGTCTGCGACGGTGAGTCCCCCTTCCTCCTTCCTCGACCTCACTTCCTACCTGACGTGGATCTCTGACATGCGAAGGCAGTTAACAGGAGTCAAGTTCATTTAATGCTGGGTCGACGCCTGACAATCAATGCGGGATTATGAAAATCGGCCGGGAGTAATTTCGGCAAGCAAATGAAAATCTATACTACTGAATGGTGAATGAAAACCTATACTATCATTTAGCTATAGCTAAACCCTAAACTCCCACCTTCAAAAGTTAGTCCGCAATGAAAATGAACGTGAACGATAAGAAAAAAAGTATTTTTTTCTCAAAAAGAACTTCAGCTGGGATCTGCTGTTATTATTTTGAGCACCTCAATTAATATAACAATCCCTGTAAATGAAAATTGCTAGGTCCTCGAAAGAAATAAATAAAAACAAAATAGTTCAGAAATCCACTTTATTCCTAGAGAAGTTATCGAATGTTTTGCAAAGAGTGTGTGGTGCAGAATGAAGTGTGGCGTCCACCATTCTACTAAATGTTATTTATATCATTTAGGGGAAATTGGTCAAGAAGTGCATTACATACACATTAAGTAAAAGACTTCAGTCTTTGCACTAAAGTATTCGCAGTGAAATGTAATTTTAATGTGATTTAAGTCACCTAATATTTCCGAGTATGAAGTATAAAGACGAATTCAACAATATCTACATAAAGAAATGGACATTCATATAGATTCTCCAATTCAACAATCCTTATCTTTACCGTCGCCCAATCGGGTAAAAATAGACAAAGGTCACGCCTCATGCACTTCCTGTCACTTTCTAAAAACCACCAATTTCATTAAATTTATTAAGGTTGGGAAGGTACGTCTTTAAATGCTTATATACTCTTTTCATTCCTATTGGATACCATTTCATATTTGTGTGTTGTCTTAAATATCTCAAAAATTGCTTTTGCTCCTTTTTTATTTTTAAGAAACGATTGAAACTCTTTTTTCAGATGGCGCTGCGCAGATCACTTTGTCTCTTGCAGCATTCTTCTTAGTCGCACTCAGGTTTATTGTATCGTGAATCCAAAGTGATTTTAGACCCATAAAGTAATTTTAATTTTGTACTTCTTATTTTTCATATTTCTACAATTTATAGATTAAGTACATTTGTAAATATTAATTGAAAATCGTTCACTTTCAAAACGAACTCTAAATTTAATATTTCCATTTTAAGGTATTTGTATTTATATCTGAATAGTAACTAGTACAATTGTGTATGTGCCAGACTAGAGAAGTTGTATGCATGTTAAATAATTGTTAAACCATATTTCTTTTTAAAATTACCAAAATTGCACATGTAAGAATTATGCAAGAATGCAAAGATGCAAGAATTATGTTAATTACGTAAAAATATAAATTAAGATACATTTTGTAATTACTTTATTCATTTCATTAAGCAATGTTCATTACCGCTCAATTACAAGATAAGGAGAAGTATTAATTATTTATATAATATTTCATTCAATTTAGAAAATGAAATGAAATGAATAGAATATAAATAGTACAAAAACGGCTTTTATTTAGAACATTATAAAATGGTATAATATAGTAGTATGATGGTGGTACTTATAATGACTAATATATTATTACGTAACATTTATGTTGCGCGATTATTGCGTAACATAATGACCAAATGATTATTGTGTAACATTACGAAAGACAATGTAATTGACAGATTTTCGAATTTTAGATGAATCTTTTAAAATACACGACAAAATTTCTTTTTACAAATAAATATCAGAACTAGTGTAAATAATAAAATTATAATTAAACTTACCAGCATATTTCTATATAATGTAATTCACCTTTCTGACGAGAGACATAAAAATGCATACTAGAAATATGCAACATAAACAGTAGCAATCACGAGTCAAAAACCAATTTTGAGCTCTTACAACATCTAAAAAAACATGAAATGATGAAAATTGAACGGGGTAATATGAGAATCAACATCGCTCTAATTTTGACGGTAAATTGTTATTAACAAATATAATTTTTAGGTCCAAAAACTCTAAATTGTTGTTCAAGATAAGCTCCTTTACATAGGTATTGTCTGAAATTACCTATATAATTTTAATTTTCATGAAGCAAATAAAAAAATTAAGTAGTTGTCTAAAACGTTTCTAGTGTTCAATGATGAAAGATTCAGTTATATCGCTCTGAAAATATATTTCTCTGATATTTGTCGCGTGCTGAAAATAATAAGAAATAATAGAAAAAAATTCAATCTTATCAAAATATAAATCACTCCAAGCAATTATTACTAATATGTCCTAGTCACAATATCCCTATCTCACTAACAGCGTACTATGCGACAGTCAAAATTTTATTCTGACAGTTTTATTAAAATTGGCTTAACACAGGAAAGACGTTATACTTTCTTATGAGTACTCCCAGTTATGGTTATGTGTTTGTTTTATTCACTATTGTTTTTTAATTTGTTGCGTCTACAACTTGACGCATCGCGTCTCCAAGCACCTTAAGGGGCGTTGAGCGCTTTGCGCTAGGGTGTAACCCTCCATTAATGTGCGTGATTGGGGAGTAATTCTCCATTACTAATATGTCATGTCACGTCAGTAGTCAAGAGGAACGCCAGGTAGCTTCTCCGCGGACGCGCCTCCTGCTACGCGCTCCTGCGTCACTACCCAGCGGCCAGAATTGGGAAGGAATAAGGATAGGGGTTGGACTAGCTCTTGTGAAGCAGACAAACTCGTTTTGTTGGAACAAATTTCACATAAGATTCGACGGGAATCGAACCCGGACCTCAGAGGTGAAAGGCTAGCGACTTCGCTATGTGCCACGAGGGAGGTAAAACTTCAGAATCAATGGCTTATTCCTGCCATTGCTACAACTGCTTTCTTCCTATGCACTTTATGTGTTCTTCCACTGTCCTTTCCTTCAAGACTGACATTTTTTAGTACATTCTTCAGCTGTTTGCTTCACGTTAATTAGCTAGAACAAGAACATGTGGTCCGAAAAATCGGCGTGAGAGCAAGTAACTACACACAGATATTTCGAATTATTATCTGATGAAGAGTACGTTACACGCTTTTTAATGTAATTAAATAAATCAAAATGACATTAAAATGAGAATTGTGTTGATCATGGTTTTGGTAAGGGAAACATTTCATGGAACTCTCTCTACATTTCAAATGGACACAAATTTTAGAGCGATTTACCCCCTACTACCGAGCACATTTTTGTACTGAAAAAATAATTACGGCGAATCATGTATAAGTGTTTTAAAAGAGATCATCTTGAACTAAAATTAAGACATTAGAGCTCACTTTTTTTTTTTTTTTTTTTTTTGTAAATAGAAAGGTGCCGTTGAAATTATAACTGCACATAATAGGTTCTTCATCGTCTAAGTTTCATCTCGATTAGCATATTAATACAAGTAATAAATTAGTTTTTTGGTGCGCCATGCGTTTTATATGGAAATTGATTAGTAGAGTTTCTTCACGTACGAAAATAATTACCAACATATGAATAAAATGTGTTTTGTTAATTTTTGTCTATAAACTTCAAAATCTCCTTAGCATAATTTATTGTTGTTCAATTGCGCTACACATTTGCATCTCCCATTTTTTGTTTCACGTATTCTACTTATAAGTATGCTAAGTATATACATAGTAATGCTGTAAAACGAAAAGTAATACGATGTAATGCTGAAAAACTCATTGTTGAGATTTTGAGGTGTTTACATGTTTGGGGATCCCTGATACAGAAAAAAAGTTATTTTTAAACTCTGTCCGTCCATCTGTCTGCGTGTGAACCTAACAGCATTTTTCCCCAATTTTTTTTTTTTTTCGATTGGTCATTCCAAACTCTAGGTTCTGAGAATTTGAAAGTTTTTTTGAGAGTCTTTGTATAATGTTTCTAGATTATTTTCTAATTTTTCTCAAAAACGGTATCCAATTTCTTAATATTTTTTTCGAGGTTCTCGCTCTTCCACTTATAATTTTATGAGATTTAATGCTTTTGAAGACATAAAATCTTCAAATGACCTCAAGTGCAGTTTACGATACACAATCTTGAATAGTTCTTATCAATAAATTTACGTATTGTTTAATTCTGTATTTTTGGTGAATAAGTATATTTATACTGCAATTTTTTCACTTGAAGTGAATATTTCAAACACAAAGTAAAATATAATTATGATATTGGTCTTTACTTTTTCAGCAAAATATATCAACATATTGCAAAATGCCTTTTCTCTTACTACACTCCTTAAAAATCTCGAATTCTTTGTCGTCATTTTCTGTAGATTCACTAGACAGCAATGCATGAAGTCGGCATGTAGCGGCCTTATAATAATAGACTCAGCATCACCATTGAACTAGTTATCTAAGTGCAGTAGACCATGCAATTCCTAACTATCGTCGAACTCTAAGTTATTGTAATATCATTAATCACATAGATCTACTACTATAAAAAATATCTTAAAGAAGGTAATTATCTCTAGAGGAATCATGACTTGCGCTACAGCTCTAACCTTTCATAAATCTTTAGAATAATTGTCTATTTTAGCCACTGGCATTATAACACTTTTTTATTAAGAACATGAAATATGCATGAGCAATAAGTTGCTTTCTAGGTAACTTCTACTACTCACCATCAATCCAGTCCAGCAATTGTGTGATTTGCTAATGGTAAGACAATGGGTATTCAATCAATGTTAGTTATATGGTGTTCTTGAAACTTTATTTACCACCAAAGACAATGGAACGAGGCTTGAGTAACAAATTTTTTCTACTAACATTAACCTTTCTTACAAAGTTTTGGCTTCATTTGGACGAACTACCCTCATGAATTTAACATTTGCCAATCACATTTTTGTAAAATCATTGCTATCTCGTCACGAGAAGTAATTGTCAATAAGCATTGTCCATTGTATGAAGAAACACATAAAAATATATTTGTAAATACAATAGTAAAGAAACCTACCGACATTAATTTTTGTGACTAGGAAATCACACACTGGCACAGCCTTCTGTTGTCTTGAGTCTTCTATACTCAATTTTCTACTTCCAACATAAATCGCTGGTGTTGCTAAATATGTTTTCCTGATATACGTTTCACAAATGAAAATATATTTTGAATCATAATACTAAGTAAGACTGTGACTTCTTCTTTTAAGCCAACTTAAAACTTAACCATAAACGCTCGTACTATTAAGGAATAAGAGTAACTTGCAAAAACAATGAAACCCCATCTTAAGATAATCAATATTAAGTGTAATATCACATCATATGGAAAACGTGAGGTTTATTGTGCGCTATCGAACTTGCTGCCACGCAAGCAGTAGCACCACGACAGCAAATACGGAGCTTTGGAGGGGAGACGTTGCAACACCTGGAACACACAAAATTACAAGAGCTGTAGTAGGCATTATATAAAATATACCAGTCGTAAGGAGAGAGGTGTAATCAGTGCATCGCTCCAGGGTCTACAGTGCCCAAGGGTACCCACGATACCCTATGTATCCCATCACATTTATTATAATTTAAACATTTTAATTGTGTAATGTTTATTGTAGTTTAAAAAGAACGCCTTTAGTTGCAGCGACACAGTGATACATTTATACTGAAACGCTCTCCGTTTCTGTCAAATTATTTCTGCAACCGGTTTCCGAATTTATATCATTTTTGGGCGCCAGGAAAGAGTTGCGATTTTAAATTTCCCGCAAACACATCTAAAGGGAAATAATTATCCTACTAGCTCTGCCGGTTGGGTTCTTAGGAAAATAATCGTCGTCGATACTTACTTTCTTCCTAGCAAACGATCATTCGATCCGCTCTCCATACGGAAGAAGCGAGGAATCTGAAATTTGTTTCTGGAAAGAAATGATTAAACTGTGGATTGCACAAGATGCTAAAGAAATGATAATCAGCTTTTCTTTTTCAGAATGATAACGTTATAAGTTTATTCATCGATTAATTCTTTTTCATATGAAATGTCCCCTTGGTCATGACCGATCGTAAAAATTGTCTATAGCGCTATTATTATTACTATTTTAGATATTGTAATGATTTCCGTTCATTTCAGTAATTTAGTGTTCCAGAGAATAAAGACTTTCCAATAAAATGTTAAGATTTATATTCAAAAAGACAGAAGACGGCAGCGCCGCGCGCAAACATTTTTTTCTAAGTTAACCGAATGCGCGAAAGAAAGTCAAATTTAACACAAACATTCAATAAAGCATAATATTTAGATTTGTTAGAAAGAACAATCAGCAAAATCGGGCAAGGGGTTCACAACATTTCGAAGATAATCGTAATCGTACATTTCAAGTTAACAAGCATGAACATGGAGACCATTGTTGTAAGGGTAGAGTTGAGGAAGAATCTAGTTTCTAATAAATATTACGAAAACGCCTGAAGGAATCGGGTTGGAACTTTATAGAACAACGAGGCGAAATTTATGAACGTTTTCAAGACTAATCACGATTTTGGGAAACATCTAGAAAGCTAATTAAGGCATGCAAAGGTTGCAGTTCTATGCATTTCAACCAATAACAGCCAATAACAGTTACGAAACGTTAACGGTTAAGAAATAACAGTTTAGCTGTTAAGAGCACATCCCTAGTTTGAAGCGGGGCCAAATCTCCTCTCGGCAGCCTTGGGCATGGTGTAAATAATGATAATCCATGATGTAAATAACAACTAACTTCTGAACAATACCACGAGAGATATTTGTATATTTAAATCAAATGTATTTAGGTTATATTTAATAAAACATTTTTTAGATTATTTTACTTTTTCATATACGTAGGGGAAGGGAGTAAACTGTGATATAAACTTTACTTTTTCCCGGGAATAATCTTTAGTTTTAAAAATATTTAAGAATTCTTTACACAACTTTTTTGAGGTTCTTCACGGCTTATTTAAATATTAAAATTATTACAATTACTTATCAACTGTTTCAGATACTAATTTTCATTTCATCCGTTTTTGTCTCGCCGAGTACTACACATGGTCCACACTGAGACAAGGTATTGTACACAAATAACAATTTCAACTGCGAACTTATATATAAATATATAGAATGGAACAGTATGATATAGAATAGGATCTTGCAAATGTAGTACACACTTTCTTTCACAAGCCGCCTGACAATACAATGAAAGAATGAACTCTTCAGAACAACTCTTTGGGAATATTCGGGTTAGGTTCTCGAACACCACATTCTGAAGTGAGTAGTGGCTTAGCCTGAAAGAACAACTGACAAGAGGAGCTGCGATTACACATTTTAAGGTACTTTTTTATTATTATTTAAGGTACGATTTATTATTTAATTTTCATTCTTAATAGATAATGTTTTACGTCTAAGATCGAGGATGAAAAAATGAGACATCAGTATGTTTAAATTTTATTTTTATTTAAAGCTTGCGTAGTACAAATTATCAACATACGAAAATATTTTACCAACAATTTAAAGCATTTAAAACATTCTATTAGTACGGAATAATATGCGTAGTATAGGGTAAGTTATATAACGCTGAGGAAAATCGATTTCCAGATTTCTGAGGAAATACCTTCATCTCGATTTTTTTTCTTCAAAACGTCCGTCAGTCCGTCTGTGATCAATACGGCTAAAACACAGGCAGGATTTTCCTTAAAATTGATATTTCTTTATCGATCTGGCTGATGTCCCGGGCCCTTGAATTTGAGACGGAAGTTTTAAGTTTTGGGGATACTTTACATAAATCCCCGACATTTTCAAAATGTTCTTAAAAATGGCTCCAAAGTTTTTCTTTTCTAAACGTGTTGCAGAATAGAGCAACGCACGCAAGCTCATGGGAATGGCGTTGATACGATTTTCTCTTGAGTTCTCTGAATTCCGATAAACTGCAAAAGTTAAACATTTATTTAGGTCTTCTTACAATCATAATATTGAAGATATACTTTTTCATAATAAAATTTCTTCTTAAAAAATACACCTTTAACTAATATCATGTGGAAGTTTTTCAAAATGTGAGTAGTTTTCACGAAATTCTGCTTACAATAAAAATTTTAAGAAAAAGATTTTTTTTAAAAATTGCAATTTCTTCTTGGATGGAGCGAAGTCTTACGAAAATGTAGAGGGTCCGATTTTTGTTGAACTCTTTAAATGTTTGAAATTTGAGAAAGTTATAAATAATGCAATAAAATATGTGGAGCGCCCTTCGACATATTTTGCTGTGAACTTAGTACGCAGTACAGATTATGCATTTATTTCGTTCGTATTTGATTTTATAGTCGTACATCATTCAAAACAACGAATACATAATAGCATTAAAGTTTTTAAAATGTATTTATTTAACATCAAAAATAGTTATAACCTATATGTGGCCTACTACGGGAAGAAATATTTTGTGGAGATTGTGGGGAATTTTATTTCTAGTGGTGCCATTTGTGGTGAGAAAAAGTTTCTCTTGCGGTTTTTTGTACTCGCCCGTCGGAGCTTGTTTAATGTTATAAGGAAAATGATTCAGAGATAACAATTGAGGTTTTACGGAGTACGGAAACCAGTGTGGGTCGTCGAGCCGATAAGAAAATATATTCTCCCGGAATTTTTTTCCTTCCTTTTTTAGTGTGCGATCATGATATTTTTTGCGACTTTTTGGTCGCTTTTACTTTCCATAAACTTATTAGTTCTCGTTTTTCTTTTTCTTTAATATATACTTTTTCTATAATCTTTTCCATTTTCTTTTTTTGAAATTGACTTTCCACGTAGTACCTCAAATCTCTAACAGTTCACGTTCAGTATTTGGTATTCCTGCAGTCTACGCTACGTACTACATAAATATTTATCTATTCAGTTCCCTTATTAATCTCAATGCGTGTGTTTGAACAAGGGCAAACAATTTAATTCTCCAATAGTCTTGTGCGAAACTACAACGCGAACAACGCCTTTAACATTTAAAAGTTGGTAAGTTCAGGATTTTAATTTTTTATTGTCTGCGTTTGATAAATGTCGTGACCGGCCGCACATGATTGAATGTGCCGCCACAGGAGCACGTCAGGGGGGCGTGACCGCCCCTGGCGGCAGCGGCCAGCAACAAGCGCGGGCCAGCGGTGCTCGGCTGAGTGCGGCCGCCACGCCTGAGCGAGCGGGGCAAGATTCGACCCCGCCCCTTTTACACAGCCAGTCGGCGGGCCTACGGCCCGGGGGGGCTATAAAACCTCGACGCGGAGCTGAGGCAGCAGTCAGTGAGTGAGTGAGCGAGCGAGCAGCGGTAAAGTGCGTCGAGACAGTGGTTAAGTGGTGGTTACGGTGAAGTGCGATAGACTACGACAACAGCGCTACGACAACGGACTCTCCTTTCTGGTTACTTGGTGGACTCGGCATACATTGGTACATCTTCTGGACTTACGGCAACACGGCTTCGTCTCTGTACCCATTCTCCTGGATATCCGGCACAATAGCTCTGTACCTGTTTCTGGCAATAAATTGTTTATTGAACCTTTGTGTTTGTAACTTGGACACTTCAAATTGGCGACGAGGAGAAAACAACGACATGGAGTCCGAACAAATAACAACTTTAATTACGCTGATGCAGCAACAGATGCAGCAACAGCAACAACAGATGCAGCAGCAGCGGCAGCTGGCGGAAGCACAGATACAACAACAGCAGAGGCAGCTCGAATTGCAACAACAACAGGCTGATAGGCAGATGGCGGCATTGTTGGAGGCGGTCAGTGCCCGCCCCCCTCCACAGTTCCCTGGTTTCCGGCCGGACGCAGAGGAATGGGCCGAGTACATACACAGGTTGGAGCAGCACCTACTGTGTTACAAGGTAGGAGACGCAAAAATGAAAAAGGCGTTCTTTTTGAGCTGCGTAGGTAACAGGGTGACCAACCTAGTGAAAAAACTGTTCCCAGAGAGAGAAATATCGAGTGTCAAATGGGCAGAAATGCTAGAGAAGCTCAACAGTTACTTCAACAAAGTGCCTCATGTGGTAGCAGCTAGGTTCAAATTTTTTCAATGCAGAAAAAGTGAGGGGCAAACACACAGTGAGTGGATTACAGAGCTAGCCGGGCTGGCGCGGCATTGTCAGTTCAAGTGCCCGCCATCAGATAAGGAAGTGTCATACGCGGAGACTTTAATAAGGGACATGGTAGTGCTACACACACCGGAAGAGAAAATTAGGTTTCAAGCCTTACAAAGTGATAACCCTTCGTTAGAGGAAATTCACAACCTATGTAAGACGTACGAAATGACTTGTGAGACAGCTCGCCAGATCGCAGCAGAATCGCACTTGCACCACATCAAAAACAGTGGGTCGGTACGCAGCGGAAAGACGGCAAAAGAATACGAGACCGACAGTGACTCCAGTGAGTATAGTGACAGTGCCGGGAAAGGTTACCGCAACAAAGGCGGCAACCACTGTGAGTGGAGGCGTAACCCCCGACCCAGCGGCAAACCAGTGTTCAAGAGAGCCAGTGGCAGTGGAAGTGACAGTGACAGTGTGCAAAGAAAGAAGTCGTGTAAAAACTGTGAGAGGTTACATGCAAGAGAACAATGTAGGTTCAGAAACGCGCAGTGTTTTTGGTGCAAGAAAGTGGGCCACATTAGGGAAGTATGCGGAAAAAAGAGGCACGCGGAACGGTACAAGAAACAAGAGCAAGACATGGAAATCGATATGATCAGTCAAGTGCTCGATACCAGCAAGCAAGATAAACTAATGGTCAAAATTGAGTTGGGAAAAGTGCCGGTGAGTTTCCTGCTAGATACAGGGGCCGCGGTAACACTCATCAATTTAGAAACCTACCGGCGGTTAGGGGCACCCAGGTGTCAGAGGGTGCAGAAAGGCTTGTACGCTTTCGGCAGGACCCCAATTAAGGTGTTGGGGAAAGTGTCGCTAAGGGCAGCTTACAAGAAGAAGCAGGCTGATATTGAAGTGATCGTGGTGGACCGCTACGACGTGACGAACATTTTGGGCCTCGACTCCTTTGATAAGCTCGGGTTTGGAGTAATTGACTCAGTGAACCAGGTCGCGGGGAACGAAGAAACACAGGTCGTCGGGAAGCTAGAACAAGAGTTTCCAGAAGTGTTGTCTCCCGGGCTCGGGGAATGTAAACACTTCCGAGCAAGCATCCAGTTGAAGGAGGGGCACAAGCCACGCTTCTTCAAAGCAAGACCAGTCCCTTGGGCCCTCAGGGAAAAAGTAGCCGAAGAGCTGAGACGGCTGCAGGCGGACGGTGTTATCACTCCAGTATCAACAAGCCAGTGGGCCACACCTTTGGTCGTGGTAAAGAAAGCCAATGGTTCGATTAGATTGTGCGGTGATTTCAAGAGTACTGTGAACCAACAGGTGGAAGTAGAGCAATATCCAATCCCGAAGCCGGAAGATCTGTTCTATAAATTGTCTGGTGGACGACAATTCTCAAAAATTGACCTACGGGACGCATACCTACAGCTGCCACTCGACCAGGAAGCCAAGGAAGTTTTGGTGATTAACACCCCGTTAGGACTCTTCAGATATAACAGGCTGCCATTCGGCGTGAATTCCGCAGCCGCACTGTTCCAGCGCTGTCTAGAACAGTTGACAGCAGAGCTGAGGGGCTGTTATAACTACCTGGACGATATCATAGTCACGGGGAGCACGGAAAAGGAACACGAGGAAAACTTGAAGAGTTTATTTAAGGTGCTCCAAGACAATGGTTTGAGGGTGAACAAGGTCAAGTGTGAATTCTTTAAGGACCAGGTAGTGTTCATGGGGCACGTGCTGGATAGCACCGGCATTTCACCCACTAGCCAGCACATAGAAGCCATCCTACGACTGCCACCGCCGGCAGACGTGAAGCAGCTGCAAGCAGTATTGGGAAAAATGAACTATTATAACAAGTTCATTAGGAATTTTTCTACTATCGCAGCTCCACTAAACAAGCTGAGGAAGAAAGGAGTGAAATTTGTATGGTCCCAAGACTGCGAAAGAGCTCTGAACCAGTTGAAGGAAGAACTGGCGAAAACAGTTAAGTTAAATCATTTTGTGCCGGGTAGGCTCACCACGGTAGCAGCGGACGCCTCTGAGTATGATCTTGGGGCGGTATTATCACAGAAGGACAGCAATGGGGTGGAGAGGCCTATTGCGTTTGCGTCAAAATCCCTCAACAAACATCAAAGAAATTATTCGCAAATTGAAAAGGAGGCGTTGGGAATAATCTTCGCGGTGAGAAAGTTCAACGATTATTTATATGTCAGTAAATTCCATAAAATTACTGACCACAAGCCGCTAGTGCAACTATTTCACCCTGGAAAACGGATCCCGGAGAGCACAGCGAAGAAACTGCAAAGATGGGCGCTATTCTTGTCAGACTACAATTACCAGATCCACTTCAGAAGCACAACGCAGCACGCCAATGCGGACGCTTTATCCAGGTTGCCAGGAGGTCCGGACCTGGAGTTCGACAAGCTGGAGGAAGAGTGCCTCCAGATTGATACGGAAGAATGCCTGGTACTGTCGGAGTTCCCATTGGGAGCCAGAAGAATCGCGCAGGAGACAGATAAGGATCCAGAGCTGCGGGCAGTGAGGAATTATGTTAGGGAAGGCTGGCCACTTAGGTGCTTGAGGAGCAATGCATCCTGGTATAACAAGAAAGACAGGTTAACTTGCAAGGCAGGAGTGTTGCTCTTAGCCGGAGAAGAATTTACGAGAGTCGTCATCCCGAAGGTACTAAGGAAGACCGTACTGGACCTCCTCCATGAGGGACACTGGGGGGTGGTCCGCACGAAGCAGCTGGCGCGTCGTCACTGCTTCTGGGAGGGGATGAACTCGGACATCGTACAGTTGCTCAAGAGATGTGAGGCCTGCCAGTTAAATCAGAGCGCACCTAGGAAGGATTTGGTTCCCTGGCCTGAGCCTAGTGAGCCGTGGGAACGGGTACACGTAGACTTCGCGGGCCCATTTTGGGACAAGATGTGGTTGGTCGTAGTAGACGCCAAGTCTAATTACCCATACGTAGTGGAAATGGCTAACACCACGTCGACTCAGACCATCAATGCGCTAGAAAGAATTTTTGTGACCGAGGGGCTACCGGTCACGTTGGTGTCAGACAACGGAACCCAATTCACATCCCAAGAGTTTGCGAATTTCTGCGCGAGCAATGGGATCCAGCATGTCTGTGCACCGCCGTTTCACCCGCAATCGAACGGGGAAGCGGAGAGGTTCGTGAGAACGTTCAAGACAGCCATGTCGAAAGCGCGCGCAGCAGGTACGCACAGGTCCAGAGCGCTGCTGCGGGTCTTGGTCACCTTCCGCACCTTGCCAGGCGCGGACGGCAGGAGCCCTGCCGAGGTACTTCACGGGAGACAACCGAGAACGTTGTTGTCACTGCTAAGCCCGGTGGATCCTTACAGGTCGGTGGAAACGCAACCAAGATTCCAGGTGGGTGATATGGTATATTGTACCTCTTTTAAAAAATGCCCAGCTTGGCTTCCGGGCATAGTAACGGCAGCAAAAGGGAACAGGACATACCTAGTCCGCACAGAGGGTAGGGTAGTGACACGCCACCAGGGGCAGTTGAGACCCCGGGTGAACCCCAGCAGGGTGGATTCACTCCCCAAGGTATCACAACAGGAGTTCTATAAAAAAGTGATGAGGGAAACCATTTACATCCCGCAGGAGACAGCCGCCGCAGGGACCAGCGGCCAGGACACAGCAGAACCCCCACCAGAGGAGGTCAGCGAGCCAGGAGGAGAAGGCGCAGTGGAGACACCCAGGGCGCAGTTGCGCCTCCGGAGGAGCACCAGGAGGGTGCGTTTTGCGCCGTATACGACGCAATTGGGCGCGGAGGGTGTCGTGACCGGCCGCACATGATTGAATGTGCCGCCACAGGAGCACGTCAGGGGGGCGTGACCGCCCCTGGCGGCAGCGGCCAGCAACAAGCGCGGGCCAGCGGTGCTCGGCTGAGTGCGGCCGCCACGCCTGAGCGAGCGGGGCAAGATTCGACCCCGCCCCTTTTACACAGCCAGTCGGCGGGCCTACGGCCCGGGGGGGCTATAAAACCTCGACGCGGAGCTGAGGCAGCAGTCAGTGAGTGAGTGAGCGAGCGAGCAGCGGTAAAGTGCGTCGAGACAGTGGTTAAGTGGTGGTTACGGTGAAGTGCGATAGACTACGACAACAGCGCTACGACAACGGACTCTCCTTTCTGGTTACTTGGTGGACTCGGCATACATTGGTACATCTTCTGGACTTACGGCAACACGGCTTCGTCTCTGTACCCATTCTCCTGGATATCCGGCACAATAGCTCTGTACCTGTTTCTGGCAATAAATTGTTTATTGAACCTTTGTGTTTGTAACTTGTACACTTCAATAAAGAATATACTGCTTCTCAGGAAGTTTAAGCAATTATTATTTCTAATTGAACACTTTTTGTTCGATTTCCAATTCAATAGAGTTATCAGATTTAGAAATAAATACATATTCTGCATTGTGCACTAAGTTCACAGCAAATAAGTAAAGTACATGCCACACATGTTAAGTAATATTTAAATAAGTATAAGGTATTGCGATACAAAAACACTGCAAACTTCATTGTACTGTCCTCAACAGTCAGAGTTGTCATGGTATTGCTCTCATGAGGATGCTGTCATACGTGTGACAGGAATTTCGAAGAGCAAAAAAAGAGTTAAAAACATGATATACTACGAACGTGTGTAAAATAGAGTACTCGGCAGGCATACACTATAGAAAGAGTTTAATAGGTAAGTATGTTCCATTGACGGTAAGTTGACCCCCTACAGTATTATTTTTTTCAGTCGTATGTTACGGACTCTTACCCCATGTTTTGATGAGGTTCATTGATTATTTTGTTTCCGTGCGCGTCAACTAATATGGTCATTAAAAAGCAAGTTATACAGGAATTCATTAGCATTTGCTTGAATATAATGTATATATAAATAATATTAGGAACGTATTATGGTCACTTTTTAATCATTTTTAGTTATTTTACATTAAATTGAACTGCAAAGTTATGACACCATTTGTCCAATCAATTAAATATTTTTAATAGATCTAATATTTTTAAAATAAATCATTGCAATACATATATTTGCGTGGCGGCATAAAGTTTACATTTATGTGAATACAATATACATTACATGTGAATACAATACAATACATGTGAATCCATTATGGACGTGACGAAGATCCAAAATCGTCATGAAGAGAAAAAGAACTCTGATTTAAAAGCCAAAAAATGAGGAAGAGTCATCAACATATCAGGGATCTTTTTTATAATTTTTTTTATTTCCAGAGATAAGAGCTTCTCTGTTTTTGTTAGTTTATTAATCTTCCATGCTAATGCTATGGAAAGAACCTGGATTCGCGGTTTCAAAGAAAATGTTGTGACATCAAAACTTAAACCCTCTGGGTCCATCTTGTAACATGTACAGCGATGCTACTATGGTCCGGAAGATGCTCGTTAACTTCTGTCATAAATAAGTCAGCTTCTGGACACTCTGACGTCGTTTGTAATCTTTCCTCAGCTGTTGAACTGGCCGCAGAAATGTCAGGGCCATGTGAAGCCCTCTCAAAGCGAGCGCACCCTGTCTCTGACTCCTCACGTCAATCTGGCACTGAACGGGAAATCAACTACCGAACAGTTACTGGCGGATCCAGCCTAGGATTTTCGTTTACCTTCCTTTATTGGGCAAAATTGATTTAAATATTTATGAAATGTTCGAATTATGTAATTATTTAAACAATAGTATTGTATAGTATTATATCTACAGAACATAAATAATATACAAAATAATAACAAATATGTTTGACAAAATATAAGCCATTTAATTTTCTAGCGAATTAATAGATATAACTATTAATGTATACATTAATAAATAAAATGTATAATTAATAGTTATAATTATTAATTTATACATTAATAATGGTCCATTTGTAGTATAAATAACTATTTATTTCCATTTGTAGTATAAATAATTATTTATACTACAAATGGACCATTATTTCCAAGTGAGTTTATGAAGGCACGCTTTCCTAAAGAGATGGTGCATAGTAAGAGTTACGCGAAGAGTTGCGCGTTTTAGCCAATGTGATATACAAGGGTATCGTAAACCACTGATTTTGTGATTATTTTTATTTCATTAATTCATCATTAAAATTATTCTCAACGAGCCCATTGATCCCGCCTTCTTTGTTGCTTGTTATGATACCGGGCTAAACAGGAGACAGGAAATTATATTGGAAGAACAGGAAATTGGACCAAATGCGGTGACGGAGCAAGAATAAGAGGTAGATTTAGAGCAAGAGTAGGTGCAAGAGCAAGAATCACATTGACGGGGAGGGACGGGTACTGACCAGTGCAGTCAGCGTCATATGAGCACTTGAGGAAAGGCATGGCCAGAGGGAAAGGCCCAGGGTGCGAGGAATTGGGAGGGCTGACCTGGCCTGAGCCTTCGGCGTCCCCGAGCAGAAAGCGCGGGTACGTAACCATGGGGCAAGGGTGAGACAAGAACGAGGGCAAGGTAAAAAGCAAAAGCGAGAATGGTGAGGGCCACAGCAAGGGCAAAGGAAAGGCGTGAAGGAGGTCGAGATCAAGTGCGGAGGCCAGGGGGGGGGTAGAGGAGGGGAAGGAAAGGAGCGGGATGGGCGAAAACTGACCTAAAAATCAGCATCTGCGTCAGGCGAGCACAGGGCGGGATCACGAGCAAAAACTTAGGGCAGGGGCAATGGGGAGGGGGGAACTGACCAGCAAACGCGTGGGCGGTATCAAGGGCAAGACGCAGGAGGCAACTGACCTGCGCCGTCGGCGTCGGGCGAGCGCGGGGGCGGCTCCCAGTCGCGGACGCCGTCCGCGTCGTCCGTGACGCAGCGTCCGCCGGCCTCGAAGGCGATGCCCGCGCACACGCAGCGCCGGCTGGCGACGCTGCACTCGGTGAGGCCCTGGCACTGCGCCTTGTGCTCGCACGCCTCGCCCAGCTGCGCCGCCGCCAGGCAGCGGCCCCCGGCCGACACGCGGCCCTTGCGGCACTCGCACGTGCGCGCGGGCCGCCGGCAGACGGCGTGCGCCACGGCGCCGCACTGCGCGTCCTCCTCGCACACGTCGCCCAGCTGCTCCGCCACTGCGCCACACAACAACATATCAGCCCTTTACTCTCCAAGGAATGGACTAGCGGAGGTGGTTCAAGGCATCGACTGTTGTCACTACTACTACGCCGCTGACCCAGAGGTCCTAGGTTCCAGTCCCGACGGTGCTAGGATTTTCGACACTAGCTTCTCAGCTATGTCGAATTCAGTCGTTGCCTGAAACGAATTCTAGCAGCTGACTGATCTGATAGGTAGTTTTCCGTGGTTTCTCCGCCCAACACCAGGCGAATACCGAAGTGGAACCCTAAATACAGGTCACGGATCGCGCGCGATCTTTCCTTCCTTTTCCTTGTTCTATTTTCACCTTTGACTTAAACTTACACATACATGCACTAGACTTATCACATGTCGGGAGCTTTGAGCTTGTCCTGGCTGGGGTGGTGTCCCGCTGGTTGGAGGTACTTCGTTTGGGAAAACCCCGCTAGACCACTGGTAAGTCGGCGCCGGATCTCACCATGCAGCTGGGGAAGAACTTCCCAATATCCTGAGAGAGAGAGAGAGAGAGAGAGAGAGAGAGAGAGAGAGAGAGAGAGAGAGAGAGAGAGAAGAAAAAAACCGAAAACATACACTACACTTTCGGGACTAATGACTTTAGCCATTGACGCGCTCGGAATCACTAATCAATTGAAAGAATGGACTGCCTCGGCCGGGTATCAACATATCATCGGAAGCATCAATATCTCATCGGAACCGCATCCTCCGGAAGTTGCTTTAAGTACTTGAGCTGCCGAGAGGCTTACTTTTAAAATATGTTACCATTTAAATTCGTTTTATACAAAATACAGTATTACTCGCGTAAAATTGAAAATTCAACTACGGATGTTTTGGTAGGAGATCAAAATACAATGCTTGACTTTAACAAAAATAATTTGAGAAACGGAGGAAAGAAAATCTCGTCACTATAATTCACATGTCAATTTTAAATCATCTCTCATTCTGAGTCATGAACTCTACAATTATTACAGGTAAAGAATGTCTTCCATTCTCTAGTGACATCATTGGGAAACAGTTAATGTATTGAATGAGTAAACATTTTTTTCGCACGATCAAAACTTTTTTTTTTGCCGAGAGCAGTAGGTACCAAAAATTTAGATCGAACAAGTAACTAACGCTACGCAACAGAAGTTTTTCCACACTCGTAAAAAATTCATGCAAAAAAACATTTAGTATTCAGGTGACTGAGAATAAATGTTACGAACTTCAAGGACATGCAGAGAAGTCGATGTCCACATTTTGCGAATGTCGTGAGAAATTTTATTTAACGAAGTTACGCGTGTAGTATTTACCCCTATTTGTTAGGCATATCCTCCTAGGCATGTCCGTTCAGTAAGTAAACGAATGCAGTCACTAAACTTTTTCACGTTATGTTTATTGGCAAAAAGTTCATCAACAATCATCAAACAATCATTTGGAAAACAATCATCTTCAAACTCTCTACCTGTCCTAGAAGACTAGCATTTTTTTCTAAAACATCTTTATCGTGGTCTTCATGGTTTCATCAAAACAATGTGAATGATGTAAAAAATGCTACAAGCTGGAAACGAATACATCAGGGAGTACTTCTTTATCCCATTATTAACTTTTATTCTGTAACTGCCTGGTGCGATAAATGATTTCTATTTAAAATGGTGACAGCGATATCGATTCTGCACTGGAGTTGTTAAATTGTTAGAACGTGAGAAAGTTGAGCGTTTTATACTCTTAACTCAGTAGCAACCATCCTGTCGTGCGAATGGAGATACGACAAAGAGGCACCGCAGGTAATGAGTGATGAAATGTATTGAAGACGGAAAGTGAGGTCCGGTAACGAGAATGAGAGTGGGAATGGACAGTGGACGGGGTGAGCGAGATGGGCAGGGTCTGTGGGCCTACTTAGTATATAATTATAATAAATCAATTCGCCGGCATCGCGGGGAAATTAGTTAGTAACACTTTCTGTATCTTCTGGAATAAAAGTAGGTAACTGAGTTCAACAAAGAAACAACGATGTTTCGTTTCGTTACCATTTCCGAGTGTAGGGAGATTACAGTGCAAGAGGCGGAGGTGCAGGTGCGCGGCCGGTGCACGGTGGCTTCCACTGGAGGCCGCACATCCTCTCGTCGCCTTGCGCCACGGACCGCAACTTCCGGTGCGCCGCGAGTCGCACGCATCCGGCGGGGAGACTGGGCAGGGAGGAGCGGGGAGGTGAGGTACGCTGCCGAGCGGGGAACAGCACAACGGGAGGACGAGGTGGAGTTGAGTTGAACGGGACAGTGCGGAGCGGGGAAGGGAGGTGCGGGGCGCGGGGCGCGGAATGGAGAACCAAATGAAGAAACAAAATACTCTCATGTACAATTCTATCTATCACGTACTAATTTGTAACCAAACAAAATTAACAATTAAAAATTATTAATTAATGTTAATTTTTTTAAATCTTGGCTGGTCATTTATTGAAGTATACATATATTCCTAACCAAAGTCACCCTCTCAAAGTAATTGATAAAAATCATAATAAATAATTTTAGAAAACACGATTGTCATCGAAAAATGCTTTTTCAACCAATTAAAAGAAATAAGGGAACGTAAGTACTTTAGTGTTCGTGGGAATATTTGCAAATAACAACAAAGTAAAATATTTACAGTTAACACAACTCGAAGTTGTTTAACCTCATTTACTACCTGTCACAGTATTCTCCGTTTTCACTTCCCTTTACCATGGAATTTCCAACATTTCCCTGAATCTTGTTTCTTATCTAGTCATTGGTTTGCGGAAAATGACAGACCCCAAGGGATTTCTGACGCAATGTTTTTGTAAACACTTGCCCTAAAATCACAGTATTAACTCGCCATTAATAGCGACATTAATAGAAGCCATAAAATCATTTCAAATAACGTTCTACTTTCGCAACCATTTAATAAAACATTTAGATTTCGATTGTAGACAACAAAATCTTTCAGTTCCGGTTTAGTTAGTTCGAATCAAATACTGGGAAAGTGTGTTACAAACATTTGTTCAGTCTACACAAAGTTTGTCAAAGTAATTGAGAGCTTATTTCCTAACTGATGTATCTCCTCTCTATTTCCGTCTGTTGTCTAGTTTGACGTATCAATATATACTTACGACTAAGGGGAGTATTGTAATGAAATGTCATTGTTTTCTTTTTAGTTTAGAACAATGCTTTTTATTAAAGACAATTCTTTTATGTTATGATAAAAGGAAATTACCCAATTTTTATACTTTTTCTGCATTTTCGTCTATTTTGAATAACATGCTATTTTTTAAGCCTTCCATCATTTTAAAAAGCATTTTCGCTGATTTAATCGATTTCAGTTTTTTAAAGGTGCTTCCTTAAAATAATATTTACGAGAAGTAACAAATGTGCTTCACAGAATTCCTGCGTTGCCTATTCGATTTCTTCGCTCAGAAATGTATGTAATCTAAGATTCCTGTGACGCCTATCAGCGCCATAGTCAGTTTGGCCGTTTTCGGGATAACTAAAGACAGAGAGGGAAAAGAACAGTTCAAACCAAAAGTTTGCAAGCTGAGTTCACTTGAACCAAAGGAAGAAGCCTTGATTACATAATAATTATTACTCATATTAGTTATAAGTTATATAATATATAATTGAGTTGTTAATTTGAACCGGTTTTGATAAAAAAAATTACGTCATTTTTCTTTGCTTTTAGGATATTTTAAAAACATTTTAAGAATATTTTATTGATTACTTTTGGAGATGTTTTAGGTCATCAAAATCCGCCCTCTAATTATGACACTTCTCCATTATGCTGCCAAATATAGTGTTACTTTCTCGTTTTGAAATGAATGTGAATACTCTCCCTTGTGAATATTTTCCCTTTCTCTAAAACTATATTTTATGAATATACGTAGCATTTTGTTGTCCCCCCTCCAGAACGAGAGATCCGGTGCCGATTTGCATGTCGACTTGCGGGGTCTTTCTTCCCAAAGATATCTCTGCCAGTGGGCACTGCACCAGTCGAGACGAGCTCTAAGCTCTCAGAAAGGTATCTTAATGTAGTGGGTGTGTGGGTGTCTAAGTTAGTGCCTGCAAGTGTGCGCGCGGTCTAGTTTGTGAAGGTACTGCTCCAGTAGTAGCCTGATATTGACCACGTAAAATTACCGATCACAACAGCCGGTCTCTAGAATTCTCCAGACAGCTGAATTCGGCCCATGTGGAATGTTATTGTCGAAAATCCTCCACCGTCGGGACTCGAACCCTAGAACCTCCCGGTCAGAATCACTGAAGTGGCAACAGTTGTTGACCTGAGGGCTCTTCCATTGATCCAATGGCTGGACCAACTGGTGGGCGACTCACTGTGGAGGCAGCGTCGTCCGGTGGCGGCGGCCACGGTGCGGGGCGGGCACACGCACACGTTCTCCTCGCAGCGCGACAGCGGCACGTGGCAGCGCCCGCTGCGCAGGCACCGCGCGCCCAGCTGGCCTGCAAAACGGACATTTATTTATTCTATTCATAAAATAAAGACGATTTTAATAGTGAATAATAAACTGATACAATACCCTTTTACTACCTAAGGATTGAACAATTTTTTCTTAATACTGTACTGTTATATGTACTTAACGGATCAAAATAGAAGAACTGTCTGCGTCCGTTAAGAACACTCCGCCGTTCGTCAAGAACAATCAAAACAAATGAATTGAAGCTAAAGACGTGCAATGATACTGATTGTTTGGATGTTTTTTCTTATTAAGAGATATTACCGAAAGTGCTGAACGACTCACGACCGATAACACAAATAACAGACTCAGATTCAACAATAGAAATGACGAGATGAAATGATATATCGAAATCATTCCTTGCGTTACAACGTGGCATGCGAAACACCGGTTGATGACGAGGTGCCCTCGATACAGGGACAAATGCCACACGTGCAACTGGTATTCAAAATTTCAGACCGTACGTTCATTAGCAAAAATATTATTTTTGCACCTCCTATAAGCCTTGAAAGCATTTATTCCGACACATTCTGTAAACACCATAATAAATCTATTCAGTTGTTTTATACAACCGATCATCATTGCTTCGTAAATAATAATTTTAATTGTAACTACAGAGGGCCTTGGTGACACAGAAGCGTGAAGAAGCGACCAATGACGAGGACTCGAAATCTGCGGGGGCGAAGCCACAATTGCTTTTACCATGAGGTTGTCTCGTGAATGGTTTTCATACAATTGCCTTTCCCATCTGAGCGTCATCTCAAAATTATTCTCCTCTCATCATCATTAACTTCTGGGAATATTCCAACTGTCACACACACATAAAATGGAAGTTAACGATAAACCACTCTGGTCACGTATGAAGAAAAGGGATGACATAAAAAGGTAAGTCTCCTCCCTCACCTGCAATCAGTAATACGTGAGGCACATTCTCATCATAAAAAAAGGCATTTCGACGATTTCGTAATTAATTTCTTTATTTCACAATTTTATAGAAGAGAATCTCCTCAGTAATTCGTTTCCCCATCACCCTTTCACTTCAAGTTCACTCGCGCTTACAGTTCGCTTCTTTTGAATAACCGTACCAGGTTTAATTAGTTCACATACGCCGGGCCTCAAGTTCAGCACTCTCCAACGCAGACGTTTTTGTGTTGTTTGTTTTTAAATCCCGTGGACTAACTTTAGGGCCTAGTGTTGCTGACAGACGAACAGGCTAGACGGACCTGCGAGCAACGCACGGACGAGTTGACAATCTTGAAAAGAAAAAAAAAAAAAAGAAACAAACAATTTTTCGATATCAGGGAAACTTAAATTGAGCAATTCCATGAACATTTTGATATTGAAATTTTGTTGCACTAACTTTCTCTAAACCACACATATTCGTGAAAGTTAAAATGGAATGAAAGCGTTATTTATTTTATTTTCATCTCACTTGAAATCATTTTTCTTTTTACGTTCCAATTCTCAAAATGTCAATGTCCGTCGGGTGCGATGAAGTTGTCCCAAATGCATGTCTCGCGTGGTTTTGTCGGCAGCGATAAGGCACGGGAACTTCCGCTTCTGCTCTTAGGAAACTCCCTGTCCGCATTTCCGCTCCACGATTATGGTCGTCGCTCTCTCGTCATGCGTTGCCACTGCCTTCGTCTCCTCTGCGCATCTCCGTTTCGCAAGGCACAGAGCAGGGCAAAAGAGTTGTATTTAAGTGGCAAATTATCAATGATACACCAATTCTGCAATTAACTGGGAGCCCGTAATAAGCGGTTTATATGTTATGGCTAATTTAAGAATCCAAGTAATTTGCAAATTAGCCGGTTAATAACCACATGATCCAGAATGTGTGCATAAAATCCGAAGTCGGAACAGGTTCGAAGCAGCCCTCGAACTTAAACCAGATGATGATCACATTGGCCAGCACGAGGCGGTTAGGTTAGCTGAAGTACGTTACAGTGACGAGGAATAGCGGATATTTTGTGATAAACGGGAATCAGACTGCAAATGGCAAGTTTCTAAGGTCATCAATTTCTATTTACACTATAACACCTACCTAATCTAATCTAGCCACACTATACTCCTCAATTGACCTTTTGCTAAGCTTTTCCATGGCGACGAAGCTTCGGTCTTAATTTTTCACGATTTAAATAAAATAATCTTGAGTCTACATAACGTATTCATTTCGAATGCATTTTTATGTCAAAATACTTCGCGCGAACACACAAAACGTCTCACACTCGGACTATCACCTTCCTTTAGTCCATTCCCTAAGACAAATTTGCAAATTAGCCGGTTGTCTGAAAACCTAGGTTCATCGCCATTCATACAAATTCATCCAAACCGGCCGGGTATTGTGTTAATCAAGCGTAATGAGAGAATTAGCCCTATTTCGGACATAAGCCGTAACAGGTTCAAGGTAATTAGTTTCACTTGAATACGCAAGCAAATAGACAATGAATTCAGACGTTATAGATAACTACATACAACTTAGGCCAATATCACTGCTCAACAAATTTGTAGAATTTTCAGTCGCATGGGACGTTTTATTGAATCTTAATAATTTTGATATGCTTAATTGAAATGTGATAACAGTTTTGTTCTAAATGCTCTAATTTTATTGTAATTTGAAACTTTGAATTCCGTCCATTAGCAGTTAATTTCGTAAGGAACGGCACGTGAGCGGTCGAGAAGGCAGACTGAATCAGGACGCCAAGGCGAAGGAAAAGTGAGTGCTGTCAGCCCAGTTGTTTTGGCAAATTCATGTACTGAAATTGAGAAGCGAGCTTTCTTCACTTATTGTGAGATTATGACCCCAGTTTTTCTTGCAAGTATACGTTTAGGGATTTTTTTCATTTTTATTTCAGATAAGGTGTCTACAAAAAGACTCCATTATATTAAAAATAGGTTCCACTGACTTTTATCATACAAATCAATGGAACCTATTTTTAATATAAAGATACATTACAGACAATCAATACTATTACTATTGAAAGAGACTCCGGGTATAATCAATCCATACGGTTTCTATTGCATTTGTAGATACTTATTTCACTTTAATTCATAGAGGCGCAATACAACACCACTTGTGAGACGCGATTATAAAGCACACTCGGTCTTACTCATAGAAATCAAGACACGAATTGAGCTCCACGCGATGTGTGTGTGTGTGTGTGTATGTGTGTCATAAGTGCGATAAAATTCTGGGCGACTTAACTAAAGATAAACGTAAGAGTTTTTTTGAAATTCCCATGGAGTGGCGAGAACCACGAGACCTTTCAAGTGACTTATTTTGACTCGCTAATACGAAGGGTATGACAAGAAAACCAGGCCTAACATTTCATCTCTATACAGTATTTGAGTAATTCTCGAGTTGTGCGTGCGTTCGAATTCCGTCACGTGTTTTTTTGTCACGTTTCCAAACGTGTTTTTTCCTGTTTTGGCGATACGATCATGTGAGTATGCCGGGAATTAAACCAACGCCACCCAAATAGATCTAGGCAGGTGGCGTTTTCTAACCTCTATTACCTCAAAATACCAACGTAGATGAAAAGAAAGACGAAGGGCAAGTCGAAGGGCAAGACGAAGAGAAAGACGCAGAGAAAGACGGAGCGGAAGCCGCAGAGGATGGCGTAGAGAAAGACGCGGAGAAAGACGCAGAGAAAAACTACGTAAGGAAGACGTAGTGGAAGACGTAGAATACGAGAATTCAAAAACGAAGGATTTCCTTTCACGAAAAATGAACTAAATGAGTGGAAGGCCTATTGAGTTTTCCGGATCAGACGGCCATGGGTGCATGCCTCCGAGAAGATCATAGCGGTGTCATTGGGCTGGTCGCTGCGACGGTGCTGCGCGGATCAGCGTTATGTCTTCAAGGAATATCGAGAAGGCAATAATTTTTATATGAGAAATCTGGATAAACCAAGTGACCCGCAGGTGCAACAGATAAATGCGTGTTTGCCGACAACGTCGTGTGTTTTTCAAATTGATTTTAAAAATATGTACTACGACAAATTGAAAGAAAAACATATCTAAATAACTCTAGACAAAGTCAATTTTATGAAACATTGACATGATCGAAGTTCCGGAAAGCCACAGCGAGAAATGTTGAAAATCACAAAATAATTGAAAAATTTAAGTAGTTATTTCGCAAGGCTGGGAAGACATCTAAGCAATACAAAGAACTCTGAACCGAAGAAAGAAAAAAGAAGAAAAGTCAAACAACCAAAGAACCGACTTTGCAATTGAGAAACTACTGCTCCGGCAACTGCAGGAAGAGACACAGAACACTGCAGATACAATTGTCGTGCAGTTGTCTGCAGCTTGAGCATCGACCGCCTCTTAGGCCCATGGGGAAACTTCCTCTGAAGAGATCCGGAGACGCACGCAGTTTCCCCACCCTCTTTGGATTTGCTCTCGGAGCAAACATAAAAACAATGGGAAGGGTGCGCTTCGTCGGATGTCTTCATGCAAGATTTGTTAAAATGAACTTGTGGAACATTTTTTTTGAAGGGGATGAAGTAGTTTTGAAAGTAAATTCAAGTTTAAAGGTTTCAAATTCATCACATTTAATTTTTCGATCCCTTATTCTTTTCATTCGTAAACTCATTCAACATTTGAAATTCAGTCTAACATCACCGTACTATTTCTGTTTTCGCTCATTGCTTTTTAATAAAACATTTACAGGTTCTTATCATACAAGTACTATCCAGTGGATATATATGGAGTGGAGAGAGAGCTATTAATTTTTTGACGCATGGTGGGAAGTTAGACATCCCGAAAGTGCAGGAATTATAACCTCAATTTTATTAATTGGGCCTCTTGTACATTCGAGTCAAGTGTTTCATGTATTCTCATTATTATTGTTTCTTGTCAAAACAACATTCATTTTCTTCTTGAAAAAATAAATCCTCTAAAATGAAATTCGTTGTTGTGTTCAGGCTATCTATAAAAAGCATGGAGAGAGGCCTCAAGAAGTTAACACTTGCGGAATTCAGTTCTGGGGCGGGCGCTTCGCCAGACAGCAGCTGATAGGTGGGGCAACCGTCCAATCCACTGAGCGCATAGAAAAGAAACAGCGGAAACAGAATGGGCTCTGAACGTTCAATGTTCAAGGGGAAACGAAATGCGGACGCCCACATCATGGGCTGTGAAGTTGTTAGAACCAGTGTGAGCTATTTCAACCATAAGATTGACCTGAGATAATGCGGCCCACTGTCACCAGATGTTCGTAAAGGAATCTCGCGTAGCCTTGACCTGTTTAGAGCTTTTATCTAATTGTTAGTGACTCTATTGGATGACTATCTTTTGAAAAGGTTTGATGGACCTTCATATAAAGGAGACGCCCCCCTCCGGTTCTAACAGTTTCATAGTCATCACTGTTCTATCGAGGTCTGCTCATCTTACACCGTTATTGTTGTGGGTTCTATCGAAGTCTACTCGTCTAGCACTGGTCGCAAGAGATCGCCACAAGAATTATACCTCAAATATTTGAATTTTGCAGGAGAACGGTTGTAATATTAGAGAAACTGTTTTCTTCGTAAAAAATCTAAAAAACATATTTCTGCTCTCAAATACAAAATGACGGTGATACTTTTCTTGTGTGTCGACAATATATCGCCATCCCCCAACAAAAATGGACCCAACAAAATCCTTCGCACTCCTCACTTTATTAGAGGTCCAGCCACTGAACAAATTCTTAATTTTTAATTATTATTTAATTTTTTAATTTCTTAAATTTACCATTTTTTAAATAAATCAGTTTTTTAATTTTTTTTTTTTTAGTTTTATGGTGACTACAGGGGTGGTTTGCATTTGTCATCCACTCGATGGATGATGGAGGAAAGATGAACGCTTGTGGATGGGAGGATGCTTATAATGCATGGTCCATGATGACATCCTCGCCACAATCTCGCCATAATCACGTGAAAGTTTTTATGTGAGACTCGAATCCGAAGGCCTCCGTCTCCGCGTATTTCGACGATGTTCCAGACCTAGAGACCAGAGCTTGATATTATTATATTGGTTTCAATATACTTATTCACATACAGTATATCTCATTTGTGTCATTTACAGTTTTCTCAACATGCAAATATCGAACATATTGGAATAACTCAAATTAAAACAAAAGTTCTTAGAAGTTTGAGCGGGGTAATGAATTTGAATGAATTATGAGGTAAATTCGTCAATAAAAGGGAAAATATCACCCAATTAACTGAAATAAAAAGGATGGAGTAAGGAGTCATTATTTTATTTTTGATTTATTTCATTTTCAGGGATAGGGCGCAATGGGGAATTCTGAGGCGAGAATCCCCACACGGCCATTGTAGAATCTCCACGGTACGGCGTTTGTATTGAGGTGTTTTGATTATGATGTGAGCAATGGCATTAAGCTCTTTAGCATGAGGTTCCCTTCACTGCTGACTGACATGTAGTTTGTTCTGTGTGAAATGCATACTGCATAATGCATATGAAATTCAGTGTAATTCATTATATGAAGAAACGTTGTCTCTTGGTGTAACGTGTTTTAAAATATGACTGATTTAGTACGAAAATTTTCTGCTTTTTAATTCTGAAGGATTTTAACCTTAACTTGAATAATACGATATAATTCATAAAATTTCAATGATCCCAGCTGCAACAGTTGGCACCAGAGTTAAGTGACGTTTAAGCGACAAAATTATTCACATTCCCAACAAAAGTTCAAAGCATTGATGATGCTCTGACTCTTTAATTAAACACATATCTTATAGTACATAGATCATTATTTTTAATATATTTATTTGATCATTATTTTTATAAGAATGCTTAAAATGCGCTCAGTAGCTCAGCGGCTGTTGCTCTTAAAGCCCATAAGTTGTTCAATCATTAACTGTAGTTGAAAATTGCTCAAAATAATGGGACTCCTACACAATCCATGTGTAGGGGGATGTGAGACGAAGTCACGAACGAAGCAATAGGTTGCATCGCTTTCGAAGAAGACCTATCGCCGTATTAAGTAATAAATAAGATTCGCCTTCTTCCTGTCCCCTCCACCGCCACCGCCGGACGACCTTCTCCTCGGCGCGACCAAGTCGGTCAAGAGGCCGCGTCATGGCGTCCGCCCCGCGAGGAGAAGAAAAAAAGCACTGGCGCGGCGCGGGCGACGCAGTGGGCGGCGAGGAGCGGGTGGGGGTGGGGGCGGGGCAGATGAGTCAGCCTCCCGGGGTCAGGCGATCTCCGCCGCTCAGCTGGCCGCGCGAGCGAGCGGCCGTCCGGCGCCATCCGCTTCGCTGGACCTCCCCAGCGCACTTGTCGCATCGCAGCCTCAGGCGGGAAAGAGGCGTTTCAGCACTCGCGTCTACACGGTTCGATTAAAAGGAGCTGGTGATTGACACTTGTGAGTTGGGAGCAAGAGAACAGGTTGCGCAACATTACTGAGCTGGTGACCCCGCGGCAGGCAAATCACCATTTAAAGTAACTAAATAATTATAAAAGTCAGTTCTCATGAATCAAATACATTGTAAGAGTGAAAGCAATATAATTGCAGCAGCTCGATGCGGAGTAACCACTCACTTCATGAAGATCAACAGAATTTATTATAAATCTAAGAGGATATTAATCAAAAATAGACTGTCACGGTCGTTATAAAAATACTCTACAGTGTAGCGCAATTGAAAGAAATTAACCTCAGAATAACTCGCCACAACACAAAACTTAATGGGCAGGCAGGATAAGACAGAATCGACGATAGGAAACGCTCCAAAAAGCTCGAATGGTTCCAGTTTGTCAGAGCCAACTCAAGGACAACGCTTGATACGTTTACATGTTCTAATAGGCAGGTTCCATGGAAACATGGAAGAGTTCTAGAGTTATCCTTATGTCACACACAAGCATCAATCACCAACTTCTTTTAATCCAACCCTAGGTGGTTCAGTCATGTGAATTAATATTTTGAAATTGATGCCAAACTAAATTGAAGGCCTGGTCGGCGACTCGTGTAGAAATGATTCGCATTCATTTCTCTTTTTTCCTCTTCTTTATTTCTTCTTTTGGCTAAATTGTAGTGGGGCAGTGTACACCATATTATTTATGTCATACTCCAAAAAGGAGAATTTTCGCAAAAAATCCATTTTATTTATGTTCTTGGAACTCAAGGAAAGCGCACTTCAAATCCTCTATTCAAAGAAATGTACATTATCCTTTGATTAAAAACCGATTCATAGTGAGTTTTGTTTGATGAAAGTGAACAGCGCAGTGTATTCACATTCGATGATTGTGGACTGTCAGTTTACCTTAGACTTTTAATTTCTCTATCAAATATTGTATTTTAATTTACATGCTATTCGACAAGATTTGTATGAATTCTTACATTATTCCTCTTAGAGGTGACATGAAAACAAAGTAAATCCTTTTTTATCAGTTGAATTATGATCGTCTTTAATATGTTTAATTGAAAAAAGTTTCCAAATCTAATTTTAAGGCAATAACTGTTTTAAGTCAACATACTTTTTTAAATCAAATAAATAATTACAATTTCGTTTAAAAAATGTTACTGCCTTACAACGTTATTGTCTTAAAATTGGATTTGGAAACATTATCAATTAAAGTAAATCCCTTTTGAACACTATCCCAAATAAAGCTACTGCATTCACTAAATTGACGTTTTCGAGGAATGCTAGTGATCGAGCCATCTGGCCAGATGCGGCCTGAGGGAGGGGGGAGGGCTGGGGCAACTGGTCCCAGACCCAGACTTAATTGCGACCCCGAAAATTTGTTTTCATTCAAAACAAATAAAAATTGTATTTACTTACAATTCAAATGAGCCGCTATATGTAGGCTGTTTACGTGTTGAGGAGCATAACATTTGTTTGAAATGAAAGAGCCCCTGTGGATCTACTGCCCCAGACCCCGTTTCCTCTGACCGCTCCTGCTTCTGGCCGGCAAAAGAATACATTTCGTGGAATAATGTGGTCTTCGGCGGTGTTCAACTGTTGTAGAACATGCCAAAATAGTGATTCTCTCGCCCAAACAGTCTTCATATTTCTGGCCCCGCAACAGTGCGTTTGAACATGTTCCCTCTATGCCATCATTGTGCAATTTTTGGGGGAAAGATCAATTTGGAAGACGGATATAAATAGTGCGGATATAAATAGGTCATTAGTCCTATAAGTGTAGTGCATGTTTTTCATCGGAAAGTGGCGGTGATCTTCCGTCACTGAAGGGCGAGATCCGGTGCCGACCTACCGGCGACTAGCGGCGTTTTCCTCAACCAGGTATCTCTCACCAGCGGGCACCGCCCCAGCCGGGACAGGTTCTAAGTCCCCGACCGGTCTCCCGGCATGTGTATTAGTGTGGTGCATGTTAAGTGGTGTAAAATGTGTAAGTGTGTGTTAGGGGTGAGGATAAGAAAAGGAAGAGGAAAGAAAGATCGCGCGCGCTCCGTGGCCCGTTTGTTTGGGTGCTGCTCCGCCAATCGCCTGTTGTTGATCGAAAAAAAAAAAAAAAAAACACGGAAAACTACCGGTCAGAGCAGTCGGCCTCTAGAATTATCCTCCAAAGAGCGTCTGAATTCGACCTAACTGAAAAGCTAGTGTTGAAAATCCTGCCGACGTCGGGACTCGCCTACGACTTCCCGGTCAGAGGCCCTGCAGTGACATCATTGATGCACTGAGCCACTGCTCCCGGTTCGGGCCCGACAACTGCTGTGGCCACTAGTACCGCAAGTGTAAAGAGGTGGCCGTGTTCTCCCACGCCCTGAATTCCGAGAGCCGGCGCCGACCTACACGTCAGCTTGCGGGGGTTTTCACTTTTCATGTATCTCCCATCACTGGGGCACCAGCCGAGCAACATCGAAGCTCCCGACTGGTCTCCTGCCATGTGAGTTAGCGAAGTGTTTGTAATTGCATGTATGTAAGTAAAGGGTGATTGAAGGAAGACGAAGGAAAGACTGCCATTGATTCGTGGCCCGTTTGTTAGGGTACTGCTCCGGCATTCGCCTGGTGTTGATCGGAGAAACCACGGAAAACTACCGATCAGAGAAGTCGGCCTCTAGAATTCTCCTCCAGACAGCGACTGAATTCGAACTAGCTATGCAGCCAGTGTCGAAAATCCTGCCACTATCGGAACTCGAACGCTAGGTAATTCACTGTACGGAGCTCCTACCTATCCTTTTATAAACTCGTCATATTATACTCCGATGTTGGGCGGGAAGCCTAGCTTAGACTTGTATTATAGCATATTTTGTAATAAAGAAATTTTAGAAGTAATTGAGCGAATAAGTTACTTCCCATTTTTGGGGGAAATAGTATGCAGTAATCACTCCAGTTCCTAAACCTTACTAAAACACAGCAAATTACAGCGTTACTACCCTCCCTTTCAAAAATTGTTGAAAAACTAATCCTACAAAATCTCACCAAACGAATACTTTTTACGAATGTAATACCAAAATAACAATTTGGCTTTGTGTAATGAATTTATGAACCCTTATTCATCTTTCAAACAAATGTACCATACAATAATCATACTCTTGGATATCTGAAAAACTATTCCTATTACGAAAGGTGAACTATGGTGAAAACTCTTCCTTTTATAAGCTGCAAAATCAGATAGTAGAGAATAGTAATGACCAGAATTATTGCATCAGATGTGTACCAAGAGGTACCCTACATTCGAATAGGAGGCCTTTACCCAAAAGAGATTGATATAGGCTTATTATTATTTATTAAATAATCGAGAAGAAAAATGTCACCCATAATTCCTATCGTCGATGTTCAAGAAAAGTGACAAATTTCTCTTTCTTGAAGTTGACACTATTGTCGTCAAGAAAAAAACAATTAGACACAGATATGTGATAGATAGTTCAATATCCTACATTAAATTTTCCAACTCTTATAATAAAGCGTGTTTAAGCCCTTCTGTAAGGTTCATTGTTAGTTTGCATACATTATTTCGAAACTGTTCATGGATATTTCATTTTTAGTCGGAGTTTTCTGCAGATCACAGGTATCACATGCTGGTCATTCAAATATTAATGTAATGTAAGATAGAAAGGTAAATGGCCGTTCCGTATCAGTGGGAAATGTTGATACTTGCAGTTCGGATAGATAAGAAGTAAACAACATAGAGACCGATGACATAATTGAGCAATTCTGAACGTACTACCATTTCTAAGTTTATTATTTTGGCAATTATATGTAAGATTCCGGTATTTTCTCTTATCGAGTTGTTTCTGACTCATAATAAAAGACACGTGGAAATTGATAAAAAGGCTTTCTTTCACCATCTTCGTAATCGTCTCGATAACTCTCCGCTACCACCAACCCGAGTATATTAAACTCGTTTAAACGTCATATTTTCGGTGCCATTTCAGCCAACTTACCGGCTGTTTTAGCAAACATGGCAGTCTCTGATTTTCTTCTAGATAAGATGAGAGGTTATGAATTCTTATTTTAAGGTATTTTTTAGATCTCTCTCTCTCTCTCTTTAGAAAACTGACACAAATCCTGATCGAATATAAGGCCCTTCAAAGAAAAACTCTAGAGGTAATTTTCGCATTCCAAAAATAAACGGCAATATTGCGTTAATTCTGCTGTAATTTTTGTCACTAGTCTGCGATAATAAATAATTATTGAAATAATATTTAATTTTGAACTATATAGTTGACTTTCATTATAAGAGAGTAGATATACTGTATCAAAAAAAATCAATAAGCGATATTTACTGTGTAATTATCGCTTCAAGTAATGTTATAAATTTAGAGTTGGCTTTAGAAAGAAGAATGGCGAAGAATCAATTCATGTACTCACGGTGCAATAACTACAATTCCATCAAAAACTCACTTTCTACATATCAATATTAACAACAGGTACTCTCTTTTTCTTTCTATGTATAGAAAGGTAGGTTTTTTGGATGATCATATTCCATGCAAGGATTTGAAGAAAACAGCAGCCACTCAAGAGTCCGAGCACTATATTAGATTATTAGAGGTTCAAGACTTTTAATATCCATGAATTGACATGAATACCTTGATTATCTTATTGTGAAAAAGTTCTTTATTCCTCGCTTTTTAATTTTTTTACTCTACGTATTAAAAATATTTTTCACTAAATTGGCGTTTTCAGGTTATTGTAATATTCTACTACATAAAATGTTTAAATAATATTTTCAATATAATAAAACATCGCTAGATTATTTAAAATTCACCATTTGGAGAAATTTATTTGGGCAGATACATTTAACTTTTAATAAATGTGAATATCTGGTGCGGAATATTTTTGTGTTCGAAAATTGCCCGGAGTTGCAAACTTTCGGTTCTTTGAAAAACAAGTCACGTATCCATTAGTAGATCAACGTCATTGTCACGTATCATGGCGGCCAGTGCAAGGAGACGCTATGCTCACTTTCTCAGTGAGGCTGTTGAACTTCCAACACCGAGGAAAAAAACACGCGCACAGAGCAGGCTTTCCTCATCCTCACTCGCACCAATGTTTGTGTGTTCTTCGCTGCAGCAGATGCTTCTTTGTTATCACTCGTGTCAATGTCTGTTTTAACTGGCACCCATGTCCTCGGCTACCATTCAACGCACTTCGACAGCCTTGGACGAGACTGTTTAAGCGAATGACATCTCTGTGAATCAAAGCCATGTAGGTTTATTTGTTTTGCTACTGCTAAAGAAGGGAAGATTTTGCTTATTTTCAAACACATTACTTTACCAAGGTAGAGAAAGTTTCAAATTCGCGTTTGGGTTTTAGGTTTTATTCATTAGAGGTTATCAGTCAGTGTTTTTCCAACGGATCCTTTTCTTAGCAAATTTGTCTTCCATCGTAATTTTATAACAAAATACCGAAGGAACCTTACCACAAACTATACAAGGTATTCATTTATATTTATTATACGTACATCATACATATTATTTATATTTATATATACGTACATCTTCTCCACAATCACATCTGGAATTTCTTCCAAAATTACAAAAACTTACATTTTCTAACTCAATATAATAATTATAAAAATTAATGGCACCACTGTAACAATTCAACTATGCTACGGTTTTAATTTCCATGTGTAAATTAACATTTCTACTACGTCGACGACCATCAGCTTCCGACAAGAAGCAAATTCACCGACTGTAAACTACTCATTAAATTTGAAATGTACTAATTATGTAATGTTTATGAAATAAAATGTACGAATAAGAATTCACATTGTGTGAATTTGGAAGTTATTTCCAAATAAATCAAATATAAACGTATCTTGCTTTGATTAATATAAACTAGTGTGCATTAAATAGGTGCAATACATCTTATTCATTAAAAGGATAATAGAACGATTTTCCAATCATGATCTGAAGAAAAATGTACATATGAGCATTTACTTTCTCAGATTTTTTCTATCTCCAAAACGAATGGCATTGCAGTATCCACGAGCATTTGTAACACTGAGTTCATTATGGGAGGAGTGACCCGCCCCTTGGACCAGATCACGAGGGTACCATGATTTCCACCCATTGCATCCTCCCTAAACTCAACCTTCTCAAGACTACCTGTTGATAAATCTTAACGTAGCGCTTCGATCAAAGGTACAAAAGCTCATGAAACAAATAGTTACTCAGAAGAAAATATTATCCATCATATCATACTATGACTAATTCTTATCAAGTTACTCTCTATATTACAATCAGAATAATTAAATACCCGAGCAAAATAAATAGTAATAATAATAATAATAATAATAATAATAATAATAATAATAATAATAATAAGCCATCATGTTAAAAATCGTGTCCCTGTGTTGAAACATCGAAAATATTTTTAATACTAATAATAACGATAATAATAAAAGAAGGTATTTCGTATATTACAATCTTGTCATCTTAATGGGATTTCCTAAACGTTGGAAATGTGTTCCGCTCACGTTGGAAATGTGGTCCGCTGATATTTATGTTCAGACCATGTTATCGTCTTGTCAGAATTAAATAATAATTTAGTCGACACGTAAGTCAATTAGACTGGGAATCGAATCACAGAGGATAGGATCACATCATGAGCATTACCGTTATTCTTGCCACCTACGAGCATCAACGACCAAACAATCATTTCCACCACATACACAATCCAATTTCAGTGACTCATTATTTCCGCCCTTGAAGGCATCCAAATCAAGGAAATTGGAAAATAAAACTTCAAGAGCATTTTTGGAATACATTCACTGTGCTGCGAAAGCGATGGTGGTCTTCCTTGCATTCATCAATTCGTAAATTTTATTATATATTGTGGACAATTTAACATATAAATTCGCCCATTACAATTGTGAATTGACATGTCGGACAACACAGGCGACATGTGTGTATTTTCATTAATCATCCCATCCACATTATAGCGGAGGCAATTTGTTTAGGTGTGTCGGTTCACCATGTGGATGCAACCGCATATTCCCGTCCCTATACCCAGACGCTTTAGTTTCACAATTGCTATTAGGATGCAGAACAGAGACAAACACGGGCAATGCGATATTGAACAGTGGGGAGACCTCGAAAATAAACATAAGCCACCTAAATTATTGCCCCCAATATCGTCAAAAAATGAAAACACTGGTTTTCATCATTGCCACCTCTCATAGTTCACTTGCTAATATTTAATTTCTGAACGTCCCTCTCCCATGAGAAAATTCCCAGTAGGTACCATTAAATTATCGCCATTCTTTTACGCTGATGGGAGATCCTTCTGGGGGGAAATCCCCGCAAGTGGATGTAGGTCGGCGCCGGATCTCGCCATCCAGTGGGGACGGACTACCGTCACCTCCCGCAATATGCACTACACTTGTGAGACTTATTGCCTTAGCAGTTGAAGCTGATTGATTACTAGTGGTTTCGGGCGCGTCAACGGCTAAGGTCATTAGTCCCGTAAGTGTAGTGCATATTTTTTTCTGCACAGGAGGTGGCGGTGACCTAGCGATCATGGATGGCGAAATCCGGCGCCGATCTACTGTCATCTAGTGAGGTTTTCCTCAACCAGGTATCTCCCACCAGCGGAGCACCGCCCCAGCTGGGACAAGCTCCCGACCTGTCTGGCAGTGTAGAGCATGTAAGTGTACGTGTAAGTATGGAGTAGGACAGGACAAGCAATGGGAAGGCAAGATAGCGTGCGGTCTGTGGCCCGTTTGTTAGGGTGCAGCTCCGGCGTTCGCCCTGTATTGATCGGAGAAACCACGGAAAACTACATCAGAGCAGCCGGCCGCTAGAATTCTCCCCCAGGCAACGACTGAATTCGTCCTATCAGTAATTATTCCATTCCTTTCTTTTAAAGCGAGCGAAGGGGCGTACACAAATGGGCGGTCGCGGGCCGGGCGCCGCGTGCGTGGGTGGCGTGCAGCGGGGGCAGCGGCCCTGAGAATAGCCGCGCCAGCGCGACGCCACGCCGCGCCGCGCCGCGCCGCGCCGCGCCGCCTCCGCGATCGACCGCCCGCCCGCCCGAGGCCACGTGGTCGACGTCCCGGCGCGGCGCGGCGCGCCCGCCACAGGAGCATAGAGCGCACAGCGCGGCGCAACGCAGCCCAGGGCAAGGCAATGCAAGGCAATGCAAGGCAATGCAAGGCAATGCAAGGCAATGCAAGGCAATGCAAGGCAATGCAAGGCAATGCAAGGCAATGCAAGGCAATGCAAGGCAATGCAAGGCAATGCAAGGCAATGCAAGGCAATACAAGGCAATGCAATGCAATGCAAGGCAATGCAAGGCAATACAAGGCAATGCAAGGCAATGCAAGGCAATGCAAGGCAATGCAAAGCAATGCAAGGCAATGCAAGGCAATGCAAGGCAATGCAAGGCAATGCAAGGCAATGCAAGGCAAGGCATGGCAAGGCGGGGCGGGATGCGCTATTCCCGGAGGCGGTGGACGGACCGCGTCACGCCGCGCCGGGTCTGCCCGGTCCACGCACACATGTTGTCAAGCACGCACACAGCAATTCGGAGCACGAAGATGCTCGATTAAAAAAACAATTCCGCCTGATGTTTTATGATGACTTTCCTTATGTCTTTTGGCAATCCTAAATGTTAAGAAGTTACACTGCCCATAGGCCCATGTAAAAAAATAATTATTTTCTTGCTCCACAACCCCCGAACCAACGCAGACACGTAACAATCTTCTTGATTAAAAAAAAATTATTTCAAAGCTCTGTATGGACTTCATGCAACTGTTTAAATTTGTTAACGAACTTTAAAAGAAAGGCGTTCTTTTTCAAAATAGAAAAACATCCAAATCGTTTTATCGTTACATGATGTCATTTTAAGCGCATTTTACCTACCTTTAAGTAAGTACCTTAAGATGTAAGAGGGAAATGTTGGGACGCACCTTCTTCAGGGTTAATATCTATTGAATTTGGCCCGTGTTTTGCAAATTTTTAGGTGCGCAGGTCTTCTTCGAAGACTTACACTGAAGAACATTTTTATGTATAAAAAGATCTTTCACTTCTCGTTGAAAGCTCAAAAATATCTTGTGACAGAAATACTCGAAAATGTTTTGAACGGAGAGTGAATTCAGAGACGACAGATCTTTTACTGACTCCAAGAAATTCTTTTAAATTGAAAATATCGGCAAAGGTCAGAAAAGCATGGAACGAAAATGCCCCGAAAAAACGAAAGCTTTAGAACACATGTGGAAGAATAACTGTTTTGCTGCTGAGAGCCAGTCAGTCTTCCCATCCGTAAGCGCTATGAAGTGCGTTAGAGTGAGAAGTTTCAAACAGTTCTAAACGCTGTCCAAAGAATTCGCTTGGCGCAGGCGAAGGCACCGCATGCCAGCCGCGATAACCTACGGCTCCTCATGTTTCAAGGGTGGGGAGAGGGGAGGATGCGCGTCTGGACGGTCGGTAGGCACCGCAAAATATTGCGATGAACAGCTCTTCTCTGGTCGTTCGTAAGTTACGCTTTTCTCAAGTTTTTGTGATAATGGAGAGCGTTAATGATCCAGAAGTTAGTGGTTTGTGTAATTGTCATATAGAACAATTATTAAGGACGGAATTTCATAGTATTGGAATTTCAGAAATGCTCAAAATAAAAGAAAATGGTAGAGGTAGCTCCCATGAAGTGCGGTATACTTAAAATAATGTTCAGGATTCGCCACTGCTGTATTTTCATATTACCGGGAGCGGTAGCTCAGTGCATCAACTAATGCCACTGCAGTTCCTCTGACCAGGAGGTCCTAGGTTCGAGTCCTGATGGCTGCAGGATTTTCAACACTAGATTTTCAACACTAGCTTTTCAGCTAGGTCGAATTCAGTCGCTCTCTGGAGGAGAATTCTAGAGGCCGGCTGCTCTGATCGGTAGTTTTCCGTGGTTTCTCCGATCAACACCAGGCGAATACCGGACCCTACCAAACGGACCGTGCGCGATATGTCCTTCTTCTTCCTTGTCCTAGCCTCTCCCCTTACACTAACATGCACTACACTACCACATATCCCAGGGGACCCGTCGGGACCTTAGAGCTTGTCCCGGCTGGGGCGGTGCCCCGCTAGTGGGAGATTCCTGGTTAAGGGGAAACCCCACTAGCCGACGGTAGGTCGTCGCCGGATCTCGCCATTCAGCGGGGGAATATCACCGCCATCTCCCGAGAAAAAAAACATGCACTACACTTACGGGACTAACGACCAAAGCAGTTGAAGCGTCCGGAAACACGAAAAATCAATCAAAAATTTTTATATCTAACGTCGAGGACTAGACGCACATTAGTTAACTACTCCTCCTCCTCCACCGAACGAAGAGGCTCAGGGCGCAGCACGCTGATTTCGCATTCGGCAGGCCCGGGTTCAATCCCCGTGCCCGCCATCCTGACTGAAGTTTTCGAGGTTTCCCTCGGTCATCCAGGTGAATGCTAGATGGTTCTACTCAAAGGCCACGACCGCGAGACCGGCGTTGCAGCTCGGCGTCGCAGCTCGCGAATTCGTTACCGACGTGAAGTCACGAAGATTACGCGGATTCGAGACATCGCGGTTTCCTGGTCGGGTGATCGACCAGGAACCCCGTGGTCTCATGGGTTAACTATCGTTCTTCCTTTGATGGCTCTTCCTCCCCCAAAAATTCCGGCCAGAAGCACCATATGGGGGGTCACCCGAAATTCCAGCATGACCCGATGCCAGGGCCTCGCCAAGCCCCCACGGCCTTCCCCTCCGTCCAACGCATTGTCCCCTCTCGATTCCCGTCCGCCTCCGCTTCCCGTCGCCTCCCACGACCTTCCCGCGGCGCGCAGCTCACGATAGGCGCAGCGCATCCGCGGGGGCGCAGCGGTGGGGCAGGGCGGTGGGGCGGGCTGCGTCAGCAGATCGGGGCAGCCGAGCGGAGCGACGAAGCGGGGCCTGGAGAGGGATGGGGAGCGGGTGACGGCGCTGGACGGGGCAGGGGGCGGCGGGACGGGGCGGGGCGGGGGAGCTGGGCGGAATGGCTGAGCTGGGTGGAGCGGCAGAGCTGGGCGGGTTGGCAGGCGGGACTGGGCGGGGCGGCGGAGCTGGAGTGGGGCGACGGAGCAACATAGCTAGGCGGCGGGGCGGGCTTCGTCGGAGGAGCGGGACAGCCGGACGGGGCGGGGGACGGCGCGGACAGGGGCGGGGCGGGGCGGGGAGGGGCGGGGCGGGGCGGAGCTGGGCGAGACGGTTCAGGGTGGTGGTGCTGCGGGGCTGGGAGCAACCACGGATAGGTGGGCGGGGCGGGGCGGGGACGGATGCAGAGGGGGCGGGGCTGGCGGCGCTTCCCGTTGCGCGCCCTCGCAGAGCCTACGCACGTCGCCCCCTGCTCGCGCGAAGGCTGGAGCAGCAACAAACTGCACAGCTTGCGCGAATTCAGTCGCTGTCTGGAAGAGAAATCTAGCGGCCGTCTGCTCCGATCGGTAGTTTTCCGGCCTTTCTTCGCTCTAAACCAGGTGGATGCCGGAGCAGTACCCTAACAAACGGGCCAAAAACCGCGGGAGATTTTTCCTGTGTCATCCTTGTCCCCTCCTCACACCTTACACACCCTTACATTGACGTGCACTACACGACCACACATCAGAGGACCATCCGAAGCTTAGAGCTACGAGCGTGCCGCACTTGAGGTACCAGGTCGGTGAAACCCCCTCAAGCCGACGTGCAAGTCCGCGCCGGGTCTAACGTTCTAGCGCGGGTGGAGCTCTGCCAGGATACGAATATAACATGCTCATAACTTAAGGGACTAATGAACTTTGAAGTTGACGTGTTCGGAACCACAATCCGTCCATCAACCTGCTTGCGCATGGAGCCAGAAGCTTTTGCGATGCCAGTAGAACAAATTTAATTCAATTTTTTCGCATTCAAGTGTTTTATCGCTAATTTGCTAAACATGATAATTTTAAGTATTATTTGTAAACCACTTACACCCGTGCAAACATTTCATATCCTGTAACTCATTATTTCATAAGTGAAAACAGCTTCGGTAACTTCGAACGGCCAACTTTTGAACTGCGATACAAGCATACATAATTTATTTTTTCTAATTTATAATAATAAGAGATGAATATGCCTTTAACAACTATTGTATTCAGAGTCACCATTAATTAAGTTTTTTAAATCTTTTCAGCAAGTACTCAGTTGGCCCATTATTTCGCTTCTCAACACTAAATGTAACTTTTCTCCCAAACACCATACACAAGTTTTCTTAAAATATATCAGTAAATAAAGAGAGCCTGCATTGTGTCCTCTACTTAAGTAAGTAAATGACTTAAAATGAAATATAGCTATTTGCATCACCAGAATGCGCTCTGTGAGTATTCGAACCTGGAAAGACCCTAAGTGGGGTGGGAGAGTGTCGAGAACCAAGCTGTAAAAGATTTTCAGGGCTCTAGAGAGACATTTCTCAAGAAGACTAACGGAAAATTATAAGAGAGTAAAAATTCGTATAAATAAGATATATTACTAATTCAAATACTATTTCCAAGTTTATTACAATAATTTTTATTACACTATATAGTAAATTGGAGTCAATTCCAAAATCAGAGAGGCTACTTTACCTCTTAGATCAATGCCAGAACCTCTTGTTTGGAAAGTTCCTAGGTCGCTCACTCATTGTGAACATGGTTTCTGGTTTGTTTTTATTAAAAAGTGTTTTTTATTTACACATAAACATATTAATAATAAAATTGGATTTAGCCAGTGGCGTAGCGTCAGTGTCAGCCGCGCGGGGCGGAGGAAAAATTTGCCTCCACCTAAATTAGGTATTTCAATTTAAAAGAGTAAAATATACAGTAATTCTAAAGAACTGTTCGACAAGAACATGCATCATTATAGGTATTGTGCAGGTTACAAATAAAAAGTCACATTGTATGATTTACAATATAATTTATCACATTTATTAGTGCTGTATTCGTGAACGAAAGTATCGCAGAACGTTTCAAAAAAATCACTAATAAATTAAAAAATATTACCTACTTTACTAAAATTTACTTGTTCTGATTTTTTCATTTTCATAAATTAAATCTTGAACAAGGTAGCAGATAGTCAAACATACAATTACATAAATAAAAAATGTAAATAAAATATTTAATACTCATGTAGTCGAATGTGCATACGCACACGAACAATACAATTTTTCAACAAAGTTCAAGAATTTAACAATTACTACACGTACTTATTAACACTAAAATCACATTTTGGAAAGCTCACACATATATAAGATAAAGTTCATGTGAATTGGACGACTGACGATCCATCAATGAAACTACCTTTGAATTGTCAAAGCATCACTCATGGACGTCCCTGAAGGGACTTGACCGTACTGTAATCTAATTTACACGTGTTATTATACATTAAACCCTATTCTTTACGTGATAGAAGTCATTCTCGCTGAATATTAGTCATAAAAAATCAAGCAAAAAAAAAAAAAATACGGGGAATTCCTACAAATCAGTATAGACGGTTGTCAGTCCCTACAATAAGCAAGATGTCATTAGTATTCTACGTCAACAATGTTCATTTCAATTGGTCAGAATGGTAGTTGCGGCAAAAATATGAAAGGCCCTGTGGCCGAGATAGCTAAGGCCGTAGTGTCGTGGTGATCTCGGACCGAAGGGTCGCGGGTTCGAGTCCCGCCTCGGATATGGTTGTATTTGTGTTCGTCCTTTCACATTCGTCCTTATCATCACCATTTCGTTTCACTTTCATAGTTACCATAACGTTAATGCCAGTAGTGGTCGCTAATGAACTAGATGTTAATGCGACCTTAAATAACGAAAAAAAAACAACAACAAAATGTGCTGCCCATATCGCCTCCACTACGCTACGCCACTGAGTTTAGCAAACAAATTGTTAAATACACCAGGGTCTTTTATCTACCAAGGAATTTGGAAGGACTTCAGAATTTAAAATAGGAATGTGTTTTCATTTTCTATTATTTAACACTCGTGACTCATTTTCCAATTTCTACGTGCTTACGCTTGAAGTCCCTGAATAAACGATCCCACGTCTCTCGCTGGCGACGGAGCGGAGGCACGACCTTGTCCTTCGCCCTCGGCCGGGTTTTTTGCTCCAGCGAAGCAAAGAAGCCCGCGCATGTGCATGTGGTCGGCATGGGGCGTAAAGAAGCAGAGCCAGAGTAGCGGTAGTGATAGGGCGGGAGGGGAAAAGGTGGGGAAGAAGGAGTGTGTAGAGAGAGGGACAAGGCGAGAAAGGCAGCGAAGGACGGGATTGGGTTGACTAGTGATTTCGGGTGCGTCAATTCTTAAGGTCATTAGTCCCATAAGTGTAGTATATGCTTTTATTGCGGGTAGTGGCGGAGATCTTCCCCCGCGGGCTAAAGAGGTCTGGCGCCAACCTTCACGTAGCTAGCGGCGTTTCCCCGACAAGGTACCTCCCACCAACGTGACATCGCCCTAGGCCTGGAGAAGCTGTAAGCAACCGAACAGTCTCCCAATATGTGTGGTTGGGTAGTAAGTGTAAGAAAAGGTAAAGAAAGGACACGGAAGAGGAAGGGAAGATCCCGCGCGGTCTGTGGCCTGTTTGTTAGGGCACTGCTCCGTCATTCGCCTGGTGTTGATCGGAGAACTCACGGAAAACTACTGATCAGAGCAGTCGACCGCTAGAATTCTCCTCCAGACAGGGGGCAGAGTTGGGCCGGGCGAGGAAAAGCGTTAGTGTAGCAGCGGAGTGGGAGAAGCAGGGTGGGTCGGGTGGACGAACAGTGGAGGGTCGGAGCAAAACACGACAGAGTGAGAGAAGAGTAGCTCGAAAGAAATGGGTAGCACAAGACAACCGGAGCGGTGAAGAGTAGGGCGGGGCTACAAGAGGCAGGATTGGCGGAATAGAGTAAGGAAGGTCTCTATCGTTTGCTTTTTCTACGCTGGCGGGGCTGGCGGAGTGGAGGGGGGAGGAGTGAGATGGAGCGAAACGGGGCATGAAAAGGAGAGAATGAGAGATACATTTTTCGGTGGCAAAAGTCCATGCCGCTGAGTGGGCGGAAGTCAAGGCACACACGACTACAAAAACCCGGTTATCAGCCCCAAAAAAGCATATTGAAACAAGTCATTAAGCAAAGGGCCCTTAACTTTTCTTTAAGTCCCGATATGCGCGTTTCCTTTTAACGAACGACTCCGGAGTTTTAGCGAACACGCGCAAGCGCAGTTTTTCCCGGATCCTAAGCCAGAAGCCACATTGCACGTGCACGTGTACCCAAAAACTCCGGGATCGTTCGTCAAAAGGAAGAAAATAAAACGGATCTAAAATCTTTAACACGCTCGTCACAAGAAGGATGGAAACCAAACGTTCGTAATGAAACAAAGCAGGCCTCCGCAGGCCTCCCTGGGACGTCGGTAAAACAAGCACCCCCACTTTCGGAAAACTGAAAAATTCTTGCGCCATAATTGTGGGCTAATTTCAGTCCCACTCCAAAAATTTTGGGCTCCCTCCCAACACACCGAAATTAAGATATCAATTTGAGGCTGGTTAGGCTAGCACTCCCATTTACTCAAATCTCAAAATTGTTCGTACGTTCGAATTAAGTGAATTTTGGGCTCCCGAGCACCAAATTTCAAAATTTCAAAAACCACGCTTAAATAAAAAAACAACAAAAAATCAAAACCACTCCAATTACCCCAAACTCAAAAATTCTTGCGCCATAATTTTGTGCTCTTCAGTGACATCAAAAAACATTATTTTTGGCACCACACTACCACCCGAAATTAAGGTTTCAAAATAAGGGGTGGTAAAGCTAGCACCCCCACTTAATCAAAATTCAATTTTTTTACGATCAAAACAAGTGAATTTTGGGCTCCCGAAAGCCACCTTTCAAAATTTCTAAACTCACCCCTAAATAAGAAAACAAAGAATCAAAAGCACCCCAATTTCTCAAAACGCAAAAATTCTTGCGATGTAATTTTGGGCTCCTTAGTTACACCGAAAACATTATTTTTGGTACCGCATCATCCCCCGATATTAAGATTTCTAAATAGAAGGTCGTAAAGTTAGCACCCCCTTTTTCGAAAATTCAATCTTTTTGTACGGTCGACTCAATTGAATTTTGGGCTCCCGTAGGATACTATTCACAATTTCGAAACATCCCCAAAATAAGAAAATAAAAAACCAAACCAGTCCGATTTGTCATAACTTAAAAATTGTTGCGCCATAATTTTGGGCTCTTCAGTGACACACAAATCATTATTTTTGCTTCCCTACAACCTCCCGAAATTAAGGTTACAAAATATTGGGTGGTAAAGTTAGCACCCCCACTTACTCAAAATTCAAAATATTTTGCTTTCTCGAAACAATTGAATTTTGGGCTCCTGTAGACTTTTAAACTCACCCCTAACTACGACAACAAGAAATGAGACCCACCTCAATATTTCCTAACTAAGAAAATCATCAGCCACTATTTTGAGTCTTTAATGACACAATCAATTTTTCTCCTACATTACAAAGCCCTGTATTCAACTTCGCAAACATGATGATGGACAAGCCCCACTTGCTCAAAACTAGAGATCCGGAGAAATTTCTCACATACTCTGGATGAATTATCCCCTACCCGTGTATTTCTTACAGTAAAAAAATGATTTTGTTTAGAGTATGCCTATCTATATTTTACAGTTACGTCGCGGATTAATAAATAAAATAATTAATTTAAAATAAAATAAATTAAAATAATTAATTTGCTACTTTCCTCAAATAACTTTTCGAATATGGACTTTCGAAGACGAACAGTAAGTATATTGGATCAAGCAAGGCTTTTTATTTTCGCCATTTTTTTATTTCTTGTTTAATAAGTTATATTTTAAAGTATAGTTAAATATTTTTTATCAGTTTCGCTTGTTTTCGACACCAATTCTTCATAATAAATAATTACTTTCCTTCTGTACCGATTACGAAACTAGCATTCTTACTTTTTTTGCAGGGAATTTCTAAAACGTTTATCGTCGAGGTGGAGACAAACGGGATAAAGAGCAAAGCTTTTTGAAACTATTTGTATTTTTAAAGGAACATTATTTCAAAACAATGATGATAATAATAATAATAATAATAATAATAATAATAATCACAAACATTATTTCTGCGAATCTGAAATTAATAATTTATTAATACTTATTTAAAACAGGAAGAAACTAGTGGAGTTACAGAATGGCGCAGACTGCCTCATAAAGTTTTCAGGAAATTAGAAACCTTGGTGTAGACTGGGTGCAAGGTCTCTGCCCCATCCTCTTACTTGCTGTCATCTATCGTCGCCCATAGTAAATGTTTTTGACATTTAAAACATTTTTCGGTTTCCTAATAGTAGAGGCGAAATAATACTTTACAAATATTAAAGAAGAGTAAAATCTCGTCATATAAGGAAATTTTCGTCGAAGAATTTTGAGCCTTTTTTAAAAAAATGGCGTTTAGGCATTACTGTAAGTGCGAAATTTGAAGCTCTTTTTCACAGGGATCTATTCAGTTTTCGAAAGACTTTATTTGAAGTCATTTGAAAGGGGGGTGCTAGCTTTACAGACGTCTCTGTAGGTCGCACGCACGAGCAACTACCGAGCAAGGTCATCTTATGGCATGTTGGGATAATAATGTAATGATACATGTATCGAAACAACGGTACTTTTATAAACCTCGCGCGATCTTTCCTTCATCTTCCTTGTTCTATCCTCAACTATAACGTACACATACTTACACCCACATGATCTACTCAACCAGATATATCGAAAGACCGGTCGGAAATGTAGAGCTTCACACGGGTGGGGCGATGCCCTGCTGGTGGGAGATAACTGGTTGAGGAAAACCCGGTTAGCCGATTATACTTCAGCGCCGGATCTCACCGTCCCGCGGGAAAAGATCACTACTACTTCCGCGATTTAACATGTACTACACTTACAGGTCTAATGACGTTCGTAATTATTGCGCCCGGAATCACTAGTCAATAAAAACAAAAAATCGGTACTTTTATCTTTAGTTAGCTGCTTGTAGTAACCGATATCTAGTTTTCGATAATGTGCATATCTCTTGATATTTCCATTCGATTCATCTATGATGTAGGTAATTGCCAGTCTGGAGCTGAAGCTTCAGAGGCGCAAACAAAGTATTGAAGGGTTGAGTCTCGACGCTGAGAGATTTTGAATTCCATTCAGTTAGCTTAGTCGAAGTCGACCGACCACTGGTCGGATGAGAATTTTAGATGTCGACTGCTCCGATCTGTCGACTCCATGGATACCCTCAGTCAATTCTAGAAGAATGCTGCAACTTTACCTTTAACAATGGACAAAGAACCCCACACGATCTCTCCTCTACCTGTTCACATTCCAATCCTTAATTCCAACTTGCCGGAGAAACTCTCCGACAAGCCTTTGATCCTGACTATAAATGAAACGTATGCTAGCTTCGTTTGAAGGTCAGAAGTACTATAAGCTATGATTTACAACCACAAACCTTAATATATTTACAAAATATTTACCTTCCTGGACTTTTTTCGTTCAGTGTTGCATTACAGATTCAAAAGTGCATCACGTACAATAGTTTAGCCGCACGCCACCAGAGGATAACGACTGAGATCTACGATTGAGTTCATTAATGCACAGAATTGTGTATAGGAGAACACTATTTGTTTACTTTCACTGTCAATTGTCTAATATGAAATGATTCTGAGTTTTTCTCCCCTTTATAAAATTAACTTGGATATTGATTTTAATTGCTTCTAGGTGCGAATGTATTAAGTGTACCAGATAAATGCAATGGTTAGAAGAAATCATTTTCTGATAGATGTGTTCAATATTGTTGTAAAAAAGGTATGAATACACCTACGTTTAGGTTTAGTAAATTTAGCATGATTATTATGGTATGTATTTGCGAGTTGCACGAGCGACAATGCGAGCGAAAACATTATGTGTGATTTACGTCGTATGCTGAAACTGTGACGGATGGATGAATTTTTGAAGAGAAGTGTTTTATATACTGGAGAGTGAATGCGTACCTTTGGGTGGTGAAGGAATAATTATTTCAATTAATGAAAGTTCGGCAAGAAGTATAATTCAAGTAAAACCGAAATAGTAAATGGGTATTTGAAGGAATTTAATTTGTGTCAACACTGGTTTTCAGAGTTGTTGAAAAGAAACCAATGATGTTATTTTAGATAATAGAAAAACGTTTATCAAAACAGGATCCACTGCGATCTCGGATTTTTGGAGATATTATAATTGTCTCAGAGGTTAATGGCTCCACTCCGTTAGCCACTTTTTATCAAGAATCCTAAAACGTGTACTCTAATTCAATTAAAATTACTTTAATAATTTTTAAGTAATTGTGCCTTGCCATAAATTGCCTTGGTAAGATCAATTTCAAACTTTTCTTTATAAATATGTGTGATGAAAAAATATGTAAAAGAGAAAGTTTTGAAATGTGGCAATTGATTGAAAATATAAGAATAATATATAAAATTTCACAAAAGGAATAGAGGATAGTACAGGTATTTTATTTTGTTTAGTTTAGATTTGTTTTATTGTTTTCATTTATAAAGTGAATGAAGTTTGGGGCCGGGAAACCCAAGAAGAAGAATTTTATATATATATATATATATATATATATATATATATATATATATATATATATATATATATATTTTAGTGAGAAAGTGTTGTAGTGGGTACGGAAGACAGAGTATATCCAGTTGGGAGCAAGATAGAGAGGAGCGGGTAGGAAGCGGGGAGATGCAATACAACAGATAGAAGTGGGCTCCGTCACAGAGGGGGAGTAGATGGAATTCTTCTTCCTGCCTAATAAGTTATTATGATAAATACCCTGGCAACGCGGGGTGCTTCAGCTAGTTTGCTCTAATTATATTCTATTATTTACTTATTTTTTAAAACTATTTCATACTAATATACAAGTGTCTCGGGATTATTGTTGCAAAGTTCTAGAATATGTTGAAGGGTCGTAAATGATCACTTTTGGCCAATGAACATGGTGTGGGAAATTTCATAAACGAAGTTACACAGTGACATTTTGCACATGATTTTTAGGTAGCTCTTCTGCACAGATGTTCGGGAGGTCATGTTCTGACGCAGTCAAGGAAATTTCATGTATTTGTAGAACATCTGTGCGAACTCGGCTTCCTAAAATTCAGAGGCAAGTGCCACAAGTATAAATGCATATTACTTTACCTGAAACTTTCCACTACATGTTCTTTGGCGAAAAACCTACATGCTTAGAAATTTCTCTACATGCTTTAGAAATTTTTTACATTTATTCTGAGCCACTTGCTTACGCAATGAAACAGTTGGAAATAAAATAAATTATGAAAAGATATTTTGATATCAATTTATACTGCCTATTTCAGAAATTACAGTCTATATTTTTCGCCTTTTAAGACTCCTACATGGGACATTTTAGAGTCTAAAAATTCGATGTCTACTGATACGTCGATCTCGAACACTTTCCCCTTGGCCTAATCTTTCCCCTCCTGCGGCATACTCCCCTCCATATCTTACGTAATTTTCGTATGTTTCTCCACACGTTTGTATGCACACTGTTCTTTTCCTTTCCACCTGCTACATGTCTCAGTCCCCACTCTCCACATTACACCTTCTCTCATACACACACACACGCACACACACACACAAGACAATCGATTTAATGTCCAATGTCCAATGTAACTTCATTATCTGTGCACGTCTTCTAGAATTCAGTGGGAAATATAGTTATTTAAATTATCGTTTCCATGTCGCGGCAGGAAGAATTATTCCTTGACGAAGGACATGATCGATAAGAGCCCAAAATTTATTGCTGATTTATTCTTGAACATAGATTTTATTACGTCGGAGCGGTTTTTTTCCTTTATTCAAAATCCAATTAGTATATTGCTTAGTGTAGAGATCACAGAATTTTGAAAACGTGCACAGAATTCACTTCTCCCCATAGCACGTCATACACAGTTTTTAACTGTTTTTGACGTAAATAAATAAATAAATGTCTATGAAAGCTGTATTACGAAATAAAGCCTCCATATGATTGCGAATTTCCATTTGTCTAATTAGGTGCAATTCACTATTTCTATACGGATCTGTTTGTCAGTACATTTCAATCACCGGGGATAACACTAAACGATTTTCGACACATGCTGTATAGCATATTGTAAAATTGAGACCAAACATTATTCTTTTAGAGAAACAACTGAACATTAAATTTTTTCGAAATAATTATTTGATATTGATACTTTACTAGCTGGTTTAACTACTTACGTACTGCAACCGTGTTGAATCATTGATGAATAGAAATGGGCATCTTTATTGAACGAAAGAGGTAGCAGGAAGCACCCATCTTAGACTCACCAGGCCCATATTGAATGAATTTATTGAATCGTGCAAATAACGGCAAAATTTCACTTCAAGAGCCATTGTTGAAGCCCCTTTTAAAAGTCACATGGTATTGAGATGTGTGGATTGTGCAATAAGTTGCCATGCTAACCAGGTGCCTTCACAGACTAACATTCAATTCACTGCTTCCAGTGAACATCCATTTTCTTATTGTTGCATCATGATAAGATAATCAACAATTTGTGCCGATATTATTCTATTATGAAGACGCGTCTATTTTATGAGTAATGGGACATTGAGGGCAAGAACCGAAGCTCAGATGCGCATCTGCTTGATGAGAGGTCAGTGACCTTCTCAGCACGAGAGGTCAGCTTTCGGTCCGATTAATGTCAGGCAGCGCGCCTTGAACTTTGTAAGTGCGATTTCGTATTGATTTCACACAGACAATTCTAAGAGTTAGAACCTAAATTGAGAACAATAGAGACGCGTTAGCTTAAGCCATATTGATGTATGCTTTACTTGTAAATGGTTTAATATGTCATGACAAATGCAGCACATACCACAAACCTCGGTGACTTAAATCAATTGTCTAAGGTTTCTCAGCTAAAATTTGGCAATAATATCCATTTATAGAGCCTTTGTGTGGTGCCTCTGGCGGATATTTCCAAATTTATTTTTTTAAATATGTGCTTCCAAGTTCGTAAAAAAGAAATTGTAAACTTAGTATGCCTGGCTCGTCTATCCATGGACATAGACAGATACACGAAAAATAATCGACAGAAATGATTATTTTTAATGTGTTTATGTTTTATAATAAAATTAAATTTAATTATAGTCCATCTCATTCATGGCGTAACTATTCAAATGATGCCAGAAAGGGAGCATGGTAACTGATAACTTTTCACCAATGTGTGCATTAAAGCACCCCCAAAATGCGTTTTTTTAGAATTTTTTCAGAGTATTCTACGACTAAAAATAGAATCAATTTGTTTGTCCTGCCAATATGAAACGAATGACATATTTGACATCTCTGGGCCCCTTAAAGTTCCCGAAAACACGATTTATTGTTAAATGCTTAACTTACCCCAAACGGTTTTTTAAAAATATTCTCTTAGAATGTTCTGGAAAGATCCGGGAAAATGGTCAGTTCCCCAATAGAAGACTGAGAAGCGTCGAATGACACTTCACTTGCCTCCAATGGTGGACTGTGAGTAATGGATGAAGTAACAGTGGAGGATGGATAGATGCCGATTATCCGATTACTACATGATGGTTTTTGCCATATGCAAATACTCAACTATTTTGTTACATACAAATCTGAAAAAAATCCTTCAGGTAACCATTAAATGTATTAGTTGTATAGCAAACTATTTTTCTATTATAGCAAAATTATTTATACATACGTGTATACAAGTAAAACTTGTGGTGGCGAGCACCCTTTTTAGTAGCGCTACGTGTAGCGTCGTGCAGACTTAACCCAGCCCTGCGTTTGGATATTTTCAAAACATCACCGTAGTCTACCAGGACTAATTTGCAGAAGAGTGGTTCTTTGAAATGTTTGCTTGCGCATAAATGCGACCACTGTTCAAGCGGTACGGTACAACCTGAGAATTATCGTGCAGTATATATCTGCCTTTAAGGAAGCATTGGTGAATAACGAACCGCGTTCTTGTTACACTAAAGAATAAATAAGGTGACTCCAACGTATGACGTAACCATTGTCCTCCCATTCTCTCAAATGCGTCTTCGGTCTCCATAAAAAATAGAGCAATTGTTTATTTTGTCCTTACACATAAGTTTCACTCTTCACCACCAGCATAATGAGAATTTAGTGTTAGTAGAACACACACCCGCAAGAGATAGAACCAAAGTTCCTCTATCATAATCACATGACGTATCATTCACGATACATCACGTGACCACAGTCGTTCATTCTGGTGGAGTATAGTTTTCCGATATAGCTCTATCGTAACCTTAGAATTGCCCGCAGCGCACAGACCCTGAAGTAGACGACTTACGTACACGAAATTCAGAGTCGATAAAAGCAACAGCTTAATTCCTCTCGAGGGAGCGGGAACGGTCGTGCGCCACTTCGCGCCGGGGCCAGCGGCGGTCGTGGCGCGGAAATCCCTGGGGGGTGGGGCCAGGGGGAGGGGGCGGATGTCACCATGGCACCGCCTCTGAGCTGAATGCTGATCAGTGGGGACTAGCGTCACGTTGGGAGCCTTACGTCACCCACTGCTGCAGGGTCACAGCCCGCACCCCTTGGGGAATCAATAGCCTCCCGTCGCGCCGCTCCGCGCCGGCACATCGCCTTTCAATTCACACGATCCGCCTCTCCGCTGCCGCCCGATTTCTCCCTCCCTCGCCCCCGCTGGGAAGCTTAGCCCATTCGACGCTCAAGAAGGGATGGGTGAAAACGATTCGATTCATCGAGGTTCGATTGTTTCAATACAATACTCGATATCGTTGATTTTTTGGAAGTACTCATTCAGTGAATTTTGCAATTTTAGAATGGAATAAACCTTTATTGAGAAAAAAGTTTAAGTCACGCATTTAATCTTTGAATTATAATGAACAATATAAACAGGAAATTAGTTAACGAATGACTAAATGAATTGAGACTATGGACGGCACATTAAAACTATGTTTCTAGAAAAAAAAATTATTTGTGATAATTAAAAATAGGCGCCGCCATTGCATCAAATGCACATTTACTGCACTGCGTAAAATAAATATGTTAATATAGAAAAGTACTATAAAGTTAAAGTCTTTGTAGTCACAGAAAGGTTCAATACAAATCAAGAGATTCATTGGAGAGAAACGTTAATTCCAGAGGTAATTTTCATTTAAAATAATTATTTTGAATTGTTCGATTATTCGAGAATTTAAATGTATATTTTTAAATATGATTCGATTCTTCCATTTAATAGTTTTACCGAATTGCCCCTCCGAAGCAAGAAGTTCAGCCACTTCGCCTCTGGAGAAACTGCCTCTGCATTCGGTATCGTCATTCTCTCGGGTAGAAAGTTTGTTTTGAATAGACAATTACAGAGGCCCGACTACAGACCCGGGACTCCCGGGCCCGACTACAGACCCGGGACAACACGATACTCTTGAGAATAACTGAGTTTTCATCATTAAACTTTTATCTTTTATAATGAGGAGGAAGCTTAGAATAAAAATACAAATAAGGAAATTCTTTATGGCTAACTCACAGATTTATCATTTGCAAGTAATAGTTTCACGTTATCCGAGGAAGTTCTGAGAGAGTAGCTCGTTGAAAAAAAAAAACGGCTATGGAATCAGGAAAATTAACATTTATCAGAAATATTTAGAAGCAGAAACAAAGTAGAAACGATGAACACCCAATCGTGAGAAAAATAAGCCTCTTCTACTCCAAACAAACTCTGCGGAAATCAAGAACATTTTTCGGATGGATTTATTTTGTCGAGCGAATTTATGAATTTAGGTGGTTTGTTTTTCATGTCCTTGAAATTAGTTTTAGAATCAAAAATAATCTTTTTTGTTTTTGTCACACGAAACTAACAAAATCTAACTTATCACACTCTCATACGAGACGCCACACCGACATTCAAAGGAAAGAGTCTTACAACAGCAACAACATCATCAACAACAACAACATATGTAAAAGGTGAGTATAGGTATTTACAAAGCCGAAATTGCATACACAAGAAAAAAGCAAAATAATACACAGAATCTAAATGAAGACGTTGGAAATAAAGCTTCAAGTACGTAAACATACGAATATTGTATTCGTTTAAACAAATAGCATCATTTGTAAAATAGGCGATGCAAATAATGAAACATATTTTAAATTCAAAACAATGCTGCAAATGTAAAGAAATGTTGCAAATAAGTTCATAAGCACTAGAGGCTCTTCCTTCAAATGTAGTGAAATTTAAAAATATACTAAATTCCATGTAGATCATCATTAATAATACTGAGAATTTTTGTTATTATTATTATTATTATTATTATTATTATTATTGATATCATAATTATTAATACTGTTATTGGCTTTGATGTAATTTTTAGTTATTATTATTGGTTATATTATTATTATTATTATTATAATTATTATTATGTGTAAGGCCATGTCCCTTACACAGTGAAGTGAAGTGAAGTGGGGGGAGGGGAGAGGAGTGCAGTGCAGTGTAGTGTAGTGAAGTGTTAGACAAGCTGTAAGTCAATTAACAGATAACTAAAAATTAATTAGAACTAGGACTTCAATCTCTAATTCTATTTGTAAATATTCGTAATAGTTTTGTAATTGTAAATCTAGTAGTAATCATGTTTGCCACCGAGCATTACCTCAAAGCGAACTTTAATAAATATCTATCTATCTATGTATATCATACAATTCTTAGAATTAAAGTACATTTACACATAGCGATCCATAATTTATCTCGTTCTCAAGGTTTTCTATAAGGGATATTCCAGAAAATACATTTTTATGAAGTTGAATAATAGAATCGTCATTATTTATTTTATCCACTTTGGTTAGGTAAAGTCAAACATTACGACATTAGGTTCAGTGTCGTAATGAAGCTCTTTACCGCACCCAGTGCGGTAAAGTACTTCATTACGACACTCGTTTTGTAATGGGTTATTCCGCGACTAGCTTGATTCCTACTATTAAAAATAACAACAATTGTTCAAAGAATTTTTATTGACATAACTTTTTAACAGAATAAGAGTTCAAATTATAATAATAGCTATGCTTATTTGTTGTAAACATTAATTACAAATTTGCTGCAATTTGATACCGTAATTCCCGATGATGTTGAAGCTGTACAATTCATATTTGCATTTGAAATATTTGTAGATTCCACATTCGAAATATTTTCCCCCATAATTTTCATAGCTATCTCTTTTTTATTTTGCACTGATGTTTCGACATAACCTTCAGCAACAGAATTTGACTTCCATCCACCGTGCCTCTTTAACACATTCATGTCAGCACCTGCATCGGCGAGTAAAGAAGCAGATGATCGACGAAAGCAATGTCCTGTAAAAGTTTCAGAATTCTTCAAACCAAGATACATTGCTATTTTTTTTGGAATGTTTCCAAAAGTATTTATCCCAACTGGTTGCGAAGAACATTTTCCATTCTTGTAGGAGAGAAAGAAACGATCGTGCTTGACATTTTCCGGCCGAAGGCGAAAATATTGACGAAAAGTCTCCAAACAGTTGAATTCTTTGACACTTCCTTGAGTAATAACAAATTGTCTTGAAATTAATGTCTTGGTGTTTGGTATATTAATTATAATATACGTATTCTTATCCTCTATATCACTTAATTCTAAATTTTTCAATTCCTCTCTACGGCAAGCTCCAAAAACGCCAACTATTAATGTCACCTTCATCATTAAATAAATTTCATTATCTGCCTCTATTAAAAATTTATGTATGTCATCTTTCGAAAATATTTTAGATTTCTTGCTCATGTATCCTTCGCTCTTTCTTTTTAAGAAAGCTATCAATTGTGTGAACTTACTTATGTCCACATTATCATTAAGTAATATTGTACTCTTTAACATGGAATAATGTGACCATAGACTTGAGGGTTTCTCTTTTTTAGACTTACCAGAGAAGTACGCCATCATAACTTTTTCCGAAATGGTTTTAATATGTTTGGTTGCACTCCAGTCTCTAAATAAAGTGTATTCACGCTCATATTTTTTTCGTGATTTCTCTGGTAATAGCGTGTCTAGAGCAGCATTTGCTGCTATTTCGATGTCAGAATCACAGCTGCTGTCACTCATATTGGAAAAAAATACTCTTACACCGTGGAAAGAATACACAAAGCTTGAGGTTGACACCAAATGTGTTTCAATTGTTATCATTGTTAGAAACAGTGTCGCCACTTCTAGAAAATAAATCGTTAGTACTAAACGAACGCGTAGGACGATCTTTTAGATTAAATCTAACTAATTTTTACAAAGTGGATAAAACGTTGTACGATATACGTGTCGTAACATCTTATTACAATACTCGATTGGTTACCAAACTCGGCCTAACGGCCTCGTTTGGCAATCTTCCAATCTCGTATTGTAATAAGATGCTTTACGACACTTATATCGTAAACTACTATTATATTCCTAGGAAACACCAAAACCTTACTAATAAGTACTCAAACGGTTTACGAATAGTAAAGAGATAGAATATAAAACAAAAAACCACTGAAAAAATGCAAGATATAAAAAAATAAGTGAGTAACACAATATGAAAAACAATAAACTATTGCAGTTCCTATGACGTGTGTGGCAAATACAACTAGTACGTATCAAATAAGCTGACGTATCGAGTGGCTTCACTGAGCATTACCTTGAACAAATCCTCAACTAATTTTACAACTCATCAGCATACGAGACAGACCTGCAAACACGCCTATGCTCATACAGCCAACTCATACTTCTTCAGCTTCACATAGTCAATCACGTTCTTATGCTGATATGAATTGATGTGATGCATAATGCATTAACAGAGGTATTATATAATGCGTACGTATAACAGCGTCATGCCTCAACCCACACTTACTTCTCACTTCCTCGTAGGATTAAGTGCTGGAAGGAAATCACAGAAAATTGTTCATCCGGGAAGAGAACCTGTGACCTTGAGAGAGAGAAGGAACAGCCAGTCCTTCCAGTAGATATTATGGAAAACTGTGATCTAAGTATTCTCTTTTAAGAATTTATATAAAAAATCATTATATAAACATCTAACTTCTACCGTTGTAAACATGAATTTGATTACATATTTAGAATGAAAAAAACAAATAATATGAAGAAACTAAATACGATATGAGTTTTTTGTTATTTTTTATAAATCGGAGTATTAATTTAATCATTTTTTATTATAGGATTTTTCAAAATCAAGAAAATCATAACTTCCATTAATTCTTGTTTGATGTTAAAATTTTTGAAGAAATTACTGGTCGTTTTTACACGTTGATAAGCTGATGACCTTCTGCCACTCTACGTAACGTCCGATGTAAACATTTCTTAGTAAAAGGAAATCACTTCCCCTCACCATTCGTATATTAACATACAGGAGGCTATTGAATTGAAAAATTAAGTTATTTGGCCAAACACAGAATGTAACGTTTTGAAAAACAAAGGCACGATCCAACAACATAATTTGATAATTTTGTCAATATTCAAAAATGATTTCATTTTATTTTTTATTAAGGAAAAATAGCATAAAAGCATTAATAAACCTGAAAATTTATTTTTATTATTCTTGTGATGAAAGTTTGTTGTCATACAAATGTTTTTTTAGTTGCACATGTTCTCAAATGTCTCGCAGTTTTCAGTCAAAGAATTAAAAAAAATCGTTACCTGAAGCAAAAACAGAACGTGTTTCGTACTTGAACGCTTCCCCTGGTTAAGTGCAAACGAGGACTAGAGGCTAAAGCTCCTCAGACAAAATTAGTGGGAAGGCGCGGTATACGGAAACTTTTCCTCCTCGGTGTAATTCCTCAACAATTACTCAAATTTTAAAAAAATTCATGTCATCATTTAAAGATACGCAATTGATTGAAGTTACGTAGAAAAACATCAAAGCCACAAGAATCAAAAGATTGAAAAATAGTTTGGAAAATTTGGTCATGAATTAAACTTTTGCATGAATGCACGCCGAAAATTACATATAATATATGGAATGTGGTCAGAGAAAAGTTAGAAAAGTGGTAAGAAAAGCTCTACATATTCACTATAAGAAAAATAGAAAACCTCAAAAACATTGTTTCATGTCTTTGAGTATACAACTATTCTACTAAACATACTACTATTATTATACGCTTAAAAAATTCTGGTAAAATACAATCTGTAAACACAGAGTTTCTGAAACGTTCATTTTAATAGTTTTATTATTTTATTAAAATTTATTGTTTTTTATACTATAAAATCAGTTAATAATAGAAATCGATGAAACATATCGGGCCCACTACCTTTCATTTAAAGCAAAATCACGAAATGTGATTGAGTACAAAGCTCAAACGTTTTCCTAACCGAACATACTTAGTGATTTTAAATTTAAATATATTTGCAATTTTCTAAATGCCAGAGATTTTAATCAAAATCGGTTTATCATTTTCATAGAAGTACTTTCTTCTATTCGATCAAAAAAATCAAGAAAAAAATTGAAAATGTCACATGGGGTTGGTGTAATGAACTCCCAAAATTAAAATATCGTAATAATCTTCGAAACGGAACAACTAGATCTTCCTTCTGACGTATTTACCAAGTTTCAGATCAAAAAGTCTAATAGCAGAGTTATGTGTGACATACATACATACCGGCAGAGGCATCCATCCTAACAGAAAGAGAATTTTAATTCATGAAAATTAACCCAGAAATAAAAAAAGCACCCAATTTACACAATTCCACTACGTTTTCCTTTCTCGGTTAATATTTATTTCTGAACAAATACAATTTACATGTTTCTGGAGTGTTTCTATGCTTCCATAATTAAGCATTTTTTCACACCAACGTTTGAGTGCTTATTTCGGCTCAGCCATTCAAAATATGGAACTAGTTTATTAGACAAAATATGCTTAAAATTGTCTTAAAAGCTTATTTTCGAATTTTCTACGCTTCCTCCCCGGACATCCTGTGTATTCATATTACATATTAATGAATTATGTATTAACTAGCAGAACCCGGCAGACGTTGTCCTGCTCTCTCTTCCTTCTCTCTCTTTTTCCCTTATTCTCTCTCCCTCTTTTTCCATCTCTCTTTCCTCCTCGCTTTTTCCTTCCCTCCTTTATCCCGACCTCTCTTCTTTCCTCTCTCCTTTTCCATCTTTTTCTTTCCCTTTCTATTTCCCTCTTTCTTATTTACCCCTCATTCTTCCCCCTTCTTTATCGTTTCCCTCCTCTCTCTTCCCTCTCTTTCTCCCTGTCATTTTCTCCCCTTCTCTCATTTATCTTTTCTCCCTTTTCCCTTCTCTCTCTTTCCTCTTCTTTCTCTTTTCCCATTTTCTCTTTTTCCACTTTCTACCTTGTCTTTTTTCTTGTTCTTTTCCATCTCCCTTTTGCCATCTATTCTTTCCTTTTCTTTCCTCTCTTTTCCCCTCTCTTTTTTGCTTTTTATCTCTTTCCACTCCTTTTATCTCTCTCTCTCTCTTTTTCACCCTACTCACGGTTTCCCCATTCTCTTTTAACCTTTTTTCCTTCTTTTTAACTTTCTTTTTCCTCTCTCTTTTCCCTTTCTCGTTTTACCCTGTCTCGTTTTCCCTACTCTCTCTCTTTTTCCTCTCCCTTCCCTCTCTATATTTTCCTCTTTTCCTCTCTCTTCCTTTTTCCTTCTTTCTCTCTTTCCCCCTCTCTTTTTTTCCTATCTTTTCCGTCTGTTTACATGTATCTTTTTCCCCTCTTTCCCCTTTTCTTTTCGCTCACTTTTCCATCCCTCTCTTGATTTCTCTCTATCTTTCCTTCCCCTTCTTTCTCCCTTCCCCTCTCTCTTTCCCTCCCTTCTCTCTCCATCTTGCATTGCTCGTTCTTCCTGGCCTCCTCGGCCTCGCCCCGCCTCACACGGCAACGCCCAGCAATACTGAAGCTGGATTCCCATGATTGGGAATTGTATTTAACTGAAGCGCCATTTTGTGCTGCAGCGCCTTCTAGTGGAGTTACAAAAAATGAACAGCATAAAAACCTCCATGAAATCACATAGATGCCCTTTCCCATGAAAACACATAGATGAACTTTCATGGAGATCGGTCACACGGCCATCCCCCTATGCTTATTCTGTGGTTCCACCGCACCGCTGCTGGCCTCTGGCGGAATATATCAGGAAACCGTCTCTTAGCGATAGGCGAAAAATAACGACCGTGGTGCATCTTTCAGCATATTATTTAAATTATTTATTTTTCGCATTTGTGTTGTATTAATCTTTACTAAACTTTGCAAGGGCACTGCATCATATCCTGAAGAAGAGCCTGTAAATATTTCGTATCTATTCGTACACTCATCTTTGTGGAATCGATGTCGATTACATGTCGTTGAATTCACTTTTATTAGTATAGATTTTATATAAATGTAATCGTAATTTTTTTTCAAAGAATAAATTAGGTATATCCTGTGGGAAATATAATTTATCCTCCTTAATCTTAAAAAAACTTTCAATTTGTCGTCTTTTTAAAAAAAACTCGAACAATTAATTATAATAATATTGTGTTACACAGATTTAATAAGAAAGGGCAAACACCTCAAAAATTTTCTAAACGATTAAAGATATTGAGAAGCAATTTTCACTACACGATTCAGAACACAATGGCTTCTCAGTCGTAGTTATTAGCTTGTTGATACTATTTTTTTTTTATTTTAAAGATATTGAACAACGTGTTCTTGTAAATGGAACTCTACCCTTTTCTCACTTTACTAGATAGGTCTTGAGGAGACCAGCAATACTACATATGTTGGTAATAAATTAATACTTATAAACACAAATGAATTATAAATCCAGACTATAGCAGATTCAGAAGTTCGGGAAGCGGTTAGATTTCTAACCGCTTCCAAGGTGTCTATGTTTACAGGTTCAAAACGCCCTTGAGTAAGATGTCTAGTGCATGTTGTGACTTCTGAACATAAACCGACACCGGATATTAAAATTATTTCTCCCGCTCTTTCCAGTCAATTACTTCTTCTTCTTCCTAGGGCTTTTATCCAGGCGACAGCCGGTTGCCCTTTACGTCCCGAAGGGACGCATATTCGACCATACACTAGACAAACACTCTTGCGGGCTCCTCTGATCTGGGGTCAGCAGAACGCGAGGCCCTCCGCGACAACACACACAAAGTCAAGGGACAAACAGCCATGCCCAAGGTGGGAGTCGAACCCGCGACCCTTCGGACCGAAGCGCTGAGTCGGTACTCGCTCTTAGCCACTTCGGCCATCCAGGTCGGCCAGTCAATTACTGTTGGATACTAACTTGTTATTTGCGCAATGTTCTGTGTCATTTCCACTGACTCTTTGAGAACAGTGAACTCAGTGTCTTGAATGATTACAATATTAGAGGATTTCACCGGGACGTTTCTTGGAAGAGAAATTCGACCAATGCCATCGCCAAGGCAGTGTTTGATGGCCACTGTGCTACAGGCTCCGCGCCACATCCGAGAAGCTGCTTTTGTATGTTGCCAGAATTCATACTCACATTTTTTTTGGTTACAAAATATAACATCAGAAGGTGGATTCTGATACAAAAGCACTTTCCAAAATATGCTGTTTCCAACCCTTAGGTTGTTCTTGGATCCGCGCCTGACTGAAAATACTTCCGACGACGACGGTTGCGAATTACCGGCGAGGATGCCGATCGTCTTCCAAGGAGTTTGGTGCCCCCTAGTTGGTGTCTCATTCGTGTTTTACACACTGAGTTATTCAGTTCAAGGAAATTGGAAAGAACCCTTTCCCAGAAGCATTATTTAGGTTTATTCGGGCTGTTGCGTAAACGAAAATAGTCTGTTTCACTCAACAATTCATGGAATCTTCTCCCTCTAAAGTTTAGAACTAGATAAAATTTTCAAAAAGTAATCCCTCCGGATATGCTTTCTAGAAACCAACTGCCCGAGTAACATTAATAAATTTAAAATAAAATATGAAAACTAAATTTCACATCACAAATTAGGTCATCGTAATATTCAAGTTCACAGACCCGAAAATTTATTTCGTGGCTCAAGCACTCCGGTTGGTACTCTCATCTAGCACAGACGTCAGGAGTAGGGAGTAGGGAGCGAAATGAGAATTTTCTTGAGTTCATAACTCAAGAGTAGGGTTGTCCAACAGGCAGCCCGCGGACTGCTAGCGGCCCGTGGTGCGCGAAAGGTTATGTCCCAAGTGAAAGCCCCTTCGTCCATGTTGAACGAGAACATTGTGCGCCTAGCGCACGCGCCTTGCCGGGGTCAACACCCTCTTTAATGTACAAATAGGTTGCGTTTAGATTTAAGAATTTTTTCTAGTACATTCAGAAATTCAAAATCATTCCAATGTGTTTCACAGCGTTGTGCACGGCATGGATTGATATTACGCATGGTGCCATTCCTCCCTGCCCGATTCAGAGCAGTCGGGAAAAGTGCCGAAATCAACACTACGGGGAAGTCAGGGGTGGATTGCCCGTGTAATGAAAATATGGCCCGCAATCATATTAAAGGTTTTAGTTGTGGCCCTTGCGGCCTTGCAAGTTGGACACCCCTGCTCTAGACAGAGAAAAATCGGCAAATTGATAAATAAAACAAAGACTTTTCGCTCACGCAACAGGCTCATGAAACCCTAAAAATACTCCTGAGTTTACCTGAACCCTGACTGAGCCAGTGGCAGATCCAGGGGGGAGGCCCCCCCCCCAAATGGTCTAGAGTTTTCGTTTGTTATCTTCTTTTCTTTGGCAAAATTGATTTAAATATTTATTTATATTAGAATTATGTAATTATTAAAAAAAATAATATTGCACAGTATCATGTATACACTATAAAAATTATATGCAATATAATAACAAATGTTTTTTTTATTTAAAAAATCTCTGATCCCTCCAAAACCTTCGGCTGGATCCGCCCCTGGTCTGAGCACCTGTCGGTCAGCGCCGCCCGCGCCACCTACCGTCCTCCAGCGGCTCCTGGTCGGGCTGCGCGGGGACGGGCGCCGGCCACACCACCACCAGCAACAGCAGCAGCGGCAGCGGGGCCACCAGCCACCCGGGGGCGCGCGCCATGCCTCCTGCCGCCGCCGCCGCCTCCGCCTCCGCCAGTGGCCCCGCGCCGCCGCCGCCGCCGCCGCCGCCGCGCGCTGCAGCGCTCCGCGCCGATAGGAGTCGCGTGGTCCCGCTATCGCTTCCGTCGCCGCACTGCGCCCAGGCCGGGCGCGCCGTGCCTCCCGCCGCTGACCCGGTTCCCGCGTCGGCGTCGGCGGCGTCGCGGCGCGGCGCGGACGCTGGCGCGCTGGCGGGCGCGCTGGCGGGCGCCCAGCAGCGCCGCGACGCACCGCCACCGCTCCGCGCGAATCGCCGCTTCCGGCCGCCGCCGCCGCCCAACACAGTGGCTCCAAATGACAGGCCCATAGCCAAACCTCGGTTTTCGCGTGACCTTGGTTTCGCAAGATTCTTTGCAGAGACGTAATCGGGATATTTTCTTTTTGAGGGAGGAGCTATAGGGTCCAGTCAATTTCATGTTTTTTGGAAGAATTTTTAACTTTTGTATTTTTATTTGTTGATATACACTAACGTATAACAAATTGAGATATTCAATGACAATCGTTACTATAGAAACTTAGTAAATACTATTTTCGTGAGTAAGGGTCATCGGCTTCTACGGGGAGCTAAAACCCCCATGATCCGTCCATCCTTGGGTGCCTCGCTGATTCTTCGCGCAAGGCGACCGATGCATTCAGCCCTGAAGACGATCGCAGTAAGAAACACGAAACGTCGGCGGTCATGCCAAGGTCGCCATGTCATCTGGACAGCCAATCCAATTACTTCGGCGGCGGAAACCTTTGCCATGTCTGAAGAAGAATCGAACACGAATTACAAAAGGAAGAACATAACTCTAAAGAAAGTAATTATCCGTAGTTTAATCAGAAATGACCCCGCGTGGGCGTACATGAATTTAGAGAAACTGGAGACTGAGGTGGATTCTAGCCATCAATAAGACGGAGATCACACATTGGCAGTTGGATTTGGAAGATACGCAGGGTTCAAAGCAGGGGTAACCAACTTGTAAGGCTATCTTCAATATGGTTGCGGACCAAATTTTCATTACTCGGGCGATCCACACCTGACTTCCCCTTTTGTTGATCTCGGCAGTTTGCCCGGCTGCTCTGAAACGGGCGAGGGGGGATGGAACCATGAATGATAGGTTCATGCCAGGCCGTATCATGCATAGCGAAGCGAAAAACATTGGGATGATTTTGAATGTCTGAATTTGCTAGAAAAAATCTTTAAATCTAAACAAGTACTATTTTTACTTCAAGGGGGTGTTGACCCTGGCAGAGCGCAGAGCGCGTGCGCTAGGTGCACATGTTCGCGCCCGACGTGGGTGCAAGGGACTTTCACTTTTGACTGATTAACCTTTCGCGAGCCACAATAATTGGCACCGAGGGGCCGCCATTTGGACAACACTGGTTCAAAGCGATGCTGTGCTTGTGAAAAGGGCGTTGATGACGTTAGAAGCTCCCACTCTTCTTGAAGGCATATTAATGGCTGGAATCATCTGTTGAGGCGGCTGCCTGTCAGCAATACGCCTTCCCAACCCAACCCGTGCATGTTCTAAGAGATTCAAGTCCAGTGTTTGCGCCAGTCGATCCAGGCGTTGAGTATCTTCTCCCTTGACGCCCTAGAATGAATTTTTGTGGTAAATGACGTTTTTCACGTGTTATTCGCGAATAACTGACAAACGAAGCATCTAAAGGAAATTTGCTTTGCACCAGTGGATTGGGAATTAAGTATCGTACCACGAAACTGGTTTTGAAAAGAATCTGACAGTTGTCGAAAATTGCAAAACTCAACAGAATCGTTGAATTTTGACACATATCATGACATGAAAGAAATGGAAGAAAATTCCCAAATCTCCAAAACTATGAAAAGTATTTGAATTCACGTGGCACAAAATACCTTCAAAATTCGATCTATATTCAGAAAATGCCAACATTTGCCATAGTCGACCGTTAACTGTGCTCTCTAAAGACTTTTTCCGAAACGAGTTTTTCAATGAGTTCAAAATAATGGTCATCTCTGACCCGCTCTAAATCCTTAACTGTTTGATATATAGCACTGAGATTTACACAAGTGATTATCAGTACATCACTCTTTATCTCTTGTATTTTAGACAGAATTTTAAATCCATATGATGACCGGGAGGTCCTAGGATCGAGTCCTGACGGTGGCAGGATTTTCGACACTAGCTTTTCAGTTATGTCGAATTCAGTCGCTGCCTGGAGGAGAATTCTAGCGGCCGGCTGCTCTGATCGGTAGTTTTCCGTGGTTTCTCCGATCAACACCAGGCGAATACCGGAGCAGTACCCTACCAAACGGGCCACGGACCGCGCGCGATCTGTCCTTCCTCTTCCTTGTCCTATCCTCTCTCCTTACACACACACTTACACTAACATGCACTACACTACCACGTATTCCGGGAGACCGGTCGGGGGCTTAGAGCTTGTCCCGGATGGGACGGTGCCCCGCTGGTGGGAGAGTCCTGGTTAGGGGGAAACCCCGCTAGCTGACGGTAGGTCGGCGCCGGACCTCGCCATCCAGCGGGGGAAGATTACCGCTATCTCCCGAGAAAATCATGAACTACACTAACGGGACTAATGACCAAAGCAGTTGACGTGCCCGGAAACACAAAAAAATCAATCAATCAATCAATTAAATCCATATGAACAGGTGAAACATGGCGACGTCCTAGAATGCATTTTTGTGGAACATGACGTTTTTCATATAAGTTATCCGTTTGTTGTAGGTATTCGTTCACCCGCTTGGTTCAATGGCACCGTCAGTTATTATCCATGAAAAATAATTGAGGGATCCATTAGAGATGCTACCATCTCATTTACGTACTGCCAAGCAATGACAGTACCGCCCTCGAAGTCATGTATCCCTGTCTATTGAACATGTCTACGTACACTATAACATTACGTACACTACGCCATCATTACAATAAACCCTTCCTTTTTATGCGCAATGTAACGCTCCCTTGTGTTCCCTCCAGACCAGCGTGCGACGGGAAATTGAATTGCAACTCGTGCGTGAAGAACACATGACGCCACTGGTCCATCGACCTGGGGCAATATTTCTGACTCCTGACTGTAAGGGGACCTGTCTGTGTGCACGTAAAAGCGGAACAGACAGTTATAATTGTCAGCCGTAGGGACCAGCTGTACGCCACTATCGGGATACAATTTGTCTTAAAACACGTCGTCCTGATGGTTCTGCGAGCACTGATATCAATTGCCGGGCAGACATCAGCCGAATAAGTCGTGCCGTTAGAAGCAGAGGCTCCATTGAAAGACTGTCATCCGTAGCCAACTCGGGGTGGATCGACGTCGGACGTTGCCACCACATGTAGATGACATTCTGTCGTACATCCTGCACTCGTGATTCCTATGGCCTGAGTTCAACCCACATGTAACATCCAGATAATCCTGTCCTTGAAACAATGTCCTCTGTTCTGGTGCACTTTTATGAAGAAACCATTTATCATTTCATTATTTTTGAGCCAGACAGCCCACTTTCCCATACGGTGGCGAGGTGTCACTCTATGACACTGGTAACTTTTGCCGCCGTTTTTGGGCTTCTTTTGCAATCATTTCTCCTTTTCCCCTTTGTACAATACTTTAGAACACTAGTGTATACTATGCGACGTGACGTTTTGTCTCTCCAACGTCAATTACATATATTTCGAGATCACGATATTTTGTAATTTTTTCGATCTCTTTGTGTTTCGCTCTGGAATCTACATGTCCACTACCCTTACCTGTGTCTCTTTAACGACGGTGAGATCTTATAAACCAACCGATCGTGTCTGATCAAGAATCTGCGTGTTTCTTGAAATTCCAATCTTGAGACCCACTATACCCTTTGATGATTACGCTTTCATCACTGATCGGTTAACTGTAATAATATATTTCTGTACAGGATCTAGTGTAGCACAAAGAGTATTCTGTCATGAAGTTATTTTTAATCTGTCTGCACAATCTTGCAGCAGGTACTCACGAATTTACTGAGTGTTTTTGTTTGTCCAATCCACTCTGCCTGCCTGATTATGTACATTATAGCTTCAATTGCTTTAATCCTTAGGCCATGCTCTTAAATTAGGATGAACAGTTCTTCGGTCTTTTTCTTAACGAAGCTGTCACCACACAGTCAGCTTTATGTGAGAGTGCTGGGAACGAATTGCGCTTGTTTGACTAACTGTAGATATGGAGAAATACAGGTGGCCTCTGGCTGTTACAAATGATCTCTAATTATTTGCTGACAGGAGACCCTATACTTAACAGGACTGGGCTGCATTCTCAAAATGTTCTTTTGTAGTTTTCTAAATTTGAACGTTTCAATGTCATAAAATCATAAATAAGGCGCCTGGAAATTGATTGTCTCTCTCACAGGGATAAAATAATATTCTAGCACGCGACATCGAATTCTTCAGGAGGGGGATAATGCCCCGCACTCCAACCAGTCGGAGGCTTAGTGCTGGCTCCGTCTCGGGCGGTTCCCCACTGTCAGAAAGTGGAGACCTCAGCAGGCAGACATGTCGGCCAGCCCCGAATCTCACGTCCTGGCGAATGTGGAACATCGTCAGTTTGGGGTGTATCAGCACTGCACTTACGGGTCTAACGATTGATTTACGTTGACGATTAATCAATTCATCTGTGACAAAACGGCTATGCGAACAGAAGTTACTGTACCAAATCTCGTTTTCTCAGTATAGAGTAATTCCGCATCGTTAGAACAGCAGTCACAGAGTGCCGTATTAGCATCTTAACATGCAGTGGGCATCGATATCTCATGAGCATTTCAATTTGATCCTAAATAAATTGCACCTTTTGGGCGTCCAATGACATAAATCCAGTTGTTACGAGCTCTAGATAGTGTTCGGGTGTGGAGATGACCCCAAGCTCTGGGAAGCCCGAATCTTCAAACTTAATTTAAGAAAAAATGCTACGGAGTCATTTTCAAATCGAATTATTCTACTCGTATGTTCGAAATATTTATCATTGAGCTTTTTTATATTTCGAAGTCTGTCTTAGATCTCTTAATTTAATTATATTGCATGTACGTTATAACTTAAACCAATGAAAAATTGTGTGGCGTAAACTCAAATTCCATGCAGGTGCTAACATTAAAATAACTTCATTTGCTGTCTACCCCTCTAAATTTTACATAACCATAGGTTCAGAAACCCCTTCCCATGGACGTTTTTTGGAGGTAGACTTAAATGCAGTTCATTTAACATCATCCCTTCATAGTGACCTGCCGGAATAAGCAGAGGGGCTAAACAAAATTTCAGAACGCTGGATCATATAGTAGGTGGTGCACTGGTTCCAACATAGAAAGTCTACATGTAAGAAATGATTTTGCGATTGACAGTGAACGTTTTTCTTCCACAAACGAATCTTGGCAACAACACCAAAGAAAAAGTAGAACGAGGCGACTACATATGATAATCACTTCACGTAGTTTTTGAGCCCAGGAAAGGCGAAGTCTATGAAATTAACAAGGGATACATTCCGGAGTCCCTTAAATCTCACACTTCGTTTAGCGTGTGCTACGTTGGCTTTGCATGCTCGGCGCACTGCCCGCCGCCGCGCCGCCGCCTCCGCAAGGCCGCACCAGAGCGCAGACGCGTCGCGCCGCATCACGCCGGCCCGCTCGCCGCAGAAAGGCCGGGCTGTCTGGCGAGGTCCGGGTGGCGGTGACGGCAGCGCGGAGTGACGCGCCGTTTGTTGCTCCACCGCGTGTCAATTGCAATGCAGTTAAATTTAGAAAGAATGGCAAAAGTCTGTAATAAAATATGGTATTTATTCCGTACGGTAAATAACGAACGAATCAATTGAAAGTGTAAGCTTCTGAGAGCGAACGAATAGATACTTGGCTGTCCAGGAGATGCCGCACCCTAGGCACAGTTTCCGACGTTTCAACCGTCATACTGCGACCTTCTTCAGGGCATTAGGCAAGGTCGCAGTATGACGGCCTAAACGTTGGCAACTGCGCCTAGGACGTGACGCCTCCCAGTCATTCATTCAAGTATCTAACAAACGAATCAACTTCTTACACCGCGAGATCGGAGAACCAAAGCGAAGCGCCGCAAAATCGGAGAACAAATTACTTTGGTGTAAACACGATGGAAACAATGCGTTGCACTGACTCAAGGTTGTTGTATATTAAATTCTTTTCTGGTCGGTGAGTAATCCAAATATGATTCGCATTAATTTCAGGAACGTAGGCCAGTTGGGCAGGGGCCATGATATTCCCTCTTATTTTTTTCATCCCGTCATAGGGAGAATGTTCGCATGAAATTGGTGTATTTATGCCCGCTAGAATGCAATAAAAGTATCTTTGAAAAGTCTCTTTTGAAGAAATATTATTTAGATGCATATTTTTTAATTAAAAGAATAAAATTTGCTCTATTGCGAGTAATTAAAAGTATATAAATTAACATGGGCTCTTTAAAATTAAGTATTATTGGCCATTCCATTAGTTCATTCACTTACAAACATATTCTATTCTCATTTCCTTTTCGACATGATTTATATCAGTTCTTACAATATTATTTTTAGTGAAGATATCGGAACAACATAAAACACTCATGAAACTGTGTGCACGGAACTGACACTGTAAAGTATTAACACCTGCTTCTCAGCTCATCTGCCTGGCGGGAAAATGAATTTTGCAGAGCGATATGGTCTTCGGCGATGCTCAATAGCTATTTTAGAACCGGATAAAAAGTCGACCTAGACCCCTAGTGACTAGAAACGGGAAGTTTATTTGGCATAATCGCGTTGCACAAATGTAGGGTTGTAGTATGTTAATGTCCAAGCCTGGAACGTCGTCGCCCATTTGCACTCGAACCATAGGACCTCTCGAACAGTGACGCTGCACAAGCAACGGCAATGCTGCCTCTGGGACATCCCGGCCGGCATGACGGCTTAAGAATTCGGGTACCGCAGACTCGCCTTAAGGTGGGGGGGGGGTACAAAACTAGCTTGGTTTCTCCTACCAAAAATGGATGCTAACCTCACCTCTCAGACCCTATCTGAATCACTTTCCCATCTATATCCTCAACGCCTTTTCTTTACCAACATTTTCTCAAAGCTTTTCTAACGTCGTAGATGGATCATCGTTTCACTCGTCAATTCATTAATTCACCCCTCCCCCGTATTAGAAAAAAATGACAACTCGCGTCGTCAGAAAGAATCCTTCAAAATCGTTCAATGAATTCTTGCTGGCAGGGCGCATGTGCTATCGAGATGACATTTCCGTGTACCGAGAAAGCTTCCCAATGGCTTCATGTGCTGAGCGTTGCACATAGGGATGGCAAAAAACATCGATTTTTTCTACTAGAAACATCGATGTATTAACTCGATATTTTGCTTTCGATGTTTTCTTCGCATCGATATTTTGTTGCAAATACAGCAAGTTTCTTTATTTTTTTATATTATTTTTTAAATAAAGGGGTTTAAGCACGTTGTAGAGTCGCAGTCTGAGGAAGCGTTGTGGAGTGCAATCTGAGGAAGATTGGGAACTTTTCGTATTATCAATGTGTGTTATCGCCAGGCGTGCCATTGCCTGAATCGACAGTGAAACACGAACTCGATAGCGAAACACGATGTTCCTTATTGTTAATTTTATTCTTTACATTCGATAATAATTTTTACATACTACTAACATGCTGGTAATCAAACAATAAAATATATCCCTTTTACGTATTGTAATTAAAAATGGATAGGAAAATAGCATGTTTATCAGTCTATAACTAAAACATCGATGTTTTCTCGCGTGCCAGACAACCGGTTCTCGCCACACTGCTGCGCCATGCGTCCCAGCCGCACTAAGAACGCCTATATAAAACGCCTTGTGAGTGCTGCAGGGGAAATGCGGGCGTTAAGGATTAGGAAATATCGCATACTTCCGAGCTCGCGGAATAGTAATTCCGGTAGTCACTACGAAATGCCTAACATTTTTTCCTGCTGGCATGCAAAAGCCAGCAGTCAGCAAGCAGCCACACACCAGAGTTCGTGCCGTAGAAGTATTGATACTGCATTCATCATCAGTAGCAATCAACACAGTAGTGTCCAGGGCTGCATAGGAATCGACTTGGAACTCTGTATCAGCGACATATTTCACCAACGGCACTCGCCTTACGCCATTCTAGTGGTTCACTGTTCGGACCGCAGAGGAATTGCCCTGGCACTCGCAGTCACTCTCACAGTGTAAGATTCATTATATTAACATTATATTCTATTAAGATATGCATTTCTTAGGCCGCTGTCACTCTGTAACTATGATTTATTGGCACTTGACGTAAATCAGCTGTTCGGCGTCATCTAATCGGCAGCTTGTTTAAAAAAAATATTTTATTTAAAGTCGCATCAACGACAAGGTTATTAGCGACTGCAAATATACATGTTATACTGTAATTAAAACCGGATTGACATTACATAGTGAAAATACAGTTTAAACAAGAATGAATTAGTAATTTATATCGATGTTTTGTGCTCGACTTTTTTACGGTTTCGCTGTTTTGTGGTACAGAGTGCTAGAGAGAAAGTTACGTACTGCTGGGCGAAAAAATGGCGTATGTTCCACAGAAAAATAATACAGGGCCATGACAACGAAAAAGTGGTAAACAGTGCTCTTTAAGAGTATACAAAAATTAGTTTCCCGCGTTGGTTGCCAATGAACATGGCCGCCAACGGCCTTCCACGTCTAGTCCCCATCGTCACCCCGCCCTGCGCCGCGAGCCACCGCGGTCGCGGCGCTCCCATGCCTCCGAGCTGCGGTGAAATACCACGAAGTGTTTGAACCTCAATGCCAGCCTCCACCACTCTGATGCGAACTTTACATTTCGGATATATTATCTCTTCGCCGATTTCTATATTTCCCTGAGTTAATACAATCTGTTGAATCACGTGGGCGTTTATTTTGACTTTCATTTCTTCGAAGTCAATAGGGGACGGGGCGTGGTCGATGAGTAGCGGGTAGAATTGATTCGCATTCATTTAGCAAACGGTGGCTTCATTGTTCTGGGCTGGGGAACTCTATTATTTTTGTCATTTACGTAACTGGAGAATATGTACGCATTATACCAAAGTATTTATGTAGCTATAATGCAAGAAAAGTACAATTCAAATCTTCTATTTAATAGTTATGTAGAGAAGTAAAAGTGACATTTTATTTTGCGAGTAGGAAAGTTGCGCCATGAGGCCGGTATACCGAGGGACGATATCCAATGAGCTGCATCAGAGTTATCGGACCAAGGCAGATACTCAAATTCGAAAATACAGAGAACCAACGAGCACAATCACAAAAAAACTAAGAACATAGTTTATAGATATTTGATACTAATTGTTTACTCTCTACACGATTTAATTGCTCCTACCATTTATGAAATAAATAATTTTTAAAACTCCGTAGTTATGCAACCACGTACGATTTTCGAATAGGAAATCGAGAGTACCGACATGCACGAATCACAAAAATCTATTAAATAATTAAATATACATTCAATACTAGTTTATGATAAAGATAAATTAATAAATGTTACCGTATATTATATAAACATTAAAACTGCATCACCGTTTTCGAACCAATCCAGATATTCAAATTCGAAAACAAAGAGAATCAACGAGCATAACCAAATAAAACCAACAACATAGTATTTTGATATTTAATACTAATTTTTTACTCTATACATGATTTAATTGCTCCTGTCATTTATGAAATAATTTTAGAAACTTTATAATAATGCAAGCACGTACGACGCATAACTACGAAGTTTTAAAAAAATGTTATTTCATAAATGAGAAGAGCAATTAAATCGTGTATAGAGTAGAAAATTAGTATTAAATATCTATAAACGATGCTCTTAGTTTAATGTGATTGTGCTCATTGATTCTCTGTTTTCGAATTTGAATATCTGGCTTGGTTCGATAATTATGATGCAGTTTCAACAATGTTTATATGATACACGGCGAAACATTATTAATTTATCTTTAGTGTAATAAACTTGCATTGAATGTGTATTTAATTATTTAATAGATTTTGGTGATTCGTGCATGTTGGTACTCACGATTTCCTATTCGAGTGTTGTACGTGGTTGCATGACGACAAAGTTTTTAAAATTATTTATATCATAAATGGCAGGATCAATTAATTCGTGTATACAATAAAAATTTAGTATGAAATGTATAGAAACTATGTTCTCGGTTTAATTTGATTGTGCTCGTTGATTCTCTGTATTTTCGAATTCAAATATCTGGTTGGTCCGATAAATCTGATGCAGTTTTAACAATGTTTAGTGTAATAATCTAATATTGAATGCGTATTTAATTATTTAATAGATTTTAGTGTTTCGTGCTCGTTGGTAGTCTCGCATTTCCTATTCGAAAGTCGTACGTATTTGCATAACTGCGAAGTTTCAAAAATTATTTATTTCATAAAGGGCAGAAGCAATTAATTTGCGTATAAAATAAAAAAAATAGTATCAAATGTCTATAAACTATGTTGTTAGTTTTATTTGATTGTGCTCGTTGGTTTTCTCTATTTTTGAATTTTAATATCTGTCATGGTTGGATAACTCTAGTTCGATGTTTAACAATATTTATTTATTACATTGGCACGTTTATAATTTTTTCTTTTGTGTAATATATTAAAATGGAAAAATTATTGAAATATATATGAGGTTTTCGTTTTTAGTGTCCATTGGTATTCTCCAATTTCCTATTCGATTGTCGTACGTGGTTGCATAACTATGACGTTTTTTAAAAGTATTTATTTCATAAATGGCTGGACCAATTAACTTCTGTTTTAAGTAATAAATTAGTGTCATGCGTTTTTTTAAATTATGATATTTGTTTTATTTGATTGTGCTCGTTTGTTCTCTGTACATTCCATTATTTTTTATGTTCGATGTTGCGTCATGCCTGCTGACATTGACATTGATTATTTTCGACCGAAAATACGTGATAATTAATTCCAATTTGTGGCAATTAAATGGCAATTAATTATCAATAAATGATTTGAGGGTTTCCGTTGATCTCCGACTCGAATTTAACTTATGTGTGTGCTGGCTTGACGTCAAGCTAGCACGCTCCCGTTTTCTCCACGAAAATACGTTCCAATTAATTCCAAATTGTGTCAATTAATTAGCAATAAATGATTAGATGGTTTCCGTTGAGCTCTGGCTCGAATTTAACTGATGTGTATGCTGGCTTGACGTCAAGCTAGCACACACCCGTTTTCTCCACGAAAATACGTGGCAATTAATTCAAAATTGTGGCAATTAATTAGCAACAAATGATTTGACATGTTTCGTGTCGGTGTGCTGACTTGGCTGTTCCAGCTTGACGCACCTTGATCAGGCTGTGCTCCAATATTTTACTAATTTTGACTACTTTCTTCCTTTCTACTTTCTTCTTTTTTACTTCTTCTACTTTCTTTCAGGAACATTTTGTTTTTAAATTGTTTTCTATACTTATTTACTTGTTACAGAAAAGCTGAAAGAGATTTATATTGTCCTAAGCAGTGGAAAATAAATAAATAATTATTGGTTTAGAAGACAGCGTAACGGACAAACGTGCATTTAAACGAGTTCAAAGACTTCTAATACATATTTGCTGTACAAATAAATTTAGATTTGCGTAAAGGTTTAAACAACTAGTGAAAGTGTGATAATTGTGAAAAACATTAAAATTCAAAGTTTCGTCTATAACAGTAACGGAAAATCTTGAACTTTGTGTTTTCAAATTCAGGAATATCAAAGTGGTAAATTTTGTGGCCTTTAAAGAGGTAAAGTATAGTAATCTAATTGTATTTATTAGTTTGCAGCTTAGATCTATTAACGTAAACACATTGAACTCTACTCGCAATTAACCAATAACATTTAAATACTAATTATAATCACATTACTTTTATTTTTAAATAAATACGTAACTTAAATTAAATAATTTAATACACGTAAATTAAAAAGATAATTTAGGAAACATTTTGACACATTATAATCTGATTTCTCATCTATTTCTTTATTCTCATATTCGCCACGCATTTTGATACGCATTCGTGACATGGCAACTATTCGTTATACACTTTCTACTCTGTACACTCTCAAAGCTGACCTTCAGAAAGCCTTCACACACGTAAATAATAATTTAGATGTACATATCCAAAGGCTCGAAGAGGTCGTTCAAAACTCAGACGGTTGGACAACAATAGGCAACACCGCAGAAACTTTCAACCGTCCATCCGCGAAAGCAAAAACACAATCATCACTACCAATCATGACTGAAAACAGATTTTCTGTGTTAGATTATGACAATGATTTTCCTTGCCTTCCCAATCCTCACTACACCCTCCCATCATTGACACGTCCACCCACAAACCGACGCAAACAGGCTAGCAAACGCAAAGAAACAAAGACACGTAGAGTTGTGTCAAACAAAGAAAACAAAGACACGTAGAGGTGTAAGCATAAAAGCACTAGATATTTATACGGTGAGAACGGGCATCAGACCTAATATAGTGGAGCTGGAACAATATGAGTGGTGCGAAGCGGTGAATCGGCGGTGTTCGTCAAGAAAGAAGAGAAGAAGATTCGTGGTAACTGGACTGCGGGACTTCGGAGCTTCAAATACAAGAAGGGAAGGCGTGTTTTCGAGGGAGTACCAATCAAGAGCATGCGAAGACCAGAATCGCCGTATAAGGTTCGAACCAAGAAAGTTCAATGTACCACTCGCGCAACTTTTCTTGAACGATAGATTGACGAAATGCGGGCGGAGTGGGGGTATTAGTTACAAAGACAGTCACTAGAGTATTTTCAGTAATGCCAACCTTTGGTAGATGAAAGTCAAACCCGCTATGTGTGCGGCCAGGTCATCGCTCTGGGTAGGCAACAGCAGGGACAGTAGATAGGCGTTTTAGGTGCCTTCCTTGAAGGTCCTGGACCTACCTCAGACATTTCTTTAGATAATGGTAATAAAGCTGAACAGAAGTTCTCGACTATGAAAGCAACTAGCTTTGACTAGCTTCTGTTTCGCGCCAACGAAGTTTTAATGTTGGGAATATTGTCAACAGTGTTCGCTGCGATCATTTGCCTTCAGCTGTTTATGGCTCCAGGGAGGGGGAAGCAAGGTCATCGTTCAAGAAAAGGTGCGCGAGTAGTAATTTTTTTTCATTTTAATTTACTGCATTGATAAGAAATAAACATTAAGTTTCTCTTGAAAGAAAGATAAAATGATTTTCATTGGCCAATTCAAGCTAATAAGTAGCTAGATCAAATAATCTCTGTTTTCAGATTCCTCGCCATTCTGTATAGACGGCAGATCGGGTAATCGGCTATTATTAGATAATAGCGATTATTTCTGACGTGACCCATCGACCCAGCTAGCGGGATAATATTCAGTTTTTTATCAGAGTAATAATAGTTAAAATATTATCGTAACCTTTTTCCTGGCGCCCATGTTACTAGAAATTTGGAAACGGGTTACGACTAATCGCCCAATAATTGTACCAGTAACGGGCATGTTTCAATAATGTTAATTCAATATTAATTAATAATAATTCAATAATAAATTCAAATAAAATTGAATTTATAGAGACAGCATTACAGTGTGATCTGAGTCTAATAGAAGTTCTTTGCTTTACAGCGAGGGAATCAAATAAGGGCCCCTTTTCATTGAGCTTGAAATCTTACCATTGCCTTGCCTATTTATTTAAGAATCTGTAGTATTTGTCAAAACTGACTTACTTAACGGTGGGAACACATTTTCATGTAATACTGATATTTATAGTTACAACACTCCACGTAGAAATCATGTTCATCAAGTGTCAGTATCAACAGCTCACTACAAGAAATACGCATACAATACATGTACGTTACTTTACAACGCATTGCTAGATGAAATTAAACAATTAAAATTGGTACACAAATTTAAGTTAAAAGTAAAATCTTTTCTGCTGCAAAACTGTTTCTATACAATTAGAGACTATACTGATCGTCAAAAAGAAAAATAATGTTTACTTTAACAAAACATGATTATAGTGTAATGAATTAGTTTACATTTGCATTGTATAATTTAAAAAAAAAATAAACGCCTGTAACAAGTAATGTACTTCAGCTTCCGGGTCAATGATCCCCCATCTCGATCGGGTTTTGTCCAGTTTCCCTGATCCATTGAGCAAATGCTGAGATGGCTCCTTGATTTGCTTCTGGACGTAAATGTAGCTTCACTATGCGCGTTTTGTTGAACTTTCCTTTTGCTTGTAGTGGTAGTAGAGCTTAGGGTGAGTTTCTATTTTGTTAGCAATACAGAAAAATCAAATCTGTTTGTTCGTTTACCGTTACAACAGTGGCGGCTCGTGGTCATGCCATTAGGGTGTGCAACGTTTTTCTTCTTTTTCCCACACTCTCTCCCTCTGTCTCTCTCTCACACACATACATACATTATATGCATGCATTGACACACATTAACATTAATAATGACAATTAAACACAAATCATCTTATGACGTCTGATAGAATGCCGAACAATTCCATTCCATTGTTTCTTTTCAGCAATTTTTTTCTGTGGCTTTTCCATTTAAATCATTGATTTCTTACGTTTCATATTTTCAACGCTATTCATTGTTAGTTGCACAAACACCCTTGACAGAAAAAGAACTCTCTGATTTCGGTTTCTCAAAACACATTGAAACGTAGCCTAATACTTACGTTTACAAAATACACTAGGGGTTTGAATACTTCGCAATGGTTTTGTAATTGCAACTCACTTTAAAACACGAGAATACACATATTATATACAATTAACATTTTTATGAATGCAACACTGCACAGCAATGCGTTCGCGTTTCGTGCGCTAGTGCGAAAGCTCATTTAAGTGGAGAGATATCTCACACTTTCTTCGTTCAATGTCATACTTACTTCTGTTAAAAACTTGTGCTACTCGAGTGTTATATCTTCGAGACACGTCAAGGCTTTTCCCGAGATCGCCACTGCGCCTGCGCCGTAGAAGGAGCACCGCGCGGGGATTGCTCCATAAGCCACCGTTGTTCCCCCTCCATCCCCTGCAGCCCCGCGGCAGCCTAGACGCCGTTTCCTCGGTCGCATTTTCCCGAGTGTGCTCCCACAGGCTTTCACGAAAGAAAGGCGGACGGACAGGCAATCGCAGTTTCCGAATGGCGCGTGTTTTGAAATAACATGTTTCGTAAATGCTCTGAGAGGACTTGTAAGGAGATGTTTGTTGTTAAGAGATGTTTAAGAGAAATGGCACTGAATTAATTTGGGTGTGCACATGCGCACGTGCGAATACCCACGAGCCGCCACTGCGTTACAAATAAGTTTTCTATAATTAGGCAACGAAAATATCTAGTTTTTGAAATGTTAATCTCTCGATTTTTTAAATTTATTATTATTACTATTATTTTTTCATCTTTCAACTATTAAAAGTTAAATTGTTGGGAAGGGATTCTGAAACTCAAGAAAGCGTGCGCAGATGATTTTCTCTCCCTTACGTCACATACAGTTTTTGACCAAATAAATAGAAATTATGGCCTTCGTCCAGAACCGGCCGGATCCTCAATGCACCGCACTAACGAGACGCGCTGGGGAATTTGGGAGAAGAAATGTAGTTCATCATTTGTTTCCTCATTCAAGACAAGGGCAAGTAAAAATATTTAAATACATTTTCCCCGTTTAATTTCTAGATTAACAAGTGCGAGAACATGCGGTGTACATTGGAGGAAATGTACAATTCGGTATCTTACCTGACGTTGGAATCCAGGGCGAAGCTATTTTCACATTTAGAACAGTGAAAAGTGTAATTTTCGCACGGATTCAGCTAACAATAACAGGCCGGCCCCGCGGCGCAGACGGTTGCGGCAGCAGTCATCTGCAGGATAGAGTCCTGCGGGTCGTATTTGGGATAATCCCTTCACCCCTCATCATCCTATCACCTCATAATTCATCGTTCAAGCGTAACAACCTTGTCTTGCCAAGGGATTCAGCCGAAAAAGCTGATCCCCATAATTACACACGTCAATCTCTTTCCAGGATAGAATACGACTGTGCATTGGAAGAGAACGTGGCCGATATGATAATGATGATGATAATAATAATAATTACAAAATAACAATATACAATAAATACTACAAGTACCATCCACAAAATGTCATCGAGAATAACATCTATAAATTATACTGGGACCGAAGAGTATTGACCGACAGAACAGTTCGTCATAACAGGCCGGATGTAATACTCTGGGATAAATCTAAAAGAAAAGTATGGCTGATAGACATAGCAGTTGTAGATACCAGCAACCTCGACACAACACACAAAAAGAAAAATCAAAAGTACAGGGAACTTGCAGAAGTTATAAAGGAGCAGTGGCATGTATTGGAGGTGGAGATTGTGCCGATCGTCCTCTCAGCAACAGGTGTGATACCTACCGTCCTGAAGCACTCTCTGAAAAAACTGGGGATCGAGACGAACATTATCATCAATCTACAGAAAGCTGTGATCCTGAGCACGTGTTCTTTAGTCAGAAGATTTATGGGTTCCTAAATAAATTTGTGTTAAAGAATTATATACTTTTTAAGTTATAAACTAAGTGTTTAGATTTATATTTGTAGAAATGTTTACCTTCTAATAAGTTTTTAAAATAAATATATTTTTGTTAAAAGTAGTGTACTACGGAAATCATGCTTTGATAGAAATATCTGTATGACTCCTCAAACATGTACCAGAAAGCTGTGAAAAAATTATTATTATTAATAATAATAATAATAACAACAATAGGTAAACGTATTCAGACTGGCACTTTGAAAACAATACCATTAAAACGTCTCCGTTCTTTTCTTACTTGTTTCCTACTCAAGTTTTTTTAAGTTAAAAACTTTGTGCGACGCTCTATGGAGGTGCAAATACATAAAGTCAGGCATGAATTGAAAAGATGTAGAACTCGATGACCTACAATAGTTCCTTATTCTGCCGTCGGCAAACAAAGTGAAGAATTCATACTTTACGGATGTCCCCTTGGCAAGAGTCGGTGTCGCATGTGGTGGGTGGGGGAGATTCAGGGGCGACGTTAAGGGTCGGCGGAAACCTGGGCGATTGCAGCAGCAGGACGTCCTGCGCAGATAGGGGATCCAGGCGTTGCGTTGCCGTGGCAGGAAGCCCAAATAGAGACGAGTGTGATTTTTTTTTACGCACGGCTAAAGCATCACCTTTCGTTTAAAAGGCTTTATTGGACTGTGTTGTCTACAATAGTCACTAGCCTCATAAGTGTAGTGTCTACAGTATCTTGGAATGAGGCGGTGCTCAACTCCCCTGGAAAGTGAGATACGGTACTGGCCTACAAGTAGGCATTCTGAGTTTCCCTTTCTAGGTATCTCCTTTAGCAGGGCAATGTCCCAAGCAATACAAACTCTAAGCCACTCTAGGCACCATGTGCCTAAGGGGAACGGAGGGAACAAGGATGGGAAAGAAAATATCGCGTACGGTGCGCCGAAAATTGTTTAAGACTACTCTGCATTCACCTGGTATTGTTCGGAGAAACCGCTGAAAACTACCGATCCGAGCAGCCGGTCCAGAGTGGTTAAATTCGACCTAGTAGGTTTGTAGCTAGTGTCGTGCCCCTGCCGCCACTGGTTTTCTTCGTGATCTATTATGCTACTATCAGCCAGTCGCTGACGTGAAGAAAAAATATCAATATCAAAAATGTGTTGGGCTACTTTATGAACTGTCTCTACTCTTCCAGAAGTAACACTGCAATGTAGAAAGGTTTTCCTTGATTCGAATGTTGTGTTAAGTGAAGATATATATCCGGTTTCTGCGCAAAACATCTGCGGTAGTTATAATTCTGGAGTCAGTGATGGTAATCACGTTTTATAGTCCACGCAAAATTCGGCAGCGTCCATGAAAGCCTCGACAGCGTTAGAATTCTGAAGAATTTGTTCATCACCACCGTTATTCCGTGAAAAAGGTTACTCGATGTGTAAGAAAAGTACCGAGCGTGAGCATCCTTCACATTAAGTTACCAGTTACACTGATACTCGCGCGAGGTATGCACACTCACAAGTTATTTTGAAAAACTATAGCGAAGAACGTGAACTGAAAGAAATACGAACTGTTCAGTTTGTTTTTGCAATTATCTTTGAGAAGCCGACATTTCTCGAGGTGGCAATCCTCGAGTTCAGCACCCAAAAAAACATGTAGAACCGATGAGAAAAACATTCCTAATTCGGGCCTCTTTCAGCATCAGATCTATAAGGACTAGCTGCAGAAAAAGATTTTTCGGATAAGACGTTTTCAAAAATGACATAAATTGACAGTGCCGTTATTAAATAACAGCCATGGTGCTATAATATCTGGGGTTACAATTTTGTAACGAGAGAATTTGGGGTTACGGGAGAGGTAGTTGAATTGAGTTTGGGGTTAGGGAAGGGGTTGTATAAGTAAGGTTTTTCAAAAAAGATAACATAAAATAGTTTAAAGATATTATGTTCAGGAAAATACCGGATTATACAAAAATATCCAACTTTAATATTGAAGGTTCGAAAAAAATTTGAAGTTTACAATTTTCGAAATTCGTTTTGGAGGAAATTGAATCTACACCATGTTATTAAGCGAACATTGCTCTTTTAGAACAAAAAAATTAAAAAATAGGGCAGTTTGAGAAAAATCTTGAGCCATTTTTTTACTTCTATTTCATACAAAATTACGCAAAAACTTGTATTTTAAAAAAGAATGTACAATTTTCGAAAATTCAGTTCTTTCAATAAAAATCGAATTAGCGCCATTTTTATACGCATATGTATTACTCTAAGCGAGAAAATGCAATAGTGAAATGATGATGAATTGGAAAGTGACTTGTAAACTAATTTGGAATGTCAATGGGGCTCCGTATACAACCCTCAAAAATTAAAACATCCGTTTCAATGAATTTGAGGGGTCGCATCCTCGGTCAGATCAATCAAGGACAAAACTATAGGCATGCGCAACCAAAAACAAGAGCATGCTAACTGCCTTTCGGGGCCTCCTTTTACATTTTACCTTTTTATTTACATATGACACTCTCTTGGAATAAAAGCATATTTCAACAAAAATGAAATTATGCAATTAATAAATACAATTGATTTTGTTGAACAATTTATAGTTGTCTGGTGGTTTGGAGTGCTGCTTCCCCAAATGTCACACATAAACTATCCTAACTGTTGGCTGAAAATCATTAATTGATCATATTTACGGGAATACAATGTTTTAATATGCACGGCAAAAGAGTCCCATTCGAAATTTTTCAGGGGCCCCATTACCACCCTGTGTGCAAGCTTATGGTTGGAGTATATCAATTTTAGTGAAAGTCCTGTGTACGGTTTAAGTGCTAGTTTTCTTTACAGACGGACAGCAGTTTGAAACCAATTCTTAGGCCAATTCTTTACAGATGGAAACCAATTCTTCAGCCAATTCTTTACAGATGGAAACCAATTCTTCGGCCAAGGACCAGCAGAATGATTTCAAGGAAGTAATTTACTACATATAATAAGAAAATATCTACTTTTTCAGAACCCAGGACCCACAAAAAGCGTGTTTCCATCAAAAACTTTTTGCTGCAGCATTACAATAATTTCCCTACACTACATGAGAAAGTGAAAAGGGAAAGAAAGAAAGAAAAAAAAAGAAAGAAAGAAAGGAAGGAAAGAACGAAAATTTAAAAAACTGAAACATTCAAAGTTATTGCAGTGACTGATGGCCAGTATTCTAATTTTTCATCTACAATGTAGAGGAATGTTCTTTAAAAAAATCTTTTTCTTCTTTTTAATCAACTGAATTTTGCACTAAAAGTTTGCACAAATTCTCTGAATTTAATTTTAAAATGATAAATCAATCTCAGAGGAGACTAAGAGGTTACTTGAAGCAAAGGGTCAAGCCAGAGGCCTAACCCATAATATTTCATAACTAGCTGACCCCAGAAAAGTTACAACAGAAAAGTACTATTTACACTAAATGGAAAATTCCAAATATATTGTTTGATGTTGTTCAGTTCTTATTTTCAACACTAATGAAACGAGGGAGGTTTATAAATTCTGTGACAATTCAGTAACAATTCACTGTGATCATATTTCTGAAAATGTAATTGAAATGATTTTCAAGATCTGTAAAAATAAGTTCTCGCAGATAATAGCAGAAAATCCTGCTATCCACCAAAACAAAAAACCTAATGCATTACATATAATGTTAATCATAAATTTGTTTGTAATATGATGCATGTGTCTGACTATTCCTGGACATTTTGTGTTTATATACACCCATTATAATCTGTGCACTTAAAAACTTTCAATTTTTGAACTTAAAAGAATACACTTGAAGCTTGCTTGCACTAGACAACAAAAACATCAACTGCTTTGGGTAACACTGATTGCAACTTGCACAACAAAACATCATAATGGACAAATGATGGCAAATAAGTATTTGTTCTATTAATTTTAAGATTTTATTAAAATTAAGTGTTTATACAATAAAATCACGAAATTTAGGCGAGTAGAAAGTTTTAACTCCTTTTTAAATTAAAGCTCTTAATGTTAATAAATTAAAGCTGATAATTGTATGTTGTAAGATATACATCATATTTTGCTTTTTCCTAACTGTTGTTTGATAGAAATTTACACAAAAAATAAAATCTGAAATCATTTTTCAGCATCAAGTGTAGCTGACTTGAATTTGGAGAGCCACAGATTAAAGAAAATGCTTGCAACCAATTGCTTTCACAATTGAAATCGCAAAGCAAAATCTAAAAGAGCAATTTCTTACCCTCTTACAAAGCTTTTGAGCATCTCTCAATTCTAAACTTTACATGCCGTAGCCTAAGATCTAAGTTACAGCCAAATCAGCCATACAGCAGAGGCAAAATTATGGATTAGCACACACAATATTCTATGAGCTTGAGGGTGTTGCATACACATTCCTTGCTAGTTTTGCACTATGAATAGGAACAGATGGATCATCTCACATCTACTTCAATTTTAAACACTGTAATTTTTGAAATATAATTTTCATTTTAAAATGTCTGTTAAGCACAGTAACTAAACTATGTTTAAGTATTGTTTAATACAAATTCAAATTCATAATTATATCTTAACTGCTAATACTGTACAAAAAACGATTTTGTATTTACTGTTGGCAATTTCATAATATACCACCAGCGTACAGACATGTCTAGAAATTGTGCTTTACATGAAAACTTAACCTTCGATAACTCAATTCAATTCAGTTCAATGATGCCTTATTTTATCTGTCGAGGCTCAGGCCATCGGGCTTGCTTTTCTGTCTGACAATGGAAATTTCGCTATGCTCCTTTCACCATCTTAGCAGAGTATTATTAATCAGGCGTTGAAACAGGCGATTTTAAATTTAACTCGGAGTTCTTTTAGATTTGAGATCTTTCACATGCACTAAATATACGTCATGGAACAGGCGGCTTCACTTTCCATCCATGGAAACGGGATATGATAATTGTTTTTGATGGCTTCGATCGGGTTTGAACCTGCAAACTTGGATATAAAAGCCCGCAACTTAAACACCGAAGCCACTATTTTCCCCCCGCTTCAATAACTTCTGGTCCTACTGATGTGCTCTCTTGAAAAATAATTCCAAGGACTACTCCCTTCCTTGAAGGACAACTTGATTTACATACACCTACAATAATTAAGGTATTTGACAATGGCATCAAAAATGTAAGTTTTTGGTTGCAAATAAATACACCTAATACAGTTTTATTTCAACAAAAATTATTTATTTACAGAAATTTACAAAAAATACTCCTGGTTATTTTCCAAAATAAAAATTACAAGGAGTAACGTTGTGCACAAAATATATGGGAATCCGAATACAAAATCTAAGAATCAAAATCCAAAGATACCTCAAAAGTCACAGCGACTTGAACAGCTATCCACTGGGCAATCATGGACTTTGGAGCAGGCACAGCAATAATGCTCAACTTGTCACCTTAAAACACAACAAAATGAAATTGAATCTTTACTAATTGTAGACAACCTAAAATTGTTGAGAAAAAGTTAGTGAGAACTGTAGAAATATGCAAGTCAAGATATAAACAGCTGAAATATCTGGATAGGCTTTTAGTGAGAATAAACACAGTACTCAGTCACTGAGCATTGCCAAAAGAGATGACTTGCACCTTGGAATATCTCTTGAGTATCATACCACATAAGTCAATCATATAAAGTTAAACGAATTATGTTAATAAAGAAAGCAGCCTAAGGTAATGAAAAAAATTAAGAAGTTCAGAAAACTCCATTAACAATGTACCTTTTAGAATTTCTTCTCTTGCATTAGCAAAATCTTAAGAGGCCAAAAGTTTCCTCATAGAATCTAAAGGTAAAAATGATCATAAGCAAAAATCTTACCTTCCAGAAGCAGCTCATTTAAATCCTGAGTTGATAAACAAGCTTTAAAAAGGTAACAAACTGATCTGTGAAAGAGCACAGAGTCCCATCTATTATTTTGCACACCCATCAGAGCAGTTCCATATTCATTGTTGATTATTTTCAGAACTTGACCTTTACCTCGCACAAAGAGAGATCTAGGACACGATGCAATCTGCAATCAAAACAATTTATTGCGATGTTGCCTAAATTTTCCCAAGCAAACAAACAAAAAACTTTAAAATGTTTTAATGATTTTTAAAACTATTTTAAATAAAATAACAAAATATAATTTCATGAATTCAAATATCCATTAAAATCTCGCATTAAAATCTGCACTGCCACTTATGCACTCAATTCTCAGACTTTTCCCAAGCAACATTTTTGATTGGCATTTAACATCATTCCTCACAATTAATAAGCGATTTGGTTTAAATGTGTCTAGATTCACTCTGATTTTGACTTCATTGCAGAAATATATGTTAAAGATTTTAGCAGGTTTTGAAGCACAGCAAGTGAAGGGCAAGAATTGACATCTGCTTTCATCTTGTTAACAACAGAAAACTCAGACAGTGAAAAATGCAACAATAATCACAAATTTACTATGAAACTCCTGAGCAAAAACACTAGTTTTCCAACTTCGTAATCCTTCTCCTTCCTTTTCTTACTGCTACCCTGGCTTCAAAGAGATAGGGCTCATGATAATAAGATTTAAAACTTCCCGAAAAGATTTTCATAAAACATTACCATACTAAACTATCAAAATCAAAACATTGAACCAATACAACTGCTTTATTTCTTCCAATTAAAAACGACAACAACAACAACAACAAACACTATTTCACAATATAAGTAAAGAAATCAAACAAAACATTATACTATAATGTTGATAAATATTACTAATTAACGATACAGAGTTTAAATTACTACAAGAGTCAATCTTCCACTTACTTCTAACCCTGAAATAATGCACTATAAGATTCTGAAATAGTAATTTCCATATCAGGCAGTAATGGAATGCAATATGAAGCAGAAAATGCATTGTAACATTTGGGAAGGTCACTTTCACCCCAAAGTAAACCTTGTGTCCACAGAAAATTCGGGTGTCTTGGGTCTCTCTCTTAATAGATAATGAAAACATCTAAAATGGAGTTTTTCTTCCTGAATATTAAATTTTACTAATTTTCAATATCAGAACATGTTTTCTTAACTTTTAGCACTTATAGCACTTTCCCTTGCAAAAATTTCTATCAGAAATTTCCTTGCAAAAACATTGGATTGATCTCTCCAAGGAGTTTTTGAAAAGGTAAAAAATTATAAAAACATTTAAAAATTATAAAAACTGTAGTTGTAAGATCATGTCTATATTTCTCCAGCATATTTACATATTTGTTTGATACTTTCGTTAAAATAGACATAACAAGTAGAAAGATTACACGAAAGATAATATTAAGCAAGTCTGCAAGCATAAATTTTATATTAAATTTATTTTCAAAAGAATTTTCAACTACACTTATTTTCTTTCAAATTAAGGTTTTTTCAATAAATGACTGATTTTATTGAAATTAATGTACAGTTGAATCCATTGTTGTATGCAGAGACTTTAACAATGACATTCTTTCTGAGATATTCTTGCAGCTAAAAAAGCAGTTTCTGAACTTAATTCCGCCTTTCAGTTTAAATATTACAGACAATTCTCCAATTTCGAATATACTTTAATCAAAGAAAGCAATAGATCTGTAGCCTTGTTCATGGGAGAGGTAGGAGGGTGAAGGATGGAGGGGGGGGAGGAAGGAACGGGGGGTGCAAGGGGAACTTGGCCCCCTGAAAGGTTTCAAACGGGTCTTGTATACTCACATAATAAAACATTTTATTTCTGTAAATGTGTTAAATCCCTAATAAAAATGACACTTGAAATGTATGAGTAATTTTAAAATTTACAGTGATGACTAGGGAACGGATTATATTGTAATAAAAAATGCAAAATATGTACATATATATGTGCTTATTTTTTCCAAAACATGTAAGAAAACATAGAAAATATGTAAAATAAAAATACATTATTGTGTTTAAAATTTTTCTCTACAAGCATTTCCCGACCATAAAATCCGATCAGTCCTCAACAAGGATTCGGAGTTGCTGAAAGTAGGTTCTATCTCTACGAAGTAATTGTACTATAAACTTCACATATAAGAATTTTATTTGAAATATAAAATACATTCATAGTGTATATTCCAATATTTACGAGAAGCCGGTGTACAAGTGAATAGAACAACCGTGTAGCGAGTGATGGATCCCAGGGGAAGGGGTTCAAGAGTATACACCTATCCCTGCAAATCGAACGTGATAAGAAAATTTACTGTAAAAAATATTTGTTAGTTTTCGATCGAGTAACGAACGTGTTGTTTGAAACATAAGGAAGAACATAGTTAAAAATACTTTTATTCACAAAAATCTACCATCCTTTACCCCGAGTAAGTAGTTAGGGGGTTGGGACGTAAGTTTGACAATTCATGGTGAAGATATGGTGGTCATAGTAGCGAAGTAGCATTAAATTGATTTATAAGAAGGATGATTCTGCAACATATATTGCAAATGCCGTATAAATATATTAAAATGTAGTGAAATATGTATTAATTGATAAAATATGTAAAAAATATGTAATTATACCAAAATATGTAAAATAAAAGTAGTTCTAATTCATTCAGAATGTCTTGTAAACTCTAAAAAATATAATTGAATGCTGGTAGCTAGTTTGTATAAAAACATGTAATTACAAGGAAATCCGTTCCCTAGAGATGACAAATGGATGAGCATATTCTATTTGATCAGTACCATGTCTATGTTTAAATGTTATTGCTAGGGAACGGATTTCCATGTAAATACATATTTTTACAGGGAAAAGATAACTGCATTCACTAATATTTTTTAGACTTAACACAACATTCTGAACGAATTTAAACCATTTTTATTTTACATATTTTTACATGTTTGGGTATAATTACATATTTTTACATATTTTATCTATAGCTACATATTTCATTACATTTTAATATATTTATAGGCTGAAAATGAACATTTTACTTGTGATGTTCGAAATATACGTTACTTGAAAACTAACTTAGTTACTGAAATACTTAAAAAATACGCAATGTGCTTGTATTAACGCCGGGCAATTGCTATTAATTGCAAACTTATCTCCCCCTGCCACCATCTGCTTCTTGGAAACAGCGTAGTCAGGATCAACGATGAGCGGATGAGTTATGTGAAGCAGAAGGAACTTCAAACACGTGCTTACTCGTGTTTCATAGACCCCATGCGTAACTCGATAAAAAAATTCAGATCATTGGTCTTATCCCTTTTCTGGAGTTGGGGTGGGAGTACGCTCCCTGTACTATCATGTGGTCATAAGAAGGGGACAACGACCAGCCTGACATTCAAGTTCAAAAGAAGGATCATCATTAGAAATTGTTACCAGGGGGTTAGTAGATCCTGCAGGACATCCTATTAGGGGCCAATAGATGGCAAAACAAAAGGAGTTAGCACTGATGAAAAAACAAGGGATCATTATTTATTGTGAATGCTCTTAGTTGACGAGATAGCTAAATAATGAAAAAACTACTTGAAATATTTTCAGTGTTCATTGCTATTCTTGGAAAAGAATGCCTTCACACAGGGTTCCAATTACACAGGCTAACAACAACAACAACAGTTTCAAAACAATTTTATAAATCTCGATAGCTGATTTATAAAGTTTTTTGGGTGTTGAATCAACATCTGAACTCTGTTTGTCTCCTTCACCACAGTTTAGTCACAATTTGATCTAGTAAGATATGTTAAATATGCAATAAAAATGAAAAGTAAATGATTTTTAAAATGTCAACAGAACTTTATTGCTTTTTCTTCTATGTGTCTTTTGCTGACTCTCTCGGTGAAGTGACAACTCCCATCACGTTGGAGTTCCAGCGTCCTTGACTACTTTTTTCCATCACTTTTAGATCTTGATAAAAACGCTTGTCTTGTTCTTCACTTACATCACCTGAATTGTCCGGAAAGTATTATAAATAACTGTTTAAAAAGAGAACCCTGAGGTTCATTAAACATCCCAATCTTTTGAAACCATCCCACATATTGGCAACAATTGCTTTATAGTCTAGATCTTTTTTGTTGCCTAGAAACTAATTTACGTGTTTTTAAATGCAATCCACCCTTTTTTTCATTTGATGTCATATGTAGTTCAAATTGGGATCAAATATAATTTTTCTAATATCAGGCCTAACAAAGATACCTTCTTTTAATTTAGCAAATTGTTTCATGTTTCGCCTTCACAAATTGCTTTAATGGGGCCTAATTTTATATGCAATGGAGACAGCAGAATCTTGAGTTGATATGCCAGATGTTCTTATAGAATGTTCTTTTCTCCTGGCTTTAAAGATTTTCTTACATGCCAATTATTTCTAGACCAACGCTGATCTTGTGCCTTAATATCCCATTCACAAAGGAAATGTGGGAAATTTAGTAAAACAACTTTGCTGGCCAAGAAGCATGCAGGTTATTTTTAAGTCACCACATATCATCCATCCATGAGCAGAGTAGTTTATTTTCTCTAAAACTACACTGAGATTTTCGTAACTTCATGTGTGCAGAAAGGGCAAGAGGTAACGATACATCGGTATTACCGTTGCATTGTTTAAGAGAATTGCTTTTAACCATCCACATTTTTAATACAATTGCTTTTAAACTAGTTTTAGAGGAATCGATAAACAGCCTCCATGCTTCCTTTTTGTATTAAATTCCAAACTGTTTTACCGTACAGTCAATATTAGATCAATATTCTAAATGTTGTTGTTTGAAAAAAATAGCAAATTGCTCTCTTCTCCTGTACACATTAATTGAAATTCCAGCTCCTAACAACTTCCTTTCCTTGAGTCTGGAGCAAAGTCATTCAGCTTTCTCCTTTATTAAGCCCAAATCTCTGAACAAATAATTTAGCTCAGTTTCAGTAAACAACTGAGGTTCCACACTGTTTACTAGACACTGAACTCGTGGTTCCACTGGCTCAAGGATCAGCTGGTTTGTCCTTATCATAGGGAGATTCATCACTTGACATTTTATCCAGATTAACAGTTGCAATAGTCACTGGTGGTTCAGGAACAGACAGATCCGGTCTATGGCCTATTGGTCAAATTGCAGATAGTAGGTAGTACTGAATTACTTTTTTACTTTCTTGTATACATATGTATATATGGGAGTAATATACAAAGTATAGAGAAAGTTATGTAATGCTGTGGAAAATCGATTTCGAGATTTCAATGGAAATACAAGTATTGGGGTCCCCAGATACTGAAAAAGTAGATTTTTTTCAAAACATCCGTCCATCCGCTTGTTGTACGTGAACAAATCTAGTACCTAAACCATGTACGATCTTTTCCCGATTGAAGAAACCCCTGTCCATCTGGTTCTAGTTGAAGCTTTGAAATTTTGAAAAACATTCTTTGAAATTTGGTGGTACTTTACATGAAGCCCCCCAGACATTTTCAACATTTTCTCAAAAATGGCTCCAAATTTTTTCTAAAAATTTATTGTAAGAGCGGAGTAAAATACACTTATAAAAGTGGCATAGGTCCAATTTCCACGGTTAACTCTGAAGTTCCGAAAATTGCAAAAGTAGGAATTTTTTTTGGCGTCTTCCTACAACTATAAAATTGAAGACACAGATTTTTCCTTTAAATGAAATTTGTTACCCATAAATAGTTCTTTCATTAAAGTCATGTAGATGTTTTTGAAAATTTTAGTAGTTTTTGTGCAATAGAGCATGCAATATTTGCAATTTTAAAAAATTACAAAAACATGATTTTCTCAAAAATCTGCTCCAAATTTTTTCTTTAAATATTTGGTAGGGTTAGTGCTCAACCAAACCTACCCAATGACATAGACGTTATATTGCTCTATTTTTTTTTCTTTTTTTTTTTTCAAAACTTACAAAAATGTAATTTCTTTGACGTGTCTCTCACGTCGGTAATATTTACCTTAGAGGCGATTTCTACACACTATTATATTTATGAGTACACGTGCTTTGAATAATGCCAAATAAATTTTCTCAAAAACTCAACAGTTTTCTACAAAAATGAGCTCAAAATTCAGAATTTTCAGAAACGCTCAAATGCCATTTTTTCAAAAATGGCTCCAAATTTTTTCTTCAAATTTCTCCAATAGATAGTGCTAATTACACTGTTTAATATGATGTAAAGTTTATTTTTGTGTATTCTTTTGTTTTTTCAAAAATTACACAAATGTATTTTTTTTTAAATATTTCTCATGCCGTTAATATGCACATTTCCATCGATTTGTATACATTATTACAATTGTGAGTGGAAGTGCTTGAAAGGACTTCAAATGAAATTTTTCAAAAACTCAATATATTCCTGTGAAAAAGAGCTTCAAATTTCGCATTTACAGTAAAGCTTTATCGCCTTTTTTTTTTTTTTCAACTGCTTCAAAATTTTCAATGTAAATTTCTAATTTGGACGAGATTTTGCTCTTCTTTAATATTCTTTAAATAATATTTTGGTTCTACAATTAAGTTACCGAAAAGTTAAGAAAACATCAAGAAAATGTACTTTCGGTGATGACAGATGGCAGCTGGTAAGAAAATGGGGGAAAACTTTAAAGCCAGTCCATGCCAAGGAAACTAGAAAAAATTGCTACGAGAAAGTCTGTGCCATTCTGTAGCACCTCTAGTTTTGCTTATTTTGTTCCAAGACAATTTCTATTTTTTGATTGGACAAGTCCAAATATGGAAAAAATTTGTTCCAAACTATCTGGAGATGCTAATAAACGTTTTTAATGTCCTTTTCTTTTTCTGTAAATTTTTTCTCATGGCTTGCACACTCTTCCCTCTCTATGGATGTGAGTTCTTTCATAACTGTTGAATCTAAAGTGTTTCAGTATAAGGAGCTGTTTGCAAATTCAAATTTCAAAATTGTTACTACGACAACATTTCTGCTACACCAACATCATCGCAGTTCATTTTAAATATTCAAATGCTTGTTCTTTTTCTTGTTCCTTTAAGGCATAAGTGTGTTCAAGAGAATATTCTAATGTTACAAATAGCTTACAAAATGATTATTACTTACTGCTTGTTTATAACATGTGTTAAAACTCTGGAATTGTAAAGAATTTAAAATGCCAGACAAATCTTTTGTATAATTTTCCATATGTGCACTACTTTGCCAATTGTAGAGGAATTTCCTTTAACTTTGTTAAGTGCAATCAAAATTGGTTTCAAAATCGTTTCTTTTAACATCATTTTTGAGACTAACCTTTTTATGTCACTATCAATTTTACTGATCCATGGTTTCCGAGTTATTTTATGAAAGTTTAGTAAAACCTTCAATATCTCAGAACTAGGTCAATTTGAGATAGCCCCTTTTTCTACTGCACCCTTCGATTTTTGGTTCCTTTTTTCAAATATCTAAAAATTTTACCTAATTCAAATATTTAAATTTAAATTGAATTTAAAACAAAAAAATCTGATGTAAATAAAAAAAATCAGATTTTCAATTTTTTTTTAAAATCTTTATTTTTAGTAACACTGCCGTCACACAATTAACCCGTTTTCTAAATGAGTTTTCTTTACAATTTCACTGGAATTTATAGGGAATATTCAAAATACAAATTTTTAACGTTTATTTATATTTACTCCTTTTGACATATTTGACACCCAATATAATGTCCTCAATAAAATAATTGCTAAAGAGTAATCAGACAGCAGCTTTTCTTGATATTCTCTTTTCTTCAACAGAAATATTTGGAATAAAACAATTTCAAAAACAAAAAGTTGGAACAATTACTTCATATATCAAATGAAGTTCTGAGGCATGTGGCTGCAGAAACTTTGGAATGGAGTTATTTGCTCCAGGCAAATATAGTAATGAGCATGCATATGAAAATTCTCCTGAAACTGACAAGGTTTGGAATATCATTTCATTCATAGATCGAAGGAATTTGGATGAATTGCGCTCAAGAGAAAGCGACAAAAACATTTTCTTACATTGTAGTAAGTAATGAATTTAATGTAGTACCTGAATCACAAATATCAAAATTATTTTTTTCCTGCATGTACAACGTTATTTCAACTTCTGATATATTATATTTATTTTCAATTATATACTACTTTCATTTTTTCCAATACTATCTCCCTCTCTACCTACTTTTCCTGAATGTAGAATATTATTTCATCTTCTAGTACAGTGGCTTGCAATGAAGCTTGTATCGATCTCCTGGGGTTTGATGAAATTTTGAATGGGGCAATGATGATCAAGGGATCAATTCATGATTTACTAACGAATACGAATTGGTGATTGAAAGGCATTTTCAAGATCCCACTGCTTACAAAAAATATGAATGAATATTAACTTGGCAATTAATTGTTTTTTGCTATAATGAAACATAACATATTATAATACATTCCAAATTCACTCTTTTTTTGTGTCCGTGGTTCATCCTTACGATCAGGGGGGTAATACCAAACCTGATGTAACTGATCCTCGGAAGTAAAGGGCCCTTCCTATGGACCCCTGTGTGCGGATATCGGCAGGGAATAAAACAAATCACACTATCATTATTTTCTTATTGAACTAGCCATATTCTTAAATCAATTAGATTTAAAACTCGTTAATTCCACACTTTTAGCAGTTTGGGCCTTTTTGACTATCTGCAGCAGGACATTTGAGACCACAGCTATGCAACTGCTTAGGGTGTTTAGAAAACTCATCAAATTACAACTATGTATTCACAACATTACTCTACCATGAAGAAAATACACCCTGAAATACAACTGAAAATACGTTATGGCAAAACACTCAACATTTTGTTGCTGTAGCACAACGAAGATTAAAAATTCAGCTTCTCAGAAGCGAAAGTGATTTTAATAATTGAAAATTTTGGGATTTATGAAAATATTGGTGTACTAAATTATCTTTTAGACCTCTACTTGCAATTTTTTGAGCCATACATATTATGTTATGTTGCATGATTATCTGTGCTATGTAAATTATAGATTAATGTAAGGTCACTGGAGCAAAAAATTCTTTGAAAAGGGTTGATGAAGAATCGTCAGGAATCTCAGTTCAAGTGTATTATATTTCATTTAAATTATATACTATTTTAATTTTTTCATATTGTATCCCTCTCTACCTACTTACAATTTATTGTCAAATAGAAAATAAATAGTGAAAAAATAGATAGTACAATACAAATGTGTGTTTATTTTGTGCAGTTCTACCAGAGCAAACTTGTAAAACTATAAGACCAAAAATAATTGACTTTATCCACGATTTTTCAATAATGAAAATACTGAACAGCTAATTCTTAAATTACACCTCCGACGAATAACACCTGAACCTCACACTGGATAGGTAAATTACATAATCACCTTTTAGTTACATTTTATCAGATGAATATCCAGCATTACCAGGGTATTTAATTATCCCAATCATCTATTAAACAGCCCTACCCATCTTGCCCCTGCATTGCGAGATACATGCTTTTTTTGTAAATGACATTCCTCTCCCATCCCTGCCTAGAGGTGTGTGTTACCCCCACAGAAGTCCCCATTGTAATTCCCCAGTAATAACGCATATCAAGTTCTGTTGAAATGAAACTGTTCCCATGTTAAAAGAGTTAAGCTGAAACACGAACACACACATACACACCATTTTTTTCAAATAGTCCTTTTAATATTTTTTGGCAATGGATACATGTGTCAGACAATGTTAACACCAATAGTGAGATAAATAATAGGATTACATGTAATAATGATAATTATATTTATTGTAAGTAATTATAATATCGTACATATGTTCATTTTTGCTCACATTTTGGAGAAATGCAAAAATAATGTAGCTCACTTGGTGATTATAGTGTTAAAGAAATGGTAAATATAAAAGTTGTAGAAAATTTTATTCTCTTTAAAATTGATCAGAATCATTTTCCTTCTAAACTTGAAGGTAAGAGAGATACAAAATATAAAGAAAATTCCGAAAAAAGTAAGAAAAATACTGTTTTTTTGGACCTCCTGGAATTAGCACAGGTTCAGGGAGGTTGAAAACATTGAGTTTTAACTAGTGCCCGAGAACATACAACAAATCTAAAGGAAAAGTGTTCATGACCTTCTTCCAGGTAAAATGGATTAGCTGACTGCACTGTTACTGTCCTTGCCTTAATTGTGTTCATTGGAGTTTCTCAGAATAGACCAAAATCATCACTTCACCTAAGTTTCATAACAAACAATTTTGCATGTATTAAAATTTATATTGGTACCATATGCCAGGAGGCCCAGAGCAAACAAGAGGTCCGGAGTAGTAAATCCATGGGCCTCCCCTAATTTCCAACGAATTCAAATCGCCCTTCATCCAATTCATGAACAGAATTAATTTTTTGACTCTTCTTTGTTATTGTAACTAACAAAAGAGCATACGCCAAGAGAATATGACAAATGACAACAAAGACGTGCGAGTCGAATGGCAACGTATTTATAACATCCAACTTTAAGGTGTGGTGACGCTTCGCTATGTGTGTTCAATTTTATGACGGGACTACGTGCATCAGCCAATGTGATTAACATAAAACTTCTTTGTGCAACGCATTTTATTTCAATGTTCTTTTTGCTGAACACCTTCTACTTGGCATTTAATGCTCTGTTTCGCATGCCAAAATTGGTAACAAGGCTTGGCCTCCCATTTTATGCTGTGTAAAATGCCATTCAACTTCACACGCCAGAGAAATTCGCCTATTGAGACTGGCGATGCAGTGACTTAATATTGGTGATGCAGTGATTAATTTAAACATCCATGTGCTTGTTCCATGCATTTTATGTCTAAATACTTTTCCAATTAATTAAAACACAGCTCTCCTGTTTGAACTATGAAACATTCTTTGGTTTCATTCACTGATCTTGCAATGTTGGGACAACTTGTTACAGTAAGCGATAGGAGCCCATTTTACCAACAAAAATAACCAATTACAGTCAATCTGAACCAGGAGTAAATAAATATTTTATTCGTATTGAATAAAAAAATATCAGGATTCCAATAAGTTTGGGGGCAGGAGCAAGTTGCCTCCCCCCTTGCCCCACACTGCCTGCCAAAAGCTGTACTTTTAACCATTTAATGATTCTCTGAACTTGCCGAAATTAACAAATCTGCAAAACAATATTTACAATTAAATTATGGAAGGGCTTACCATTTTATATTGTAAAAGCAAACTAGTAGGAGAGAGTCCTGGAGTAGATGATGTATTGTAATCATGGGGCCGAGGTCCCTGCAGCCATACAAACGTGGCAAACCAATCACAACCAAATTCATTCTCCTCAGCTATGCAGGGAACAGCATCAAAAAGAAGCATATCCTCTTCTGACAAGACAGATGACAGGTTCTGTTTGGCATTTATACGTTTGCCCCGAATAAAACATTTCGAAGCCAAGAATAATACTAAATGTTCAGTCTCTGAAATTGAAGAAGTTATTATAAATGACAATTAATTATAACAATCATAATTTCCCTTATTTACTTGTCATGATTTGCTTCCTATAAATAATAATTGTATAAATTATATTGGATGTTCTATTGTTCTTTTTGCAATGTTTGGAACAAAAAATTTCTTCCAATTAATTACTTTCTGAATTTTTGGACAATGAATACCAAATAAAAAAAATTATTTTACAGGTTCATGTAATTCTAAAAATGTATATCTTTTCAATGCTGAGAAGCAAGTTTTTTCCATTTACTTTTGAGTATATACACATAATTATCATGTTACAACATTAAATAATTTTGTTTCTGCCCATTTTCAAAATCGAATAATTAGAAGTAAATAAAAGTTCTAGCATTAACTGTGATTTCTTACAAAACTAGTGTTAGATTTTGTTGAATAATAAGAACTTTCAACATTTATAATTTGCAGTGTGGAAAACCATAAGGAGCCAAGTATTTTCTAAAAATGTATTCAGGAAAAACTATATACCATCACCAATGACCTGATTAATGGGCTACATTTTTACATTGTCACAAATAGTTGAAAAAGGAACAAGTAAATGGAGGTGGGTGCAAGTTGAGAATTGCTTTCTTGCAAAGAAATGTTTTGACAGAAGTTTTCAATATTCACTGAAGACTTTGGCTGAAGCAGGTTGTAAACTTTTATGTGCAGCAAAGACTTAGAACAGGTTCTTTCAAAGCATTGCGAGATTTGAAAGTAGCAGAAAAGGAGTACAAGTCTCAGGAAGATTAGCATGAAAAGAAAAGTTCAAATTGGCTCAAATAGTGAGAGTATTATACTAGCAAATTCTAAACAAACGTTTAAATTGTTTGGCTTTTCCAATGGGTAAAATTAATAAGGAATACTTTTCTCTTCCAAGAGCAAAATTAAGTTTCTATTACAGTAAAATCTGTCTAAACCAGAACCTGTACACGCCAGAAACCAGTCTCAACAGGCAAATTTCTTTGACATGTGAAGTTGAATGGCATTTTACACAGCATAAAATGGAACCTCACCAGCGTGGAAACAGAATGTTTTTCCATGTCCTGCATGAAAAAAAAATCTTCATAAAACAGAATTCTTGTGAATTTCATGCTATTGGCAGAGAGACGCGGGATGTTTTTAATGAAATTAATGTATCAGCAAGCTTGTTTTAAATTTTCTATCTTTGTGACATGTGATTTAATCATGGCAGCCAGACATTGAAGGAGAGGTCAGCTTCAGCTGTCAGCCCAGAACTCGATATTGGGGTCTCTCAAGACATAGGCCATAGGGGCCTCTCTCCCGACTCTCAGAGCAAGGGAAGGTGCATTGGCATGGCCTCTATTCACGCGTCTCCCTGCCCCCCCATTGAAAATTATAACCCCTCGACCAGATATGGATTGCTCAAGGCCATGTGAGGGTATCAGAAAGTCACAGTACTGGGTTATTACACATTGTGCATTGAAAGAGGCAGCAAGCAGTCCAAATACAGCCAGTAAGGTGTGAATTTTTAAACCCAAGAGTCAGAAGCTGTCAATGAGTGTTTAATATTCATTTATTGGGGATTTCTTCCATAAATAAGTTATATACTAATGTATTTAATAATTATAATAAAGTCATGTAAGGTACTGCTTTGGGGTACACAAGCGTCATAAAATGGACAACTTGCATAAAAAGGAAACTTCCCTAAACCAGAATTGTTTTGTGTCCCGATCGATTCCAGCTTAGATGGATTTTACTGTATTTAAAAAACAGCACTTTCTTCAAGCAGTGGATGTAATAAAAAGTTTCACGGGCAAGATGATGCAATATCTACAATAGCTCTATAGTAGCCAGATGATTTTGGATAAGATTAAAAATAACATGCAACCTTTTACTCTCTCTTTTCTTTGCCCACAGATATATATGTACAATACCCCCTGTTCCTAATATTTCTATTCTTCATCTTAAGGTTCGAAACTTGAGTTTGTAGTTTGGTACACAAATCCCGAATTCCAAAACACACTGAGGTTCTTCATAGAAAGACAACAATGTTGAAGGCTTAATTCTTACCATTGTGATCTCTAAAACATAAAACTCCTAATCTATTTTGAAGTTTTTGCACTTTTCCTGAGCAGTTATAAAGACCCAAGAAGACATCAGGTGTGCGTCCCACAATGCTTGAATCATTAAGTAACCAAGCATTTGTGATATACCAATCTAGAAAATAATAGTAAGTTGTACAAATATAAAATAATCAAAAAACATAAAAATCACATAGATGTATCACCAATTGCCTCTCCTCTAACGAAACCTTACCATATTCATGATCTGCTTTACTGCCAAATTCGTGGCAAGAAAAACACAGTTTTGAACCAACCATCAACAAGTTGCACAGTAATACATCAGAAGAAACTGTACCAACAGTTTTTAAATTGTTTCCAGGAAGAACACCCATCTGTGAACTTCCTAAGGCTGAAAAAGCCACAACACACTTGTTTCCCGGAATTATTTGCGTAACTACTCCTTTAACTTCATGTAGGCTCCGCATCTTTTACAGATTTTGGTTGTCGAAGTACAATTTAAATTGAAACAGTATTCTGGATTACTCTTAATAAAAAAATGCTTGCTTCTTTACTACGACTTTCCTAAACGAATAGGAAAAATGCTAGGTATGTAATACACAATACTGGAGACAACTCTTCCTTCTGTACAGAATACAATTCCGCACACGTAACGTGCCTGATAACACGTTTCTACCCCAACAACAAAGTAAGTCCATACATTCTTGCAAAAAAAAACAATTCTGCACAACAGCCAACAACGACCAGGACAACAACTATGCAGATTTGGGAACTATCAACGAAAGCGACCAGTGCATCCCATTGACTCTTTGAACCAGATAACACACCCGCTCCCTGCCCGCGGTACGTGTTCCCAGAGTAGTTATACACTATAGTATATACTCTTTGTTCGCCATCCCACAATTTACGGCGCTTGCAACACTCCTGTAGCACATACGTAGAAACATGGTTCTCTCAATGAGTCTTCAATGAATATATACACGGTAACTCATTATTATAAGAATACCAAGTTCAAAAAAATAGCTAATAGTTTAAGTTACTTAATTCGAATTTTCTATTTACGCGCGCAATAACTAAAATTCTATGCCTTCAATGGCAAGAGCAGCGTTCGTATCTGTTGGTTTACGAACTAAAGTTTGCCCCAAAACTTTGAGCTTGTTTTGAGCGAGACAGTGGAACAAACGTTTCTTTCATCGAAGCGAGGATTCCTGTTCTGAATCCGTTAAAAATTACATGTAGTGTTCGCCAATCTTCATCGTAAAAGTACAGAAAAATGCTTGTCTTCCCACGGCGTAAGTACAAAAGTATTACAATGCAGCCAACATGCTGATTCATCGCTCAAGGAGAATCTGCGGATGCCAAATTTCAAACTACTACAACTCAGACACGGCGAATTCGATGGTCACAGGAAGGGCAATCCATATTAATTACGGAATTAAAAGATACAACCCTCAGAATAAGAAGTCTTGGCAGAAAAACATCACAAAATAAAATGAAATTTCAAGTGGGAGATGCTTCCGATGCTTCTTTACAATCTTTAACTTTTCCGTAAATAATTTTCGACAACTTACCCGAGTACTAATAAAAAAGAAATGGGATTATAATATCCGAGTAAGTAACATTTTATATTTAAGTAATACGTAATTATGATAATAAAATGTCATGTACGTGCAATAATCAATATTCAGTTCATTCCCCCCCAAAAATGTTTTCAAATCGCCGCTAGGGAGCCGTTCATAAACTACGTAACGCTAAGTTTGAGTAGGTATTGAGCCATTCCACGTCAAATCGCACAAAAAAGACCAAAATTTGACCTTCATATTTTTAATTATTTTCTATTTTTTTCTGTTTAGTATATGGAACAAAAAAGATAACAGCCGGCCCGGTGGCCGAGATCGCTAAGGCAGTAGTGTCGTAGTAATCTCGGACCGAAGGGTCGCGGGTTCGAGTCCCGCCTCGGGCATGGTTGTATTTGTGTTCGTCCTTTCACCCCTTATCATCAATCACCATATCGTTTCATCCACATAGTTACCATACCGTTAACAGCAATAGTGGTCGCTAATGACCTAAGATGTTGATGCGACCTTAAATCCCCCCCCCCCCAAAAAAGATAACACTTGCATCTTCATATTTTTCTAACTTTATTATTTTCGGAAATATTGCATGATGAAATTTGCTAAGAATGACGCGAAAATATCACATATTTGAATACACTAATTATAGAAACACCGTTCAAATTCCATTAGAAACTTAAAAAGATGTTTAAATTTTGGGATTTTGCAAAATATTTAATTCCCTAAATTCTCAATTAAAAAAAAATTTTGAACATTAAATATTTTTGTAAACTCGATGAGCTAAATTTAAAAAAATATTCATAAACGCACTAGAGTATTGTTGACAACTCCAGAAAAACTCAAAGTGGGATCTCAGTAACTTTAAGAAATATTAATTTTTTACCAACCAGTGTGCAGTAGTTTGCTGCAACGGACGCGTTTCTTGCGTTACTAGCGATGAGTTTATTTGGATGAAGCAGTGATTTAAGTACTTCTTGAGGTAGTACAACTTAACAATTGTGTTTGGTTATTAAATGACGGATTCTTGACTCATATTATGACTGATATTTTGAAATTTTCTGGTCTCTCATTACTCACTTCAAGTATTTGTACTCGCTCACCTTAGAATTCCTGAACTTTCGACTCAATGCACAGTTCTAATGCCTTAGCGAATTTACTTTCAGGTCTGGACAAAATTCCATTTTCTTCAAATAACTTTCTAGTCACTTTTATCACGTGTTTGGTTGCTGCGAAGTGTCATTTAATTTTATTGTATCTCTAACTTTCAAAAATTGTCAAAATTTGAATTTTCAATGTCTTGTGATCTGTTGAGTGAAAGGACACGATAAGTTTCTGAATAATGTCTTTCTTGTCTGATTTTTCAATTGACGGCGAACGATCTTTAGTGTGAAAAAAATTATCTGTGGTAGCACTTTGTACTGTCTGAAATTGCCCATGGGAATACCGTTTTTGTTGCAATTTTTTCTTCACGGGGGTATCTCCTATTGCAATTAAACTCTTGTTTATCTTCTCTACATTCATTTCGTAGACACTCGAACACCTGAAGAGCTTAAATTGTCATTTCCCTAATTTCCACTGTTTTCATTATATTCACTGGACTTTCCGATACTTTCGTTAATACCACGGGAGCCACTGATCTCGACGCTCTCTTCACTAACAAAAAGCATTTTTGGACGCCAACTTCCTTTTTTCCGACATGAATCACAAATACGCCAATCTAATGACTTGTCTAAATGAAGTTTCACGACTTCGTGGTTTATCGACTTGAAGAGTTTCTATTCTTAAAATCGTGATCAGAAAGATTAAATTGATTGAAACATCTGTCGTAACTCATACAGTGATCGCCACTTATGTTGCACAGTGTACGCACGATTCACAGAACAAACTCCATCACTCTTCTCTTTATAAGATGCGTATTGCGACTGATGCTCAGAAAATTATACTCAAGTCCCTTGACAAGTGGTCTGTTGTATTTCACGAGCAAGGTCAGGAGGGCACCCCATCCCTAGGACGCAAAGGGACTTGGCAGTAAAATTCTTTTCGCTGACACGACGAAAAGCAGTAGTAGAATTCTCTTCGCTGTCACCCATCTCTTCTGGGGATAGAGTGAACATATGAGTCACTAATATTTCTTGAAACCCTAATCAGGCAGAGTACATTCTTTTCGGAACTTGAATGAAAGACTGATCAAACCAAATTCGTTAGTGCAGTGGCAAGAAGCGCGCGCCCGCATACTTACAATAGGTCTTTTAAATATTGTTACGATTCTAGGTGGTGAATTAAAAATCTGGTATTATTTTAACAAAAAACGTTTATTTTGTTTCTTAACACAATCACTGAAAACACTTGATTATTTATTTACACTACACTTCTCTTTACTTATTTACACTACACTTCTCTTTATTTATTTACACTACACTTCTTTGATTATTTATTTACACTACTCTTCTCTTACCCTGTCACACAGTCCTAAGCACTGACCACAGTTCGCTGCTCTGATCACAGTTCGATGCACTGACCACGGTTCATGTCACTGAGCACAATCACTGCACTGCTATTCACCGCGATGCACACACTTCACACTTCAACTTCCACTGTGGACTTAAGACTGACTCGCGGTCGCCGGCCGCCGCGTATTTATACTCGGTGAGTGCCGTCGGGAACTTTCCGGACCCCGCGAACGTTCTGGAATAATCTACTGCAGGAACCGCCGGCAGATGACGCAACCCGCGCTCACAGGCAGCTCGTGGTGGCGCCGGCAGATGACGCAATCCGCGCGTTCAGGTAGTTCGTGGTGGTGCCGGCCGGTGACGCAATATTCGTTACAAGATATATGTGTTCAGTGCCCACTTTTTTCCTGTAGCGTTTTGTAGAAATATCAATAAGAAATACGCCTACATTTTTTCCCAAATTTTTATCTGAGTGAGTTCATACAGGAAGTTTCATTTTAAAAAAATTAAAATTTCAAAGAAAATATTTAGTTTTTGAGAAAGTAATTTACAGAGGAATAAAATACGCATAAAAAAGTATTAAATGAAACAAACCAGCAATTTTTATGTTAAGTATATTCGCAGCATCCATCAATCATAATTTGCGGAGTACGCGCATATTCCAAAATTTAATATGGGCCTAACTAATCAATTTTCAGGTAAATAAAGAAACATGTGTGTCTCTTTTTGATGTCCAGATTTAATAAAATATCATTCATTTAAAAAAAAAACGTGTAAATTCTTGTACGATTTGACGTGAAATGGCTCGTGTTTGAATTCGCTTCGCTGTCACCCATCAATTCTGGAGGTAGAGTGAACATCTGAAATTGTAATAAATCTTGAAATACTAATCAGGCAGACGGTCATTCTGTTTATAGTTCTTCAGATCAGACTTGGATCAAAGACCGAACTCAATTCGCTAGTGCATGGGTAGGCAGAGCGTGCCCTTATATTTAAAATTGATTTTTTAGAACTGTATATGCAGAGCGACCACTTTTTCTCAGTGTATTTTATAGAAAATTAAACGAAGAATACGCCTATATTTTTTTAAAAATTTTTATCTCATCGAGTCTACATAGAAATTTTCATTTAAAAAAGTACATTTTTTTAAATGAAATGTTTGGTTTTTGAAAAATGTAGTTACGAAAGAATAAAATACACATTTCAAAGTATGAAATGAAATAAATCAGAAATTTTTATATTAAGTACTTTTGGAGGAACTATTGATCATATTTTTCGATGTTCGCGTAAATTCCAAAATTTAATATTGGCATAACTACACAAATAATAAATTTTCAGGCAAATAAAAACAAAACAAGTGTCTCTTTGTTTGATGTCCAGATTTAAGAAAACAATTATCGTACATTTAAAAAAAAGTCGTGTCAACTCTTGTGCAATTTGACGTGGAATGGTTCTATTTTGAATATTCTTCTCTCTCTAATGTATCCGCAACGAGCGCTTGAACTCCCTCTAAATAATTGCGTAACACTCGCGACAACACCGTCCCCCATTTACAAATAAAAATAAATTATATTACAGTAAATATATTTTTTTATTATTGTCATTGGTATATATATATATATATATATATATATATATATATATATATATATATATATATATATATAACAAAAAACATTTATTTTGGTGTCATACACACACACATTATAACATATGGTGTCATACACACACACTCATACATGTATGTATTATCTGCGCACGTTTTCTTGAGCCCTCGTTTCGCCAGACGCGAGAGGAGTGGGGGGTTTAGTTATTTTGACAATAGGAATATTACATCAAATCTGTAGCTCGGTTTACGATGCAAAATAGTTTCTATTACACGAGAACGAATATTTCTTGTTATCGGATTTTGCCAACAACGCTCGTTTCTATCATTTATTCTTAATTCAAGTAATGTTGGTAAAGGAGTGGGGGTAGGTATTCCGGGGCTTAAGAAAACGTGCGCGTATAAAATACACACACACACACACACACATACAAACATACATACATACATACAGAGCTTGATTTCCGGCGGAACGTGACGGAACGGCATTCCGGTATCTCGGGAATATATTATTAAATTATATTCTAAATATATAACCATTTCTATTAAATGCATAATTAATTTAAGGCACGTTCCGGCATTCCCCCTCTTCCCCACCGGGGGCAAGGTCAGTGCCGACCTCGGACCTCCACGGATCCTCTTGCGACGCCTTTCAGCACGTAATCGCACCGTCATCCGTCTCCCGTCTTTAGGAATGACAAAAAAGAATCGATGTTTTCCACTAGAGACATAGACATAGAAACATAGACTAGAAACATTAACATCGATATTTTGCTTTCGATGTTTTCTTCGCATCGATATTTTGTTGCAAAAACATCATGTTTCTTTAATTTTTATTTTTTTAAAATAAAGAGGTTTAAGCACGTTGTAGAGTAGCAGCGATCCAGAGCAATATCGTTGTTTTGCGTCATTCTCTTTATCATGCTGCACATTTCACCTGTGTAATCTGAGGAAGTTTGGGAGCTGTTCATGTTAAGAATGTACTACGTTATCGCCAGGCGTGTCATTGCCTGAATCGACAGTGATACATGAAATCGATAGCAAAATACGATGTTCTTTATTGTTAATTTTATTCTTTACATTGGATAATAATTTTACATACTACTAACATGCTGGTAACTAAACAATAAAATATATCCCTTTTACTACTATAATTAAAAAGGATAGGAATATAGCATGTTTATTAGTCAATAATTAAAACATCGATGTTTCCATCAACATCGAAAACGCTTTAACGATGTATCGAAACATCAATGTATCGATATTTTGGTAAAATGTGCCATCCCTACCCATCTTCCTCCGGTCGCCTCCTCGCTTCCGTTCACCAGGTCTTCGTAGCATCGGTACTCTTCCTAAGCGCTTTTATACCACGAGTTCAGCGTCCGTAAACTATTCTGGTTACAGTTCGTGCATTTATGAAATGAAACTATCGTAGTTCACAAGAGTAGCTGTTCTCGCCGTAAATAAGTATATTCTTAAGCGAATAACTGGATTTACTGCTGCCTAGGAAATATGCGAGCGTTGCCTTTGCCTGTTCGGCTACGCGATACTATGCTCGTTCTAATTACTCACATTTCGACGCAGCTTAAGTTCTTTCACTTGTAAAACAAATGTTCTCACAGCTCACTGACTACTTTCTAAAATACGGCTTCCTCTAACGATTTAAACGACTGCACGTTGAATAACGTGCTACTATTAACTATTCATACGTGCACTACCTAGTAGAGCACACGTCTTATTCTCTCCACTGCAGAAATCAGAAGAACCTTTCCGTTCCGCTACAAAAATCAGAAGGTCTTTTCACGATATCCACTGGTCTGTCACTTCCTCTTCTTTTCTCCTGCGCGACGTAAGTGATGCCTCCCCTATCCCTCTGGTCAGTTGACACTAATTTGATTATAATTTGATATGTCATATGTGTTAATGTATTAATAAATGTGACTGGACTTTTTGCACATACATTATGATTTATATATAACCTGCTATCTTTATTATGTTCTCACTATAATCCTTGTAATAATGTTAAATGTTTGGGGGACAAAGTATCTGCAAAAAATTGTTCTTGAGATCACTCTTAAAATCTTGAAAGTAAATGAATTTAAAACGAATTTCTTATGAATTCTTGAAATAAATGTAGTACTTAATTTCACTGTTGTGAACATCTTTTTTGTAATACATTTCCAGAATAGAAATCGCAAACGAAGTAAGGTTTCTAGTATAACAGCGAACTGCGCAGCTGTCCAACGGTCGGACTACGTATGATGACGTCAAAAATCAGTGTGGAGGCTTTCTATATTCAGGGGGTGTTGGCTGTACCCAGTTCGTAAGAAATTCCGTAGTCAAGGCCGTCAAGTATCAATATTATTTTGGCTGCATTGTAAAACACTTGTCAGCGCAGCAAACTTCAAGTGTTTCTTTTCTTTGTGGTAAAATTCAACATGATTTTAGGGTATGCAGAAGTAAAAAGTGGAAGGGTGTCAACGTATTTTATATGAAATCACGGTTTCTTATAAGAAGGACACAAGATGAATAATTTACGGATTATGTTTCTAAAGTCAGGTATGTTCGGTATTATCCCCTTATTATTGTATATCTACTTTCCCCCCGTTGTATATCTACTTTCCCTATGATTTTTGTGTGCAGGTAAAACTTGTTTAACACATTCACAAGTCAAGTTCATACAAATACGCAAAGCTCATGCAATAGATCGCAACCAAGCCAAAACGGCACTTTTGATGGTTTATACTGGAGGACCAAAATGTGAAGAAGACATAACTTGCTTCGTAAAACGAGTTCTCACAAACGATTTTTTACATTACGGATGCATGCAAAAGTAAGAATGTTATTTCTTCCACTTTACTTATATATCATTTTAACAAGAGATGAAGAATGATATTCAGATACGTTTTAAGTAAGACAAAAATACTTTTCGCGCGCATTTTCTTGACATCCGTAATCGTTATCCTCTTTTACCAAACACAGTTGAATTATGAGTTTAAGGTACAATTCTCCAACAATCTAAGGAGAGTTCTTAACAGTTGATAGCAACATTTTTCTCTCTCGTATAATAGTTTTACTTTCATGGGCAAACGACCTACAAAATTTCATAATTTGATCGTACTGCCGATGATATAACTAACCCTCCCACATCTCTCGCATGTAGCAAATTGAGAGGTCAAAAACTCAGTGCACGGAGTATGACGGGTGCGAATGTTGAAAATATTTCGGGTGAGGGATGGGGGAAATTTCAGTGTGGACTCCTTCCCTATTTATTTGTTAAAGAAATTCATTTTTTTGGAACTTGATTTATTTTTGAAATGCCGTCCACTCGGAATTGATTAATTGAGCGAACGGCATCATCATTGTTTTTAATAAATTAGGCGAAAAATTGGAAAATGTTGGTTTTGGGGTAGAGTAAGAGCTCCATGGTTGCCCCTGCAAAATATTGGTGGGTAAGGTTAAGCAATATTTTTTTTAATGAAAAGGATTTTTCGGATATTTTCTTGAAATTAATGAAATTTATCAAAAAGGCTTCAATTTTTTCTTAAAAGTTTCTCTTCGTTTGTATCAAAGAACGGTAAAAATATGGGGCCGGCCTCATTTTCGACGAACTCGCCGCATTTCAAAATAGCAAAAATCTACTTTGAAAATTTACAACATTGAAGGTAGAGATTATGTGTCTTATATGAATCTGTTTTAAAAATTATATCTTTAAAAAAGGTCATATAGTTTTTTAATCCAGTATTTTCCCCGTACTTTCTGCTTAAAGTTAATGCAATTATAAAAAAATGTTTGATTACGGCTTTGATTTGTTCCCACAAATAGAGCAAAGGACTAAAAAAATCGATATTTTTTAATTTTTCAAAAAGATGGCTCTATTGTTTTTGATTTAATTTTTTGTTGGATAGTATGAAGGACGTTTAAAATATTGGTTTAGGTCTCATGTTCGTTGAAAACTCTGATTTTTCGAAAATTTCAAAGGTTTAAAATTTTTTTCCGTCTAAAATATTAGAAATACAGATTTTTTCCTTAATGAAATCTGTTCCATAAAGATAGATTTTGAAGTAAGATCATATACAATTTTTCGAAAATTTGAGTACTTTTTATGTAGTTGAGTGAAAATAGGGCGAGAAAGTATGTGCTGTTCTAGCACATCTAGTTTCATGGGGTCTGTCTAATTAAAATATTAAAATAATATAATATTTTAGTAAAATGTACAATTTTACTAAAAAAATGTATATAAAATTTTCTTTTTATTAATTTGTTATCATAAAAAATATTGTTTATTTTGTTAATTATCCATAAAATGTTTTCTAGAAAATAAATAAATTAAAACCTGATTCGCTACCCCACTATTCATCCTATCATTAAGAATAAAGATACAAGACTCATTTTGCGAATTTGAGTAGAAAAAAAAGGTTTGATAAACTATTTTATCTGCTTTAAACATGAGGTTCCTTCAAGAAAACCATGAGCTCGAAGAGTTCTTAAAAGTATAAAAGGTTGAAGACGCCTGGGTAAACAAATTCATGGCCCTGCGAGTTTCAAACGAATATTTTGATTTTTGGAGGTCCTTTACAAGATGCCTCAACATTTTCAAAATTGTATCAAAAAATGGCTGGAATTTTTAGGATTATTTCCACATATTAGGTAAATGTCTCAGTATAAATACGATAGTTGATTATTTTCGAAAAAGCGAGTAGTTTTCAGTAATTTCTGCTTGATAATGCATTTTATAAAAAACATTTTCTCAAAAACGGTTTTTAACTTTTTCTTTGCATTATTTTCTACGGATCGAGCGAAGGACGCTTAATATGGCACAAGTCTCTTTTTAGATTGTATTTTCTGAATTTTCGGAAACGGCAAAAGTTCAAAATAACGCGAGAACGTTTGTGCTGTTGTACCACCACTAGTTTTAAATTCCTTCCTCGAATACAAATGAACTTAAAAATAGGGCGTTAGTCTGAACTGTAACTTCTTCGGTAAACTTCTGAATATCCTAGAACATAGCATCTAATGCGTTTTATCACTCTCGTTTGACGTTGCGAACATGCTATTTAAGAACGCGCTGTTAACGAAACGAAAACGGAGCGGAGATTAATTCCAAAGTGGTGGGAAGATGTGGAGAGTATTCAGAGTTATTCTTAAAAACATGTCCTATGCTATTAATTTATAACTAAAGTTAATTAATTAACATAAAGTTAGTTAATTAAACTTAATTTATAACTAACTATTACTGCTAATATTTAAAACTATAACTAAAAACTAATTTATTATTTATATATAAAGTAAATAATGGATTGCACAGATTACGTAAAAGTCTCTATACAAGTAGGATAGATATTTGAATAATATCTTATAGCTCTGCAATCACTTCTCAGCCCCAACATACTGTTATCGAATGTTACCTTCCAAAATATACCATTTACCACTTACGCATGATTTCTTGAGCCCGGAAATACCCACCCCTACTCCTTTACTAACATTAGTTGAATTATTTATGTTAGCGACGAGCATTGTTTACAAAATCTAATTACCATAAAGGTTTGTTCCCATGTAATAGAAACTATTTTGCAACGAAAAAATAGCTACAGATTTAGTATGATTGTCCAGTCGTGAAAATAACCAACCGTTACTCCTCTCGCTTCGAGCTAAATAAGGGCGCAATGAAACAAGCGCGGGTAATAGAATGCAATTCGAAAAAACAGGATTATTTGTACTTCAAGAGAATGTATGATATTAATTTATATTTGAAAATCAACCAATATCTAGTTATTTTTTTAAATACCTTTATTTTTTTTGTCTTGCATGAAGGACACAAAAATGGCTAGAATCAAAATGGATATTGCCAGAAATGTACAAGAAATATGAAAGTATTGGAAATAAGACTCCACAATTTGCTTGGATGATGGAACAGGTAATAATGCTTTTCTTTATTTTTAATGTGCTCTTCTGCAAAGTGACTATTTATTTCTTAAAAGTGTAACTATAGGCAAAACTTGTGGAAGAAAGGATGGATTTGATGTGCACAGACACATATCCACACAAAGCTTTTCTTGGTTGTCAATTTGTAAAGCCAAGCATTTTTGATGCTCTGAGAAGCATTCATAAGTAAGTAATAATTACAAAAGTTCTTAAAATTAACATTACGATAGTAAATTTGATTCAGGGTAATTGAAATTTACATTAACATTGACTTTCCTCTCTACAGACTGCCAAAACTAAGAAACATTGTAATACTGCCGATGTATCCTCAATACAGCTGTGGATTGACCGGCGGATGCTTCCATTCAATATACAATTTTTACAAAAAAAAGTATGCGTTTATACTGTTTAAGAGTTTACCGAATCAGGTCTTTTCTGTGTTATGACTTACAATATAATACATACTTAAGGTGTTTTCCAAGGTTTTACTTTCTTCCTTTTGAAAATTATTTTGCTTTGCTTCAAAACATTGCATTATATGCTTCATAACATTGTATATAAATTCAGTTTAAATCCTAATATAAATGAAAATATTTTTCAGTCCTCTTCCAGATGGAGTTAAATGGGCAGTTGTAGACAGCTGGGCCACCACCTATTCGTTAATAAAGAACACAGCGTATCTTATCAGAAAAGCGCTAGTAAATTGCGATTTGAAAAAGAAACCATATACATTAATTTTTGCTGCGCGTCCTATGCCGCCATTGGTAAATACTCCTACATTATTATCATTATTATTATTATTATTATTATTATTATTATTATTATTATTATTATTATTATTGTTGTTGTTGTTGTCGTATCGGCCATTTCTGACCACGCCCAGTCATATTCTATCCCGGAGAGAGATTAACGTGTGTCATTATGGGGCTTTTCGTCTGTATCCATTAGTAAGACAAGGTTGTTAAGCCTTGCATTACGAATTATGAGATTATAGGATGATGAGAGATGAACGGGGTATTTTTGAAACATTCCAGCATTCGCCTGAACTACGAAAACCTCGGTCAGGATGGCTGGTTCAGGGATCGAACCCGGGTCTCACGACTGCGAAGTCAGCGCGCTACCAGCCCTGAGCCACTTCCCTCTTATTATTATTATTATTATTATTATTATTATTATTATTATTATTATTATTATTATTATTATCTTTATACGTTTTCTCAGCTAATTTTGCTGGTAAAAATGCTCACCTTCCCCAGAGTTGTTTTGGGGACAGGTTCAGTCACAGAAGAAGAACTTCATCTTATATCTGGACAGATAAAAATTTTCTTACGATATGGGCTGTTTGCAACAAAACTACGCGATGTCCCATGTTCAGAACGTTTTTGGGTAGTTTAAGTTCTGTTAAGTTTTTAAGGAAGTTTTACTGACCAGGCCTTCCGCCGATATCACGAGTGGGTATATTTTGGTAGCATTTAATTTCCAAACATGTTTTAGTTCATAAGATAAGTTTTCATATTTCGAATTTTTTCTGTTTCTTTCTGTTTGATGTTGTGGGATAATGGTACTGCGATGTCTATTATTACTCCTTCTTTCTTCTTTTTATCTATAAGGAGAATATCTGGCCTATTGTAATCGACAGTACGATCTGTTAAAACCGGTCTGTCCCAGTACAAAAGGGTGGAACTTGTTTCCAGCACTGGAGGAGGGTTGTACTTATAGAATGGCGGTGTCGATTCATCCAATAATTTATGCTCTATTGCAATTGCCCTGTGCACGATTTTCGCAACTTGATTATGCCTTCCTAAGTAAGCACTGTCTGAGAGGGAAGAGCATGCAGCTGTGATGTGTTCTATGGTTTCTCCTACAGCTCCACACTTCCTACATTTATCCACCACATCTTCTTTTAAACAATGCTTTCGATAGTTTCTGGTCTTGATAACTCTGTCTTGAGTTGATATTATAAAACCCTCGGTCTCAGGAGATATTTGTTTCTCCAAAAGTCACTCCACCGAGGAACGTCTGTCTACATCATCTCGAAACAAGAGTTTTGGGTATCTTTCATGTATTTCTTGTCGTTTCCATTCATTAAAGTTCGACTGGTGTTTAAATCATAATTTCGTTCATGGAGGTTCAACGGAGTGAAGCCGCGGTCCTCAGTTAATTTCATTAATACGTCGGTGGAGTTTAAAAGGACCTGTCGCATTTTTTCCTCTTGTCTCAGGCAAAGTGTTTTTATATTAGCCAACCCTCTGCCTCCCATCGTTCGAGGTAGATATAATCTTTTTACTGAGGAGTTTGGATGAAGACAGCGGAATTTATGTAACAGTCTTCTCGTTGATCTGTCCAGCTCCTCCAGGTCAGATTCAGTCCACTTAACAATACCAAAGGAGTAGGTTAGGACCGGCACAGCCCAGGTGTTGATAGCTGAAATCAGATTACCCCCTGATAAATAAGTGTTTAACAACTTTGTTAGCCGCTTTTGATATTTTATTCGAAGTTCCTCCTTGATACGATTATGGCCCTGTCGATGGTTCTGAGGGTTTCCCAAATAGCGATATGTTTCTTCAGGTGGTATCTGTTTAATATCACAGACAATTTGGTTTGTGTTTTGTACATTTCCTTTATGAATATTTATTATACCACATTTATCAAGACCGAACTTCATCCCGATGTCAACGCTGAACATTTTTGCTACACTTATAAGCGATTCTAATTTATTATGCGTTTCGGCGTAGAGCTTAAAGTCATCCATGTACAGTAAATGGGTTAGTCTTTTGGTGTTTTTCATGTTCAATCTATAGCCACATTTAGTGTTGTTGAAAAGAGTTGATAGTGAGTTTAGAGCTAGGCAAAACCATAGTGCTGATAGGGAATCACCCTGAAATATACCTTTTCGGACATCAGCTTTTCCCAAGACATTACCTTGGAATCGTACATTCGTACGCCATTTATTCATTAGATGTTGAAGAATATTTCTTACATTTGGACACATTTTATATATTTCCAGTACTTCGTTTAGCCATTTGTGAGGATCGGAGTCGAAAGCTTGGCTGTAATCAATATAACAGATGTGGAGATTTCTTTTCTTTGTTTGAGCTTGCTTTAAGACCACAGAATCAATGATGTGGTGATGTTTACATCCCATCCCATTTAATACAACCTTTCTGTTATTCTTCAAAGATATTATTATTTGCACAGTGGAGGTAGATTTTCTCACCAATAACTGAGGTGAAGAGCTTGTTGATAAGCATGTTATTGGTCTATAATTCATTGAATTTTGTTCATTTCCCTTTTTGAAGATCAGAAAAGTGTCTCCTTAACTCAGATAGCCAGGCATTTTATCAGGGTTATTGAGCACCTCAGTGAAACAACGTGCAATACTTTCATGAGCATGAGTAAAGTATTTCAACCAGAAATTTTGGATCCTATCTGGTCCAGGAGATTTCCAATTTTGAGTCTTTCCTATGGCACTCGCAATGTCTTTAGCTGTTATTTCTTTTAAATTCATTTGGGGCAGGCTCTCGTGTTGTTTCTTAATACTTTTAATCCATGATCCAGATTCATTGAATCCACTGGTTTTAGTCCATTTGTTTGTCCAGTACGATTTAAAACCAGCATTTATGTTGACTCGCTGCTTGTTTGAATCAGAGTTCAACTTTCTCAGAAATTCTTTTTGACGGAATCTGAATTCTGCGTTTTGTGCCTTCCTTTTCGTGATTTCATTGTATCTACGAAGTCGGGCACATTTCACTTTCATCTTTTGTCTGATGTTATCTTTCAAGTCAACGATTTCTTGCCTGTTATGACGGTGTATATCAATTTTATTTTTAGCTGCAATAGCGTTTACTTTTCGGAGGACCTTTTTTGATTGATTACCTTCTAAATATTGCGAGAGGACATTTCCTTGACTTCTCAATTCATCAATATTGTTTTCGAGTCGTCTTTTCCAGGCGGGTTTTCTCTCGTTTAGACCTCGGCATGATTGTCTGGGATGGTATGTCCTCTGACCGTTGATTTCAATTGCTGTAACTGCAGCACTATATAAAGCGGGCTGAACTTCAGAGAGATTTCGCTGTATACTCAAGTGCTCTTTCAAAGCGTCATTAATTTGAGAAAGAACTTCTTTGACTTTCTTTACTTTACGTAACACTGGTATTGCTGGTCTGTTTAAAGGATCAACTTGGCTGTAGTAAGCAAGAAGACTGCTGAATTTTTCTTTCACTTTGTTTGTCTCATCCCCTGAATCTAAGTCACCTTCGGTGTTCAGTACTCTTTTATTGCTTTCTGTTTGTTCATCTGTATTGGCAGTCAGTAGCCAAGATTTTTCGACTTCTTGCCTCAATACTAATTCATTCGCTTCCATTCGTTCATTTGTACTGACAGATAGTCGTGACGAGTTTTCAACTTCCTGTCGAATTTGCTCTAGTTCCACTTCAGAGAGGTAGCACCTTCTAATTATGACATGTTTTCTGTCAGCTACATTTTGTTCTTTCAGATGAAGTTCTGGGTACCGTTTCGTGAATTCGGCGTGAAGAGCTTGCCTCCATCCTGGGAGTGGATTAGGTTGACACTGGTTGATGTAATAGAACGCTCTCATTATTTGAATGTTCATCTCGCGTCCATCTCTTACGCCCAGCATCTTCTCTCCTGCTGGCAGCCCTCCTCACGGGTGGCGAGCCAGCAGACAGAGGGACATTTGGTTTTTCTGTCCGTGCGGTTAGATCCACATTGTTGCTCCTGTCGTCGTCTAAAGGCTGACTATGATTCACATCGAGGGCAGCCTCATGGCTCGATGTCTCCGAGGCATTACTTCTTTTCTTGTGTCTCTCCATAAGTGTATGGGTATCGCATTTTATACCTAACTGCCAGGTATGTCAGAAGAGTCCATCCACCAAGTTCACCATTGGGGCTCATTGTCCCTCATCTGCTGACCTTACTGTTAAATCCTAATATAAATGAAATATTATACTTACTTATATACTTATGCTGACCTTACTGTTAAATCCTAATATAAATGATATTATTATTATTATTATTATTATTATTATTATTACTACTACTACTTCTACTACTACTACTACTACTACTACTACTACTACTACTACTACTACTACTACTACTACTACTACTACTACTACTACTACTACTATTACTACTACTACTATTACTACTACTACTACTACTACTACTACTACTACTACTACTACTACTACTACTACTACTACTACTACTTCTTCTATTTAGTTTACTTACCGAAAATGGGTGCCACTTTTTCTCAAATTCTCTCAACCGTACATGCAATGTTAAAATAATTGTAAAAATTAGCAAATAAATAAATTCTGAAGTCTGACATATGCGTTTAACCGAGAAGCGTAATGTATTTCAAGAAATATTGACAATTACAAGAAGCAAAATGTTCTCAATTAATTATTGACATTTAAATAAAACAAAATCTAAATAACAAGAACACGGAAAGAATTCAACAGAACTAATAGAGCTTTCCGTTGGTCTATAGGTTTTTGACGTCGGAGACAATTACCCATATCTGGTGGGTTCTACTGTGATGCACGTTATGCGACACGTTGGGGTCTCAATTCCGTACACAATAGCTTGGCATAATGGGCCTTTGCTGGATAAGTGGCTGGAACCTACCGTGGAAGACACCATCAAAAGTATGTATTTGTAGGCCTTAAGGATCCTCAGTACTTGTGTTAGCTGAGAGAGAGGAAGAGATTCCCATATCATCTTCGAGTGCTGTGTTCAGGCGAAACGGGCCCGAAACGCTTGACATGTTCGGAGTGCTGGACAGTTTTGTCAGTGGCGGCTCTAGAGACAATTTTGAGGGGAGACATAAAATTCTTGAATGGGAATAGGCAAGCCAGATGCAAGCAAATAGTGAATAGGATAGGTTGTGGTGGAAGAAACATTCTTCCAACACGGAATAGATTTTGTACACTACTGTACCCTCTAGGCGAATGGGAGAAATTGCATTTGGAGACGGAGTTTAATACCCAGTAGGTAGCTGTGGACATCCTGCTAGAAAACCTTTCCCAAGTAAGACACCGATCTCGGGCTGCACCCGCAGACAGCCGCCATTTGCAAGTTCCATGTTGCAATTTTCACCACTCCAAAGCATTGTCCTTACGCCCACACCAAATTTGACTACGCTGTAATATGACATAGTTCCGGAACATCCCTAACCAATGATGGAAAACACGGGATATAGAATGCCGGAATTTTTGGATTCTGAAATCCGAGAATAACGTGACGAACGTATTTCGTAACGTTAAAGTAGTTACTTCAACATGAAATACTATACAAAAGGAAAGGAAAGATGGATGTATATTATTTGGGAAGGCAGTATCCCTTGAACCTCTCTGCAGAAGCCGCCACTGAATTTTGTGTGTATATGGTGTGCGCGTCTCGTGTTTAACCGAAGGTGTTCACATTCTATTATTTCTTATTGTTATCCATACAAATTTGTTTCATGTTCCCAACTCGGCGGCCTCGGACTGCACCTCGCTTCCGGGGCCAATTGCTTTGGTGCGGGCGAGGGGGGGACTCGTCAACCACGAACTCATATCCATGAGGAAATCAGCAGCCGATTAGTTTCGAGGGTGATTGTTTTGCTTGCGGTGTGGTCACAACAGAATCTTGTGGTTGCTCAGACGAGTAAATACAATAGGTAAAAAACCTGCTAAGTATCCAGAACGTGGGTGAGCTGCTTGAAACATGGAAAACATGGGGGGGGGAATGACAGTGCTTTTCAATTTTTTGAGAACTATTGCATCTATTAGGAGATTAAGTATATTTTCTTGTATCATTGATTCTAAAGAACCGTGTGATTTTCTTAATATCATTAAGTTATTCTTACAGCATGATTTTGAAATTCTATTTAAATAGTTTGCTACGATCTTCGTTTGGATTTTAATTGGATATTAATAGGGAAAAGCAATGTTATTCACTTTAGTCGCGTCACGTTATTTACTTTTTCCTGTCTACCACCAATCGCCCACAGCCAAATATCCATCATGAGCTGTCTATTCATTATAATCGTCACGTTCGCTACTTCTAGGGCAAACCAATGCAATAGCATCTCGTAAGAAAAGGTTCCGAGGTGCCCTCTCCCTGGTTAGTTGAATTTTGAAAATGTTCAGAATGATGATACAAGACTTGCGTTAATTTCTTTTCTTTCGGCCGTAAATCTATATCGTCCTCCAAAAATGGGGATATGCAATCATATTACAAAAATCAAAAAGGAAAAATATAAAAAATTTGTTTCCCTCTGAAATAAAATAAAATGTTTACATTTTTCAGATCTTGTGTGTAAAGGAAAAACATGGTTCATGCTTATACCAATTTCAACTGTAGTTGAAAATCTAATAACGTATTATGATTATGATAAACAACTCAGGAATTGCTTCTTACCTGGAGTGAGTATTTAGTGAACTACGATAATTATTGAGAATATATGTGTTAATTTTGTGATAATATTTAATATCTTTATTCAGCTTGGAAGTAATCTGCACCTACTTCGTATAGCGTGCCCGAACGCTTCGGAATTATTCATTACTTCAGTTGCCCAAGTGTGTAAAGACGCTTTGACAATTGCCGACAAAATACCCATACATATGCGTGAGATGTGCATATGCTGTCAAAACCCAAAGTGTGCATCCTACAAAAAGTGGTTTAGGAATCTACTATCTGAGAGGAGGATTGTAGCCAAACAATCAAAGACTTTGAAGAAAACTTTATAATTATTCATGACCTTCACATTGTAAATAAGATGTGGAATGTAATCAAAGGTAGTCATTTACTGAAAATGAAAAATCATTTGTAATACAACGAATTTACATTTTTGAGATTTTCGCAGGCTATAATTTTGTAATATTTTACAAATAAAAGATTTTGGTGATTCACGAACTATTTTTTTCAACTTAGCATAATAAAACAGTAATAGTAAGACTTCTACCACCGATAATAATTATAACAATAATAATAATAATAATAATAATAATAATAATAATAATAATAATAATAATAATAATAACAGAAGGCACTTCATGGGAGATATCTTGCAGAGATAGCCAATTGAAATGTAGACGTTGTTATGTCGTACAAGTGGCTCACCATCAGATATCTGTTCCTTGAGACGGAGGGTTTCATGGTTGCAATCCAAGACCAAGTTATTGCAACAAAGAATTACCTCAAATATATCGTCAATGACACGGAGATGCCCTGCGATAACTGTCGTGCCTGTGGTCTATCTCATGAGACGATACAACATATCATAACAGGCTGTAGCATACTGGCTCCCACAGAATATAAGCAAAGACATGATATGGTCGGCCGAATTATCCACGCCCAGCTAGTGAAAATCTACGGGTTAGCACTAACACATAACATACCATGCTAAAAGTATATCCCACAAAATGTCATAGAAAATGTTAACTATAAGTTATACTGGGACAGAAGTATATTGACAGATCGAACAGTCCACCACAATAGACCTGACATGACATTTTTGGATAAAAACAAGAAGAAAGTATGGTTTATTGATATAGCAGTCGTAGAAACAAGCAATCTCACTAAAGTATATAATACTAAAATCCAGAAATACAGGGAGCTGGCACATATCGTAAAGGAGCAATGGAACGTCCGGGAGATCGAGACCATCCCCATAGTTCTCTCAGCAACAGGAATCATTCCGAAGACCTGAAGTGTTCACTTGAGCGGTTATCCATTAAGAAGAACATCATTATCAATCTACAAAAATCTTTGATTCTGAGTACTTGCTCTTTAGTGAGGAAATTTCTGGGAAATAATGAGGGGTTCTGAATTCATTGTTTATAACTTATTTTGATATGTATATAGTTTTTAGCATATATATGAATTCATTGTTTATAACTTATTTTGATATGTATATAGTTTATTTTAGATCTCTTATTCATCTTACTATTTTGTTATATTGTTTACATGAAATAATTGATGGTTGTCATGCTTTGATAAAACATAATGTCTGTATGGCCGCCTTATCTGTGCAATTCATTCAAATGTACCAATAAATGAGAAAGTAAAAACAATAATAATAATAATAATAATAATAATAATAATAATAATAATAATAATAATAAAGCACCGGGGTCTGATGGTTTGCAAAATTTCTCGTTAAAGAAATTCGCAGGAACCCATAAACATTTCCCTAAGTGTTACATCGGAATAATGGAAATGTCGGAATTGATGTCTCGTCCTTGACAGTGGAAATCATAACTATTCCCTGGTAATTACCCACTCACTAACTAACCTAGCACCCTAACATCATTCCCCAAAGGGAGCAAAAGCAGAACTAATACAGCAAAATACCGCCCCATGTTCACTTCCATAATAAGCAGAAATATATACTTACACCTATGCAACAACAAAATGTTGCACGAAGGAGAAAAGGAACACCAACAGAGATCATGAAAATGAAAAAAATTAAAACAATCGACAACAGAGTAGATTCCATCGTTCAAACAAAGAAATCGTTATACAGAGCGGCTGAGAATAAATGTTACAAACTTCCGGGGCATGGGTGGGAGTGGGGGAAACAATAGTGTTTTTTTTGGGGGGGGGGGGGGAATTAACATAGAGTGAGAAATTTCCTATAACATTATACATACACCATGATTGGTAGGCAACCCGTCGTGCACTTGTGTTTCGCAGGTCACGACGCAATGATATTTGAGCTGTTGAGAGCAAAAGTGGTGGACGTCAAATTTTGGAAGATTTGAGTTAGATGTATTGGTAGGTGGTTTCAACATTGTTCCATCACGAGCTGAAAGGGTGTGAGTCAAACATCAATATTTATTCGCTAGAGCCCAGCACAATGCAGAAGTAGCCAACAAGTTGCTCATACCACTGCATGCAAATGTGGTGTAAGCCACAGGTTCCAGGGGTTCCCAAAAATAGCTTCTTGTTTATTGTACCCATCATAGGAGAAGGATGTCGAAAAAAAAAATTTCATCGCTTTTATTAAAATGTGCACAGATCAAATTAGCAACTTCAAAACTGCTCTCACTTGGTTGAAAATCGTGACAAAGACAATAATTTAAACATTATTGGTCACAAATTTCTTGTATCTGGGCTCTCATTTATGAAAAGTGACTCCTATATTGGAAACAGAGCAAGCTGGCAACAATAAAATTCATTATGCTCTCTCTGACTGGTATTATAACCTAACTGTAGCCTGCAACTGTGCCCAATTAAATTGTCAACAAAGTCAACACTGCTGACGTACCCTTAACCAGAATGATTATTCTTAGTGACTTAAAATAAAACTTGTAATCACCAGGGCTCGGATTTGGATGACCTAAAAGTTCTTTGAAAATGACCTATAAACTGACTTGAAAAAAGGGGAAAATGGACTATAAAATGTCATAAAAATAAGGCGAAATTTACCTAAATTTTTAAAAACTACTCAAAAATTTGCATGAAAATGTTTATTTATTCAATGAATTTTACAACTTTAAATAAAATGTTTTCAAAATTACATTTAATATAAAGTCTTTATTTTAGGAGAAAATATAATCCTTACCTCTGATCATCCAACTGTCAGTTTTGAAAGGTCGAGGCAGTTACCGAATAGCGGTATTTTTTTTTTGAAAGTACAAAAAACATGATTCACTGCAGTAGTGAATTTCGTTACAGACTGCTGATAAAATTAAAATTTTGTTTTAGTGTTTCGTTGCCAATTCGTGAAACATTCACTAACAAAAAACATAGAAAGGAAACAATATGTAAAAATCACAAAAATGACGCAAAGGTCCTGTTAAGGCTGCAAAATAGCTTGTTTTTGGGAGAGCAACAGACGATGATTCGGTTTGACAACAAGACGCCATCCTCCTTTTGTAACCTCGACACCAGGGAAATTTCTGAATGGCAATTATTTAAGAATTATTAGTTTACCTCAGCGTAAGAATTACTGAGTATTGAAGTTGTCAGTGTTACCTCGTTCGGGCGAAAAGAAAATCGTTTTCTGTAATACAATGTCAGGCAAGGTTCCGCGCCAAAAAACTTTGTTCACGGAGTCTGCACTACCGTTACCAATTGTTAAAATCTAATTTTTCAGTTCAACCAAGATATGAATTACTTAGCCTTTTTTACTGAGGAGGCGATCCTTTGTGAAACCGCTCGTCTGAAGATCCTCAAACAATTGACTTTCGTGGCGTCTTCTTTGGAAATGCTTCTGATTCTCAGAAATGTTAACAACACGAAATTCTATCTGTAGTCACCGGTTTCCAGTAGCTGCCGCAATATCGCGAGCGTCTTTCAAAGCAGTTAAAACTTTCAAAGTAGTTTGTCCCTCCAAAGAGTTTCATACGAAAGATCTCTTGCCTTTCTCTCTGGATACCCGCCTGCGGTTTTTGCAGAAAAAAATGTAAGTCCAATGCGGGACGTTTAAAATGTATACCCTTTGCTGCTAATTAGCGCTAAGGAATTGTTGTAAATGATTGAATTCCAAGTACGGCGCCAAATTTGAATTAATTTTGGCCGCCTATGTGCCAACGGGTCCAAAAAAGGACCTAAAAATTGAAAATGGCAAGAAATAACCAAATAACTATACATTTCTTTCTCCTATATGTCGTGATAAACAAGCATTTACAAGTTAGCTACGTCTACAATGCACCAATGAAAAGAAGGTATATTAGAATCCGAACCCTGGTAATAACAGTAAATAAACCTCTATTTTATTTTTTGCAATATTAACTAATTATAATTTACATTGCATAAAATATCAAAATAAAGTGTATAAATACATTGTTTACATTGTTATTTTATGTTTTGCATTAATTTCACTCTATTTCCCTCTTTTTCCATCGCATTACTATGGCAGGCGAAAGTTATGCATGCCAATTATTTGAATGTAAGTCGTAGTTTTCAGAAACGGTGGGCGCAAAAGTGGTGTAAGTCAACAAAATAGTTAATTACTTATTAAGCAATGTTTCAGTCCAAAAAATCTGTAGTAAGTTAGAAGAATATATCCTTGATACATTCATAACACTTTAGGTTCTTTATTTCTAAGCATATTTTTACAGCGTTTTTCGTTTACATGTTATTTTCCGGAATAATATTTTTTACTTATACGACTTTGGCTCTCAACGGCTTTCTTGTATGCCGAACTCATGATCTTCGACACCCTGCAGCCATAGGAACTTGTAAAATTTGTTCTTAGATATTTATTCGTATTTTTTATAGACGATCTGAGCGCTGTAGACAGTTTCCCCACATTTGGCAGAGTGGTGTTGGAAATGTGCAGCTGGTTCTGATATGCAATGAATCACTGGAATTCTAACGTACAAACTGATTTCTGGCAGAAAAGGCGTTCAAGTTAAAAACATTTGGAGATAGATTCTAGCCATACTCTTTGGATATACTCTCTAGATATACTCTTTGGATTCTAGCGATCTGTTAGTTTTGTACGGAATGTGATGTTCACTTGTCCTTTCCCCTCCACTAAGCGTTACCAACCTTAAAGCAAAAGCCTACGCCGCTAGCCGAATACGTTTATTACGCTCCGTGAAGTCACGGAGGTTAAGCGAATTCGAGACTCGCGGGTTCCTGGTAGGGTAACCGGCTAGGAACCCCAGAATCTAACGGTGTTGAGCCCCTGGCCGAAGGGATAAAAGGCACTGACTGACTGCGACGTGACGAGACTTGACTAATATAGTAAGTACTCAGTAACAGTAATGTTAGGATTACTCCAGAGAATGCGCTCAACGCCCAACAAGGGGTAAAGAGACGCGTTGCGTCAACGATGCAACAAATTTTAAAAAAGTGACAAATCTCGTAAGGATGGAAATGTTTGAAGTAAAGGAAACAAGAAGGATTTACACGAATTCAATTCAGAAACAGCACAAAATTCAACAATGTTTGTGTGGGCCACAGGTTCTACGAAGTGAAGGAAGTGGTTCACTGCCACTTGAACGACGTTAATTTGATGAACACAATACTAAAATATTGCGTACAAGGCGCGCAATAAAAATAGTTTTAAACGTGACGATCGCCGGGAACTGTCTTCCTCCATAACTTTCCCCTTTAGTTTTCTAGCAAGAAAATATTCCAAAGGAATAGTTTGCAGCTCGAACAGTAAGTCTCGCCTACAGAAAGGCACTGCATTTTCGCCCAAACAAGGTTAGTTTCACTACCAGCCAATAGCAGTCTGTTCCGTCGAGACAGAAACTCAAATATGCACAAACCAGAAAAGTAAAACAAGAAAAAAATGCAGACTATCGTGGCTAAACAGCGAGTGAATTCCAAGGGTTAATATCCTAAGTATTTGGCAAGTAGTGGGGGTAATTTATGAACAAGTAAATGCTGCACTCTGCTCATAACCCACAGATAGCTAGAATACCCGAACATTTAAATCAAGAGAAATATCTTTCAAGGTAATGTTCTCAGTCCTTAGTAAGATTTTCAATGCAAATTTGTTTGAAAAGGAAATCGAATTACAATTCGATATACATATTTTACATATTTACATATTTTATAAAAAAGCAAATAGTATTGATACAGGGTTGATCCGTAGTTTAGGGTGGCACGGTTCCTTTCGTTCCTTTTATGATTCATTATTTCTCGCGATTCCTATGTTTATAGTTGCGCGGTTCACTATAAAACTGAATTGTTTATGTTCAATGTTAAATGAGAAGAAGTCACCTGATAATTTATTGGCGTGGAATTGTGTGTATTTTCGCATTTCAAGTCTTCTTCAAATAGGTTTGTGTGTCTACTGAGATGAAAGGTATGAATTTTCTTAAAAGTGAGTGTTACCTTTAAAATAAATTCTCTTAAAAGTGAGAGAGGTATATAATACAGCGTGAGCGCCGAAGCGACAGCGGAGGCGCGAACCAGGTCTCGAGAGCGAGGGCCGGAAGGCCCTCGCGAACGTAGCACGTTGGATCCGTCGGGTAGCGACGTGCGATAGCACGTCGCGGACCACTTGGTGAAAAAAATGCGTTGGTTAAAGAATTGTGTAGGTTATAAAATTAAATTTGTAGCGTGAAAAATACGAATAATCAGTTCACTTAATGAGAGTACGTTGCTACGTGGATTTACACGTACAGGGGGCTTTAGAGCAGTGGGGTAGTTATTCTCCCGATCAACCTTTAATTTAAATAATTATATTTATTGCTGTAACATCATGAACTTAACTACACGCGACTACTACGTATAAACAAGGATTCAGTTCATGGAGTCGATTCTCTTCTAATGAACCGAATCAGTGAATCAAAGGAACCGTGCCACCCTATACTTCGGATTTACCTTGATACAGTTTTGTTTTATATATTTTCATTATTACTGTAGATTAATTCATATATTAAAAATTATTATTCTTAGATTTAAAAGCGCTTCGGGTAGTTCGTCCACAGGTAACTTTCAGTCCCGGATTCGATTCGCGGCAAAAATGAGCCTAAAGCTTTCTATTATAAATTGTCTCGGTCTCTGTAGATCTGTGGCGAAAGAAGGCTCGGGCAAGCCAAATAAGTTATTATAACGGTGATGGGGATACGTCATATTCCCTAAATGTCTCCCTTATCCCCAGGCGTGGACAGGGCCAGGCTTGGGAACACGGCTAGCTGGCAAAAGTCGCATTAATTAGACTCTAAATGCCGAATACATGAATACGTTTTAATAGAAGTATCATCTGTCAAGAAAATAATTATATTACGATGAAAAATATCAACATAAACAAAGTCAAGGGAGGAATAAATAAATCTCATTTCAATATTTTAACGATATGAAAGTTATTTTAAAAAATAGTGTACACGATGAATTGCAAGTGATAAAATAGAGTCAAAATATGCTTTATGCATTTAAATATCAATACATTTCAGTGCTTAAATTTCAAGACTTGAATGATGTAATATATTTAAACTAGTGGTGCTATAACAGCTCATACATTATCTCATTATTTCTAACTGCTTCGCTATATTTACTACTTCATAAACCTATAAATGTGTTTTCACCCCCCAAAAAAGAACATCCGCACCGAGTTCACTCACCGCCAGCCTTACCTCTATGCTAACGAAACGCAGTGAGTGGCGGATTTAGGCCGATGCTTAAAAACGTAATTGCCTCAACCTAATATTTCCAACATGTAATATTTGCAATTTTCGAAAAGAAGAGTTCCCGAAAATGCAACCAGAACCAAATTTTTAACTGTTTGTTGTTACACAGAAGAAGAGAATTTAATGAAAACATTTAGTGCGGTTTTTGAGAATTATTTTCTGAAATTGCATAAATTTTAGACACAAATCATGCAAAATATACTCGTCTTTTCAAAAAATTGAATGTGGCTTTTTTAAACAGCTGATTTTTAACAACAGACATTGTCTAAGACAAAAATCTCATCTTTGATTTTGTAGTTTTGAAATGCTAACTTCTTGCAATATTAAAAAAATGAGAGTTTTCTGAAAATGGGACTAGCACCACATTTTTTACCATCCCCTGATACACATGAGGAGAAAAATTAAAGAAAAAATTTGGAGTGGTTTATGAGAAAAAATTGTGTAAAAATTTTAAAATTGCCTACATTGCTGAAAGAGGCTGTACATGGAAAACATTTTGCATGATGCAAAAGTGACTTTGAGATCAACAGAAGGAATTTTATGCTAGTCATATGCAAATTAGATGAATGATGGAACATATGTTTGTGTTCTTAGAGACTTTGTTGAAAAGTAGACAAAATATTGTATTAATTAAATAAATTATTTTTGAGCTGCAGCAATTTGTTTCATTACTTATTGAATGACCCTTGTACTTAGGAATATGGGTCCTCTCTTGAATTTTTAGGGAGTCTGTGTGCACGCCTATGCTCACATATTGTAGTGCTGAAAGTACCCACTTGAATTCTGATTGAACCAAAATCCAACAACCTGACATGAAGCGACATCTTATTTTGGTGATCCTGAGACAGTAGAGATTTCTAGAGTAAATTTTTCTGTAATTATGTGTTTGTTGTTTAAGTTGGAGTGGTAAAGAGAAACCCTACAACACATCATGTTTAATTCAATATAGGATATTTGGAAATCCTACTTAAATTGGTATCCATATAAACTTTCTTAAACCTGTGATCATAGAAAATTTCACATTTCAAAAGATATATATTAAATAACAAAACATATTCTTGTTTCCTAATTACTTAACATTCACTTTATAATGATGACAATTACATACCTATACCAGTTAATGGTAAATGGGATTGTTTGAAAACAAATTATTAATGTAATCTGTCCTTGTAGAAATTATTTTTGAACTAAATAATTCAATTTTCTGAAAACGCTGCTGCTGCTAAGTGAAATAAGTACATAAAAGTGATAACCATGATTATGTTCAATTACAAGTAATATATAAAAACATAGGAAAAAAGTCTTCAAAGGTTACAGAACTCCAAAAGTTTCCGAGGAGATCAATACAGAATTACGACTTCTTTTACCAATGCTACTAACCAAAAGGAAAACAACAGGAAAAAACTGAAATGGCATTTAAAAAAACATACTACACAACATGAGTTTAATCTACTTATCTTTTTACACATTGAGAAAGTACATCATCATCCCTCCAGTGAAAGATATGCACTGGAATCCCTGAAAAATATTTTTACAAAGTGTAACTCAACAAAATCTATGTACAAAAGAGACATATTTTAAAAACATTCATATTCTTTAAAATGGTTTCAACACATAAAACAATGAAAAATGGCACAATACTGATAAGTCTACAACATTCTGATCTAATTCTTTTCTTTTAAGATATATCAAATTATGTACTAAATTACGTTTGTTGGAAGATCGCCTTAATGACTAAAACAAATACATATATATACACACACACACGTCAAGACCGAAGACTACATATTGAATAATATATAATATACAAAACTTACATGAATTCAACTAACACTTTATAGAGAAATGCTAATTTGTAGCATGAAATATTTCTTTTGTAGAGACAAAATATACATTTTTACTGGTGAAAATATGTTCTCAAAATTACTTTGAGTATCCTGTGTATTAGTAATATTTCAAAGGGAGGGCATAATAATCAGCAAAGGACTAGGAAATATACCCTGTCATATGTTAGGAAGAACATTATATATTTTTAACACCTTTAAGACTTTAGAGCAGAATGACTACATCACGATTAAACACATAATATGATAGTTATATGATTGAAGATCACAGTGTAATTAATATTACAATGTAAAAATTATATTAATTTTGCTTAATTGGAAAAATAAGTTTTGGGCAAAATTCTCTTGGTATGCTAATTAACATTATACATGATAATTAAATGAATAATAAGAAGGGAGAAGTTTAACAAAATATGAACGAAGTTAATTTTACAACTACTATACAAAAGAAAACCTTTGATTTAACAGTTTATAGGAAAACAATCATTAGTTCAAACACAGAAACATATCATTTACAAATTAAACCACAAAACATATCCATTTGATGACATTCATTTTTTATCCAAAATTGTATTTTGCTCTTACATAATGGTGAATAAAATAATTACATTCAAATAAAAAAGGAAAAACTATTTTGAATATAAAAGAAATGTGCTGAATATTTTCTGGCAAGATACAGCTTACTTAAACTTGCTCACAACCATTTGATAAATTTAAAATTTTAACAAAGTAATGGGGAAAACTGAACCTCATCACTAACATAATTCATGAAAGCTCGTCAACTGCCTAATTACACCATTATGATTTGTTTCCAAACAAAAGTTATTTCCATTATATGAATTAAGAAAATGTTTGTTAATATACTCCAAAGTCTTGACAACATTGGTTTTGAAGATGCTCATTGAACATTCTCTTGATTTATAAAGTGAAAAATCTTATGAATCAATTACATTATTTCTTTGATATAAGAAATTACATTGATTATAATGTAACATTTCAATATTCTAAATTACATTGAAAGTTTCATTCTCTTTTCAATTTGTATACACCAAAATTATAATAAAAATTCTCTCATTTCATAAATCACAGATTATTCTTCATAGGCACCATAATACATTTTCTGAATGATTCAATCATATCTTTGTAATTATTTATAAATTTGATTTAATTATTTAAAGAAATATGATTGTGCTATTTTGAAATAATACATTGTTTATAATTCAAAATAATGAAACAGAATTTCTTAGAATATCACTATCAATTCTTCAATAAATTTGATATTAAATTTTGAATATTAAATGCTAAAATTAGGTATTTTTTTATATCAGTGTATTCTCGTTTATGAATACGAAAGACATATAAACAAAATCACCCTCTCAAACATTTACTACCTCTTTATTCATACTAATAAGTCTTGGGTTTATAATTGTTATTAATAACATCACACCTCAGAAATTTTGCTTTCTGTCTGTTAGAAAGTAAAATAATTGCATAATTACTGTTGAAGAAACTAAATTGAAAGGATTCTAATGAATATTAATTTTATGTTTGTAAAATAATATCAAGTGTATCATCTGATTTAACATGACACAGTTTTCCCATATTTTTTCCTGTTACATCACTTGCCCTTAAATGCTGGGTGACCAAGTCTTTGAGAATACATATGAACACATGAATTAAGAAGTGGAAAGAACTGAAGTGAACAAATAATTTTTGCATTCTTTCATATTTTATAACAGTTATGTTCAAATGTATTAAGATATTTTTAAATTCATTATTTCTTCAATAACTAAAATCAGAATAAGCAACTACCTTAATTTAAAAAATCATTACAAAGTAAAAATAATATCAGTACAAAATTTTATTAATAATATTCCATAAATGTCAACGTTTGTAGAAACAAGTCCTTGGCTCAAGAAACAAATTTTATCCATTTTCTTGAAATAATTTTAATGGTTCACATTATATTATCGGGAGAAATTTGAGCCAAGGTACTTGAGGGAAGTATGATTTGGCACTGAGTTGTTATATGTTATTACTTTAATACATCATTTTCTGTAGTTATTTTCACTCAACATTCAAATTGATTATATAAAGAGTTGTTTCATTTATGTAACAGATCTTTTCTCTCAAGATTCATAATTTTAAGATACAATAATCATAAATATATAAATGAGACTTACGGCAACAAAAGGTTCAAATCAAAACAAAAAAAAATCTAAATAAATGTTTGGCTGCATAAACAACAGAAGGATGTGTTTTGTAGCAAGTGTTTAATTCAATAAATTTATCCATATATGTATGATGGAATATCTCTAAGTTTTTTGGATAAGAAAATAAAATGAATTCAAGAGCTTTTACTTTTACCACAAATGCATGCACACCTATTTATGGACATATTGTTTTGGAGAGTAACAATATCTCTTTCAATTAGGTAAAAATGTTGTTATGCCTGTTAAAGAAGTTTTGTTTGGAGTTACTGGTGAACCATGATACAACATTTTTTGTGGGTAAAATACATTAAGTTAAATAGCTTGGGACCAGTTTCACTGAAGAATATTTATGAATAACACAAATACATGAATACAAGTATTTGAAATTCTATAGGGTGTTGGTACATCATTCAAGAGTACCACATACACAGAATTAGCATTGATTCCCATAGAATTAATTTCTGAAAAAGCAGAGAAATCTTACTAGATACATTTTCTGCACGTAATGATAAACAAACATCAATTCTTAAGGAGTGATTTCTTTATATATGAGGACATTACGACGCCGGCGCCTGCGACGTTGCAGGTAAACTTCTCTCATTGACTTGGAGTCACCAGATAATTGCTGCTTGTCAGATCCAGAGCCAGAATGTAATTCATGATGAAGCAGACCAGCTACTGCAGACTGGAAGCCTGCGTTGAAGTCTAGAGTGACTTCATTGTACACAAATTCTTCACGAGCATCTATGTACAAATCATTCTCATCAGGGCCTGATACAAGAGCACCATAGAGCACTTGTGGATTTGGCGCAGATTTACGGAAGGCATCCCATCCACAGGCGGCAGGCCGATCAGGGCAAGAACTATAAAGCAAAAAGAGGTTTTGGATTTCTACTAGTGTAACATACATTTCTAAATATGTTTACTGTATTTAATAAAAATAAATAAATGAGAAAATAAATAAATAAACTCGGACTTGTCCTCGGACAATCAAGAATGTATTTTACTAAAATATCATGAGTTCTACATTAAATGTTGAATAATATACATTTCAGTTCACAAAATTATTTTTGGGGGGAAAAGTGCACAAGTTTCATTGATATAATATATAATACAGAATATTGCTTTTGTTAAATAACGCAGTATTTTTTTTATCATTTTCCTATTTTTGCAGACCTTTTAGTATATTAATTGAGGCATGACATTTTGAGGACTGCAAAAGAATAGAAAATCTTTAATTGGAAAAAAATATAGTAAAAACTGGAGCCAAATCTAAGATGCTTGATTAGTTTTATATCCAGACATTTTTGGTTTTACTGCACTGTACATGAAAACTTAAAATTTCTAGAAACATTTGATACCACTTAAAGTATTTAATTTGTTGGACTCTATCAATCACATTTTTATTTTAAATATTATGCATGGTTGCATTGAAGACAGTTAATATTAGTACTTTTCAGAAATTCAGATCATTTCAAAAATCATTTTAATTTTGAGTAATTTTGAATTACTTAGTACATTGGTTTATATTCAAACACAAACTTTAAACAAAACCTTAAAGGAATATGTTGTTGTCCATTATTACATTATAGGTGTTAAAAACAACACGAACATTTTCCAGAACAAACACATTAATATAATTTTTCACATTTGAACCCTTTTTGGGGATCTTTTTCAAAAGTGTTGAAATGTTAAACAAAATAAATTATTGAAAAATAGTATTAATGTGTCTGTATTGAAAATAATGAGAATATTTTTATTAATTTAAAGAAAAACTTTGATCTATTTTTGGCAAAATTTTAATATAACATTATAAACTTCCTAAAATCTCAATCCAATTCCTTCAATCATAAAATTCAAATTCCCAGGCCCTTAGTACCTGTCAGTTTAATAACTGAATATCAAATCTGAAGAAATTCGTCTCTAGAAGCTGTATTGTGAGAGGCTACTCTGCCAAAATCTCAGGATTAGTTTTTTGCACATTTACAATATTTTCTCTGTATAATGTAGGTAAAAAATAATATATTGAATAGACAGTGAAATCACAAGTGGGGAAAAAAATGGCAGAAGAGAATTAAATACTTACCTAGCAGCGTGATATGGTTGAGTAGGAGGGTTGTGTCCTAGACCCACAACAAAAGATCTTCCAGAATCTCCAAGCATGTAGTGGATTTGCTGTCGAGCAAATGCCAAGTACTTCGACGGTTTGATTCCTGCATCTGCCGCCTACAACGAAATCATAAGTGAAATCAGGATTTACAAAAGAAAAATCCATGCATGCTGTAATTTCACAGGTGTTATTTTAAAGGAATGTGTAATGCGTGTAATATCAAAGGAATTATACGAACTAAAACGTTTGTATAATTCAATAAATGCATTTTATGAAAAACCAAGATGCTCTCGGGGCCAATTGATTCTTTCTCGTTGTGGGTGATAACCTCTGCCCCTGCTCCCCCAGCCTTCTCTAGGATCTTGTCTTCGGTCAGCGAAGTACGCCGCTTGCGCGAAAGCGATCTTAAGATCATTTGCGTGCTCCATCTAATCACCATTTCTTTGAGATATTAACCAACATCATGAAGGTACACGTCGTTCAACGCCCCGCTGCCCTCCGCCGGCAGCTTACGGTTTGTCATCGCATTTGGTTTATCATTATGGTGCCTAGGTAGAAGCACTGATTTTAAACCACCGGACCTGCCGTATACGTGCGTATATGCATTCCAGATAATGTAAAAATATCATGTGATAGCTCCCGAGAGTAAAATTTACAAATGAAAACATTGCACAATAATTATATTAATTAAATATATTTAAAAAGCTATTTTTTATTGTAGCGCAAACATAAATCTGGCCCAAGCTCCCCCACATGGACGTTGAACGCACGCGCGCGCGCGTGTGTCTGTGTAAGTAGGCTCACCTCGAGGCAGACGAAGGCGACGTTAGCAGCGTGGCAGAGAGTGCCGTACTTGTCGATGTACACGAGCCCCTTGGGCGTGCGCTTCTGCTGGTCCACCGTGAAGTCGCAGAAGGCCTGCGCCGCCTCCAGGTACTCACGCTGCCGCGTCAGCTGCGCCAACAGCACCTGCCACACCACACACCACCGCCCTCGCTCACACGCTCCCTCTCGGCCCCGCTCGCCCACCCTTCCTCATCCATCCGCCTGATCCCCTCGCCCGCTCATCCCCTCTCTCCCGCTCATCCCCTCTCGTCCGCCCATCACTCCTCGCCCGTCCATCCACTCTCGCCCGCTCACTCCCTCTCGCCAGCTCATCCCCTCTCGCCCACTCATCCCATCTCACCCGCCCATTTTTTGTCGCCCGCTCATCCACTCTCGTCCGATTAGCAGAGATATGCACCTCCATTAATATTAATAATGACCAGCGTTCACAGGTATTGGCTGCATTGCTCAAGTAATCAAATTCACATTGTGTATTTTCAACGAAGTTTGAAAATACACTATTCCATCCTCCATTCCATCGTTGCAAAATAATTCCATACTTAAAGTAACAAACGCATACCATTGTAATAATAAATATTCGCGCAGCATATGTTACCAAAGCTGATCATGTTTTTTAATTAGTACTTGCGCAATGTACCTAATACCTGTCAATCTGTCTAGTTATTTATATTAACGGTGCGAAGCATATCACTACGTCGAATGATATATTATTTAAATCGGATGATATGTTATAGTATTACAATTAAGGAAACTGACTGGGAAGTGTGAAGTTTGAGCAGGCCTACCTGAACTCCTGCGACCTTCTTGTTGTAGAAGAATTCGTTGGGCCGCTCGCGCAGGCGGAACTTGGAGTAGTGGTGCTGCGCCTCGTCCAGGAACTGAGACTCGTTAGTGGCCCGGAACAGCCAGGCGGCGGCCCACGTCAGCTCATCGCCGTAGTCCGTGGACCTGCGCAACAACCACCACTATTGTTATTGATACTCCACTATTGTTATTATATGAATGAATACATTTTGTAAGAGTCGTGTATCCTGTTCTACGGCTCGACAGTCAGCTACGGACCTTGGCCGACTAGCGGTGACCCAGCCTCTCCTCCGTGGCCCGCTTGTTAGGGTACTGCTCCGGCATTCGCCTGGTGTTGATCGGAGAAACCACGGAAAACTACCGATCATAGCGGCCGGTCACTAGAATTCTTCTCCAGACAGCGACTAAATTCGACGCAGCTGAAAAGCTAGTGTCGAAAATCCTGCCACCGTCAGGACTCGAACCTAGGACCTCCCGTTTAGAGGCACTGCAGTGACATCTGACATCAGTTGATGCACTGAGCTATCGCTCCCGCTCTCATAGTCTCGTTGTATAGCATATTTGAGAGCAATAACCCAAGTCCCAAGTCTACCAGGCCGGCATTGAAGGCGGAAGGATGGGGTGAGTGGAAGGAAATCGTTGCAGCCTTTGCTTCTCATGGACGGTAGAGATAAGGAAAAGGAAGAAGATATTAGTAATAAATTTAACTCGAAAATTTTCTTTAACATACTGAAATATACAAGCTAGCCCAAGGGTACGGGGATTTGCACAAAGGCATTGTGGCCACGTTCGCAAGTTTAAACCCGGCTGGAGATGGCGGATATTCGAAGAGCGGAAAAACTCCTGTGCTACACCAGTCTTGTGGCGTAAAAGAGGTCTAGCTAAATTATCTTCACAATCTCGTCAAAATCAGATCAACTGATATTTTTCTCAGGCTTAGAAACGTTTTCATAGTTCATACAAATAAATTGGAAGCTTTCAGAAACCTTTCCATGGAAATACATATGCGTGGCTAGGTGTACACAGGCCAAATAAAAAACAACTATAATCTGACCCGCATTGGAGTTTTCGTTAGGGGGTGCCAGTTCATGCACAAGTGGGATCGGAAGTGAGGCGAGGGCGGGGTGCGGTTATCGCGACGATGGGGTGTGCTGGGGTAGGAAGTAGGTGCGATGTTGGTGGAGAGTGGGTGAGGGTGAGACGGACGTAGGGGAGGCGCTAAGTGTGAGGGAGATGTTAAATGTGGGGACAAAGATGGGGGGCGGGGATGGGGAGGAGGTGGGTGGCGGTGTTGGAGACGGAGTCGGGATCAGGGACGTTAGGGGGAGGCGGTGGTTAGGACATGAGAGGTATGGTGGAGATGAGGGCAGTGTTGGGGACGGCGGAGGAAGTGGACCTACGACGGTAATGAAGGCGATATTGGAGGAGGGGGTCGGGTGGGGCTTTGGTGGAGCAGAGGATGGTTGAGGGGTTGTGATGGAAATGAAGATGGGTGAAGGTTGTAAGAGAGGAGTTGAGGGCGAAGTTAATGACGGGAACGTGGGGGATTGGGATTGAAGCGAAATTGGGAACGAAGGAGGCGGCGTGGCTGGGGAAATGGGATAGGAGTTGTTACGAAGAAACGTTTCGGTGCGGGCGGAGGTGGGACCTGAGGTGTGGGTGGAAGAGAAGGCGGGGATGCGATTAATTGATAGATTAGTGATTCCAGACGCGTCAACTGTTAAGGTCATTAGTCTCGTAAGTGTAGTGCATGAATTTTTCTCGGGAGATGGCGGTGATTTTCCCCCGTTGAATGATAAAGTCCGGCTCCGACCTACCGTCGGCTAATGGGGTTTCCCTCAACCAGGTATTTCCCTGGGTGGAGATGTGGAGGAGGTGAGAGCGGTGTGGGGGGGAGGGAGAGAGGACGCGACAAGGTTGTACTGATTGATTGATTGGTGATTCCGAGCGCGTCAAGGGCTAAAATCATTAGTTCCGTAAGTGTGATGCTTATTTTTGACGCAGAAACTGGCGTTGATCTTCTCCTGTTGGATGGCGGGATCTGGTGCCGATCTAGTACGTCGGCTTGCGGGGATTTCCCCTAACCAGGTATCTCACACTAGAGCGGCACCGCCCCACCGCCGGAACAAGGTCTATGTTTCCGACTGGTCTCCGGGCATATGTGGTAGCGCATGTATGTGTGTGTGTGTCTGTGTGTGTGTAAGGGGTGAGGTTAGGACAAGGAAGAGGAAGGAAAGATCCGCGCGCGGTCCGTGGTCCGTTTGTTAGGGTACTGCTCTGGCATTCGCGTGTCTTTAATCGGATTAAATGATTGAGATTCCGAGCGCGTCAACTACTGAGGTCATTAGTCCCGTCAGTATAGTGCATGTTTTTCATCGGGAGGTGGCAGTGATCTTCCCCCACTGGATGACGGGTTCCGGTGCCAACTTACCGTCGATTAGCGGGGTTTCCCCAACCAGGACTCTCCCACCATCGGGACACCACCCCGGCCAGGACAAACTCTAAGCTCCCGACCGATCTCCCGGAAATATGTGGTAGTGTAGTGCATGTTAGTGTAAGTGCGTGTGTAAGGGGAGAGGATAGGACAAGGAAGAGTAAGGAAAGGTCACGCGCGGTCCGTTGTTTAGGGTACTGCTCCGGCATTCTCCTGGTATTGATTGGAGAAACCACGGAAAACTACCGATCAGAGCAGCCGGCCGCTAGAATTCTCCTCCAGACAGCGACTGGATTCGACCTAGCTGAAAAGCTAGTGTCGAAATTCGCGCCGCTGTCGGGACTCGAATCTAGGACCTCCCGTTTAGAGGCGCTACAGTGACATCAGTTGATGCACTGACTTGATCAGAGAAACGACGGAAAGCGACTAGGTTGGAGGTAGGGGGCGAGAAGGACGCGGGCGTGCACTCACTCGTAGAACTCGGCCGCCTGCTTGATGGTCTCGTGGTAGAGGCCGCGGTGCTGCGTGGCGAAGCGGTACAGCTCGCGGGCGTGGCGCAGGGTAAGCGCGGCGAACTCCTTGTCGCCCTCGGCGCGGAACACCAGGCTGACGGCCGCCAGCGCCGCCGCCGTCTCGCCCGCCAGGTCCGAGCCCGGGTGCTGCTCGTCGATCTTGTACGCCGGGCGTGACATGTTCAGCTCCTCGGGCCGCCCCCAGAACTGGTGGTCCAGCGTGAAGTCGCCCACCTGCCCGTACAGCTCGTTGGGGCTCACGTGGCACTTGATGAAGTAGTCGGCCGCCCATTTGAGCGCGCCCAGCCCGGCGTGCAGCTGCCCTGCGCACGACAAACGACTCGCGGTCAACCAGGGTGACGATTCAAATCACTTATTTAAATCGTGACTTACATCAAATTATTTTTTAAATCACTGACTTAAATCAACAAAACTTTTTTTCTGGTGTTCACGGATCATTGCTATTATTGTATGGTATGTCCGCTATATACTTAAGAATCAACGTGATGTGTAAACTAATACATATACGTATTAAGATGAACTCTATCACAGGAAAAGAGCGACTAATAAGTAAGGGGTGGTCACGCTGATTGCTCGTTCAATAATTACGAAATATAATATCAGGTGATACGATCTCAATGTTAATACAAATTATGATTATATCGTAAGTATTTGAAATGATAAATAATTAATATGGTTTACGAAGTGTTAACCCTTACAGATGGAATCTTTATCTTTTATATAGTGGTTCTAAAGGATTTAAGGACGTGTCCCGTACAACTTTTTTCTCCTCATAACAAAAGGTTTTGTTTTTGATGTGTAGCACTGATAAAGGTCCATATCAGAACCGAAACGTTGGCGAATTGAACAGTTAAAAATAAATATTCCCAAAACGAAACCAACTTTTTTCAACTAAAATTTTCTCCATTGTACTTTTACGGTCTCGCATAATTTTATTTAATAAAATGCCCAAATCATGTATTAACAGTCTCCACAGAAACAAACGTAGGCTTCCGCGGCCAGAGTCAGTACCTACTTGGCTGTCCGGGAGACGACGCGTCCTAGGCACAGACGCCGTTTCAGCCATTACTGCAATGTTCCTCGCGTTTTCTTTAGGAATTTCGCCCTGAGGAAGGTTAGTAGCATGACGGCCGTAACGTTGGAATCTGTACCTAGGACGCGGCGTCTCCTGGACAGCTATGAAGATGCACATGAAATTTTTGAATAATTTATCCTTCGAAAAACATAGTACGGTAGAATAGAACATGTACAACAGTATCTTATACCAAGGCAAAACAAAACATACTCAAATTTGCAAGTCATCACATCTTTCGTCGTCACGTTTTATCTCATTGTCCTACCGTCTCGTCTCATCTCATCTTTCCGTCGCCTCCTCCTCCAAAATATAAAGAAATCTTTTCAAAATCGCAGTGAAAATGCATTTTCGTTTTTTTCGTTAAAATCTCGAAATCAATTTTCCGTACCATTACATCCCTTTCTCTATACTATGTGTATTACGTCATTACGTACTATTTCGTTTACCATCCGAGGAATTCGACCAAGGTTCGGATTCTCGAGTAATAATAAAATATATTCTGTATGAAGGATACATATTTTGGAAATAAATCGAAACTTGGGAAATAAAAGGAAGATTGATAACAATACTGTAGGGTTACTTGTGAATAATGTTTTCCCTCACAAATGTAAAGAGATAATTTTTGACAAAAAATAACAAAATGCACACGTCTAATTATTTTCAAGGGTTTAACTTTGTGTATATATCTTAATATATTACGGATGTATGATGTGATAAATTATACGAACATCACTCCTCACCTTCAAAAGTTCTAAAAATATGGATTTGACCTGCCAATAAGTCTCAAAGATTTCTATATTTAATCATCGCGAAACATATAGTCTTCGTAAATAATTTATGCTTAACAATATACAAAACATTCTCACTTTTTTAGCATTCGTTTACAACTACACTTGTTACATTGGATCTACCCGTTCCGAGCCTCTTGCCAGTTTGCAATAAATATTTACCTGATACTTTGTATGCGTCTCTATAGGAAAGCATGCCCCACGCCAGCAGAGTGGTCGTTGACGCCATGGTGAATCCGAATTTCACGAAGTCTCCGGCTGCAATCGCAAAAAAGTACGCGTGCGTTAGAAAGTAGTACACAATAAAAAAACACTATACCATTAAAAAGTTAACACAATAAATATCTACTGCTTTCACAGTCATGTGTAGATGCTTGTGAGGGTTGAGAAACTAATAATAATAATAATAATAATAATAATAATAATAATAATAATAATAATAATAATAATAATAATAATAATAATAAATATTTTATATATACATACCAATTAAGTGGAATTTAGATTATCATGTGCCCTGGTTTTCCTAAAATACGGTTTTGAAAAGAAATTATCGTTGTAATTTTGACAGTTTTCATACACCCAGTCGCCTTTCGTTCATTTGAAATGGGCAAAGCTCGTCCTCCTGACCGTGTGACTCGGTCACCCATTTCCCGGAATCGAACATTCACAGAAGGCATTTCGTGAGCGGGAGACCCAATTTGTCTTTGTTTTCTCGTTGAATATCGCACTGTAGAATTATCCGAAACATTTCGTTATGGCCCGTTGTGTCCGAACTGTTACAAATCAGATAGCGTGGCGGCTCAATTCGACGTAGCTCTCTAGTAGTGTCGAAAATGTGCCACTGTTGGGATTCGGAACCCAGGGCTTCCCGGTCCGCGCCATTGCAACCAGTGGGCGGGCCGCAGTCTCGGTCGGGATAGCGGAGAGCAAGGGCAGGACGGGGAGCGAGGGCGGGGAGCGAGGGCGGGGAGCGAGGGCGGGGAGCGAGGGCGGGGAGCGAGGGCGGGGAGCGAGGGCGGGGAGCGAGGGCGGGGAGCGAGGGCGGGGAGCGAGGGCGGGGAGCGAGGGCGGGGAGCGAGGGCGGGGAGCGAGGGCGGGGAGCGGGGTGCAGTGGCGGGGCGCGTACCGTCGTAGTATCCACCGGTGAGGTCCTCCCCGTTGTTCCCGCGGTCGCCCAGCGCCGAGTCGCCGCGCCACGCCACGCGGTTGTCGGCTGGCAGGCGGCCCGAGCGCTGCGCCTCGTAGAACAGCAGCGACAGCTCCAGCACCTTGCCGTAGTTGTAGCGGCTGGCGCCGGCATTGTTGGCAGGGGCGGCCGAGGGCGGGGCAGCGACGGCGGCGGCGGCGGCCACTGCCACCAGCAGCGCCAGCGCGGCCCACGAGCACGGCGGCGGACGCGTCATCTGCAACCGCGACCACAAGCACTTCCGTCAACTTTCAAAGTTTATGCAAGTTCACATGTATTCAATCAGTTCCTTTAGGTTAATAATTATCTTTCAATATATAATGAACAACACAACTTTTAATAATTATCAGCTGGATCCGTACAAACATTTCGCACTTTATAAATGTACGGTTGGACCTTGTTACATCATGTATGCGTGCTTCTGTGCAAGAATATAAATTCTAATTTTGTTAAGCGTTAAAATTTCAATTTTAGATTCGTCAAATAAAATCTCACACAAATTTAAATAGACGTCTAATTTTACAGAGTTCCAGAATCTGCACTCTTGCCTTCTGTTCACTCTTGCTACGAAGAGAGTGTGTTCGTAAGAGCTGAACAAACCCAAATCACTTCATGTCAATTGTCTAGATTACAGCCTATTTTGTACATGTATCATTACTAAACGCACACATATGCATTACAGCCTAAAGAACAAACTTTATATAGCACAGAGGGGTTAGGAAACAGAATTTTAAGGATCAATGACGCGCGGCATCCCAGTTACGCACGATAGCTTCAAGAAAATTATGTTGCGGGCTGCATCGATGATAAGTAGTTCCTTAAAAATTATCATATTTTTTAAAAGTTTATTTCTTACGAAAAGATTTTTGAACTTGAAAAAATAAAACGATGAAAGAAACTAGAATGAAATTTAATAAGGTAATGGCAGCACCAATGCTAACATACGGAAGCGAATCATAAAGTCTAACAGCAAAAGAGCAACAACGAATACAAACAGCAGAGATGAAATTCCTCAGGAGAGTGAAAGGTTGCTCGATTTTAGATCAAATAAGAAATGAGGTTAGATCAGATCTATACATATTTTCCATGAATGACCGTATTAAAGAAAATAAAGAACGATGGATACAACATATACATAGAATGGATAGTACAAGAATAACAAAATCAGTATTATCTTATACACCTTTAGGAAGAAGAGAAATAGAACGTCCAAGAAAAAAATGATTGAAGTGAAGACGGAACAGGCTATTAGCCTAATCCTTGATAGTGAAGAAGAAGAAGAAGATGATGATTTTTGAAGAAAAAGTGTACATAATTGTTCCCACACTTTTTCAGATCCAGAATTATGTGTCGTTTGGTAAGTTACTTCACTATTACGCACAATAGACTCCCCCAAATCCTTTAGTTCGTTTAACAACGTGAACATGACGAGGGGTAAGCATATGATTTCCATGTAAATGCATAGTTTTATGAGAACTTATTCCAGCTCTCAAACTTTTCAGATGTGTTACGTGACATGCTAATTTAAAAAAAAACTTTCTTCGTGCATGTTTACATACTTCAGTGATTTTTGGAGAAATTCGGGCAGATGGATGATTTATGTTTTCGTGTACTATAATTGAGTATTTACAACTTTATATTAGCATGTTAAGTAGTTTCTATTAGGATTTTTGCATGAATTGTGCTAATATTAAAAGTAATGGATAGTAGTGATCTACAGCAGCAAAAATGCTGTTGACCAAAGCCACACAAAGTAGTTTCCCAAAACGTGGCAAGCTCTCTCCTCAAGAACAACAAATAAAATACTCTCGTTTAACACTGCAATACATTAAACATATTAACAAAACGAGACTTCGGGAATCCTACAATGTCACATGAAAGTGACATGAACTTAATTTTTGCTCCACCTGGAAATCAATTCCACAAGAACAGTTAACATTATGAAATAGGATTTTTTATTCAATTCTGAGATAATCAGGGGTAATAACATATAGTATTTTTATTGTCATTTAAACATAGTCCTTCATCATGATGACATGTCACCAATGGTGAAATTCGGTAAATTCCTCTTAAACAGATTCTTCTACTACTTCGGAATGTATATGAACTTTTTTATTAACTGATTCTATTTATCTAATATATTAGGTGGGCAGACAAGCCGACAGATATGCAGTTTTTGGATCTTTCCCGAGTTCCTGGGTGTCTAACTAAGCCGTAGACTCCTCTCACACATACTTATAGAAATGAAAAGAAAACTAGCTAAATGTATAGCCGAAAGCTATTCAGTTTTCTTTCCATTTCTGTGCGCATTGGAAATTAGCACTGAAAATTATGAATAAATAGCATATTCCTGAATCTGATGTAGGAGACGTCGTCACGTATTTAAATTCTCGGAAGTTCGGAAGAAAAGCAAATTCGACTTCCTCCCGTTTCGTAATGTGAAATACACATTCAAAATATTTTACTTTACAGTCGAGAGTAACTGTACAATATGAATGCTCCTTACCGATAGGTCGACAAATAAAGAAGAAAATTTCTGTTTGTCCTCTAAGTATATTCCCATTGCCTTTTGTGTCGTAGAAATGTTTTGGGAATTTAAAACCAGTTTTTTAGGCAAACGGATGAATGTAGCTGAAGAAAATTTGAAATAAAAACTGTCTATTGTTATGAAAATCAATAAAACAGAAAATGAGTAAAAGTATTTAAAGTTGATAGTGCATATTTCATTCATTTTTACCCGAAATCGTTCGTGTTTGGACATTTCATAACGCTTGTTTACATGGATACCTTAAAAGTTGATACTGCATGCAAATCGTGGCATTAATGATGAGCATAGAATCAATTTAAGTTCAAATCTAAAGCATAGAATGAGTATTGCGTGTTCCCGGACACATCAACTACTTTGGCCATTAGGCCCGGGAATGTCGTGAATGTGAAAGCGGGGAGGTGGTGGAGTTTCTGCTCGTTGTAATATGCGATCAGCCGCCGAACTACATGGTGCATTGCGGGTTTTTACCTCTCTAGGTATCTTTCCGGCGAGGTTCTGTCTCAGACACTATAAACTGATAGCTCCCCACTGATCTGCCGTTATGTATGGTAGTATAGAGCATGTAAGTGAGTGTGTTTGTGTGTAAAGGAAAGGAAGGGGAGGGGACACGGATGAGGAAGGAAAGATCGTACGCGGTCAGTGACCCGAGTTTTAGAACAATCCTCCGGCATTCGTTTCGTATTGATCTGAGAAACGACAAAAAACTGCTGATTACAGCAATCGATCCGCTAGAATTTTCTGTAACTAATTTTGACCTAGTTGTCTAGCTAGTATCGAAAATCCGCTACCGTCAGAACTCGAACCGTGGGACCACCCGGTGAGAGATGCTGCAGCGGTTGTTGTCAGTGAGCCACCTCAGCTGTTGCTGATCATAAGATCGGTACATGTTCAAACCTAAGAATCCGATGCATCGTGACAATATCCCCTCTGCTCCCGAATGACTGTGCTCCCGCCCCCTGCGCTGGGTGAGGCGGCGGTAGCGGCTGCACCGCGCTCCGCTCGCTGCGCGCTGCATTCCGCAAATGGGCAGTGGGAGCTCCACTGTCATTACTGGAGGACAACCGGTTCCACGCCTCCAGCTGCGCAAAAACCGGGGCAGGCCTCCCTCCCCCTCCCCCAACCCGTGTTCGCCGCTCTTCGCAAAGCCGGCCGTGGACGCTTCAGGAATCCAGCGACCGCCGCGCACCGCCGTTCCCCATAGCGATAGGGACGTGGGCGGTTAGAGAGGGGCCATGCCCCCTGAAAATGTATAGGATTGCAACGAATTAAACCGGTTTAAATATGCTTCAAAACGATACATTATTTCTGGGTATATTTTAATAATTAACAATTACCGTATTTTGTCGATCAGGATCGATCAGGATCAGGTCGATAAGGCAGTAGTGCCGTGGCGATCTCGGACGGAAGAATCGCGGGTTCGAGTTCCGCGTCGGGCATGGTTGTGTGTGTGTTGTGTCTGTATATCTGTCCATTCACCTTTCATCATCATCATCATCATCATCTCGTACTACATCCCCCCAGGGCTAACAATCTTGGGGTGTAAAAATGGACTCGGCATAAGAGTGCTGATCCCCCTCCAAAAATGTCACGTGCACTGGCCCCGGGGAGAATATGACTGGACCTCGGTGGGTACAAGTGGCGCGTTCACGTGGTCCTAGGATGGCCAATTCGCGACCACAAAAATTACCATATTTTGTTTTATTTCGGATACAGCGAGCAGACAGTCGAGCTGATGGTATACGTTCGCTATCAATGCAGATATTTAGAGTCAGTGGTAAGTGATAGAAATTACTTTATTTTCCTCAAACAGGAACCAACTCTATTGGAACTATGGACTTCCAGAAGGTCGCCCATTTGAGAATCACGAACTTTCAATGATCCTTATCTCCTTCATCTGATGGGAAAATTGACTGTACAGTTCTGACAAGCGGACGGGCAGATGTTTTTCGTCAGTCGATTTTTGGGTATCAAGAACCCACAAAACATGGATTCTGATTACATGTGTTGGAGGATGTAATTCACTACGTGTATCAACGATGTATCAACTTTTTTGTGAGTAGGGCCCGGCAATTAGAGTTTTTTTCTCGGAAAATTTGCCGAGTTCCGGCGCACGAGTACAATACTCTGTTCTCACGAAGGCGAGAAAGTAAAAAGTTATTTTTTGGATTTTAGTTATTTTTAAATATTTTTAAAGCACCTGTTTTCTTTCAGCGCACATTTCATCCCAGAATACGCCGTGAAGATGGCGCAGAAAAGGGGCCGCCGACCGGCGCAGTAACCGGCGCAGTCACGGCACAAACACGAAACCTACACCTACTCAGCCTCAAAACGACACTAAGCACACTCAGAAAGAGAGAATAGCATGTAGATAGGAACTGGACACATTGATGTTAAATACAGGGCAATCAAATATGGAGGCAGGAGAAGGGGAAGGAGAGGAGAAGGAGGAGGTGAAGATAGATGAGAAGGAGTTGAAGAAAGAATAGGAGATGAATGAAGAATAAGAGAGGGAGATGAAGATGAAGAATGAGGATGAGAAGAAGGAGTTCGAGGAGGTGAAGAAGAAGTATGAAGGGATGATAAAATAGCATGAGAAGACGAAGAAGGAGTACGAATTGATGAAGGAGGATGAGGATAGAAGGGTGAGGATGGAGTGACAAGAATGAGGACGAGGAGATGAAGAAGGAGAATGAGGAGATGAATGAAGATAAGGTGAAGTTGGAGGAGAACAGAATGAAAAGAAGTTGGAATTTCCTTTGGTTTTAAATAGTTAAATAAACCTATAAATTTTGATCAGTTTTGCATTTATATCATTTTACATTTATCTTAGTTTCTTTTCAATTTGCATGAGGTCCTTCTCAATTCGAATATGGCTGAAATATGCACTACTAATGGAATTCAGAAAAATACAGTGGGTTTTTAAATGGATGAACCCTTACAAAGGCTGTCAATTCCGTATATTTCTCCTAGTTATGGGTACATTTACAGTCGATTTTCAAGGAAATAAAGACCAACAACATACTGACAAATTTGTCTACATTAAAAGTGAATAAATTTGAAACGGACTTACCATTTCAACTTAGTTAAACTAAATATTTATTCATCGTCCATATTAATTTTATCAAATTGATATTCCTCCAGATATTTTTTCGTATGGACCCAGTATGGATTCCACAAATAAAATGCTTTCTTTTAATGTTTAAATGTACATATTTTCTGTTTGAGCTGGATTCTGAAATGATTGTATATAATCTTAAAATAGTTACAATCCAGAAACTTAAAAAAATTCTAGGTATTATTTGTATTTCGAGACTCTTTCCGTATACATTTTACCAAAATGTATTCAAATGAGACACTTGTGTTTGTAGCGTACGTACACGGTCCAACACTGATATCCTCACCTCAAATTTCCTAAGAGGCGCCCCCCCCAATATGTTTCTTGAATTACCACTTTGCTGTTTGTAAAAAAAAAAATACACACGGCGCAGACCGCTCCTTTACCTCCGTTAATTACTCTGATCAAAGATGTTGCACAAAGCGGAGCGTGGGAGGCCTCGAGGCTTCATTGTGCGCCGTCGGGGGTCGCTTTCTCCTGCCGCGCGCGTCCGATCGATTGGATTCGATTCGATTCACTTCGCGGCTCGTTACGCCCCACTGCCGCGCCGCCTGTCCCTCCGCCTCGCCGCCACTCGCCTTTTGCCCAGCGCCGCAGGCGGCTGAAGGAATTTCTGCTAACGACGTGCCGTAATGCAGCCAGCGTACACTACCAGAAACCGAAAGTGAACGAAAGATTTCGAACCAATTAATTTTTATAATAGTAATAATAATAATAATAATAATAATAATAATAATAATAATAATAATAATAATAAAAGCCGGCCCCATGGCGAAGGTGGTTACGGCTGCCGTCGTCAGCGCCAAGGAGGCTGCAGTTTCGAGTCCTGCGTAGGCAGGGTCGTATTGTCCTTTCGCTCACCATCATCCTATGATCTCGTAATTCATAATTCAAGGCTTAATAACCTTCTTTTAGCCGGCGAGCTGCCGAAAAGCTGAGCCCCATAATTACACACGTTAATCACTCTCCAGAATGGAATACGACTGGGCCTCGGAAGAGAATGCATGGTCAGAAATGGCCAATACGCAAATATAATAATAATAATAATAATAATAATAATAATAATAATAATAATAATAATAATAATAATAATAATAATAATAATCTGTCTCACTGGACATTGAAAAGGCATACGAAATGGTATATAAAGACAGACTGATGAACATTCTGTAAAACATGCAAATGAAAGGGAACATATTAGCATTCATCATAAACTTTCTAAAACATATATAAACTGTGGGTTGCGATGTTGTATCTTTTATTCTGACTCTAATATATATATATATATATATATATATATATATATATATATATATATATATATATATATATATTAGTGTCAGACAACAAGACATATACAAGATACAACATCGCAACCCACAGAGTTGACAAATGGTCTCCCATAGGGATCAGTTCTTAGCGTATTACTCTTCTTAATTGCCATCAATGAAGTGAATCTTGTAGTCCAACAACATGTAAAAATATACCTTTTTGCCGACGATATCACCCTGCTCTGCAGTGGAAAACATCTTCAGACAACTGAGAATATCATCCAAGAAACATTAAATAAAATCAATAATTGGTCAACTAACTCGGGATTCACAATTTCGAAAATAAAATCCGAATTTATAGTGTTTTCAAGAAGACGCAAGGATTGGAATGAAGAAATTCAACTTAGATTTGGAACCTTTCAACTCAAAAGAACAAATGTCTGTAAAATTCTTGGTATGCTTTTTGATTCTACTCACTCGTGGAAACAACAGGTAGCTGCTCTCAAGTTGGAATGTAAAAAGGGATTAAATGTAATAAAAATGTTGTCGTTCATCAAATGGGGAGCACAATCTGAATGTCTACCGAAAATATACCAAGCACTCATCCTGGCCAAGTTGGATTACGGTGCAGTAATATATAACTCAGCATCCAAGAGAATACTGAAAATGCTAAATCCAATAATCATAGGCGCATGCCGCTTAAGCCTTGGCGCTTTTAGAACCAAGCCCAGCTAATCGCCTATTAGTGGAAACAGGGCAAATACCATTAAACCTACGACGTATAGTTCACTGTTTAAATTATGCTTTCTCAACTTCAAGTGTCCCTCCAAATCCTGCTTACAGAAATATTTTCAATCACCTAAAAATATCTGTCTATGAAGTCCACCCTCAATCACCACTACCACTAAGAGAGAGGATTCCTAAGTACCTGAAGGAAATTAATATTGTCGAATCAGCCACCTTAACTAGATGTATGCCTCCCATCTCGCCCTGGCGAGATAATAATGTTGTAATAAATTTAATCTTAGCAAAAAGCCTTCACCTTACTTCTGGCCCCAAAACTAATTTCCAAAATTTATTAACAAGATTATGCCAACTATTACCAAATATATGCAGATGGTTCTAAATGTGATGGAAAAGCTGGTTGTGCATTTTACGTTCAGTCTACCAATATAGTCGAATCACAACGCCTCCCAGTTTACATTTCCATCTGTTCATGCGAAGCATGGGCAGTCCTTAAAGCCATCGAATTCAGCCTCAAACAAACAAATTACTTGCCCATTGCAATATTTACTAACTCAATGTCAACCCTTAGAGCCATAGAAATAGACATACCGGCAATGCCATCATACAAAAAATCCAAGAACTTGTGGTCCAAAAACTCAAGGTGGAAAAGGGATAAAAATCGAATTTGTTTGGATCCCATCCCATAAGGCAATCGCTGGCAATGAGAAAGCTGATAAATATGCAAAAATGGCAACATAATAAATATTACTTTCTTCTTGAACTTTCAATGCCTGAAAACGATGGCTACGAAAGCCTTTGTTCCGTGTATGTGAACAATATGCACATTTTACCAAACGGCGAAAAAAATCGGAGAATTCATGTACCTAAACACATGCTTCCTTTAGTTTACATGCAGCTGATGGCACGAACTCAACATACAATAGCCAATGTTCTAAAACATTCTTGTATGTGCTTTTCTAAGTGCCATATTCAAGATGCGTGAACTGCTAAGTTTGTGAAAGTTACCTTCCGTATTGGGCGTGACGTATCAATGTTGCCTTAGTTATATTCTTTCACGGAGAACAATGATAACGGTGTTGGTAATGATTATTTTGGTGTTGGTGATGGATGTAGAAATGGCAGATACCTCCTTCCTCTGAATCAGAAACGCAGAAGTCGGTTTTTATACGCGAAAGCGTACGAGAAGTGAATTCTTTTAGATATAAAGACGGCATCCAAAATATATTATAGAAATATAATTGTTATAGGCGAAGTTGCGGAGAAACTGAATGAAGTTTTGTAAACATATGTCGGAATGCGTTTAAAAATTATAACATAATAGAGATGTATCATAATTGTTTCCAACTCGTGAAGCTGACTCGTCTTCTTTGAATTGCAAAATTTCAATGGGAATTCGCACTCCAATTTTACATCACATTGAAATGAGAAGCTTTTAATATTAAATTATATGCAGATTACCAGCAAATCACTTTCAAGTCACAAGGTATTAAATTAGATATAAATTGATGGGGTCACCAGCAAAAGGTGCTAACTGACACTTTCGCCGAAAGTTACATTTCAATGTATATCTTACACTTACTTCAAAGCATTATTTTTGATATTCAAAAGTTGGCATTAGATGCAGAAGGTGCTATCTGCGTAGAAATGGCGGACAAGGCGCTCACGCCACCCGTAACGAACATCGTAAAACTCCTGAATAAAGATAAAAAAGGTAGGTGAATTATGATGATTGGCAAAGGGTGAAGAATACAAAGCTCATAGATGCTGGAAAATAGTATAAAACCTACAAAGGGGATGTAGTTTTAGTGAAAAACCTCCAATTACGGTAAGATGCAAAAGGTGCTACCTGCCGTGCCGTGGCGGACTGCACACCAGAGGCGGATTCCAGGGGGAAGCGGGGCTGGGCAAGCCCTGCCTAGGCCGGGCAGGCCTAGAGTTTTTATTGGTTACCTTCTTTTATTTCACAGAATTGATTTAAATATTTATTTATAGAACCTGGAATGGAATTTATTATGTAATTATTTAAACAATCATATTGTATAGTTCAATATATACGCTACAAAAACAATATACAATATAATGACAGATTTGTTTATTATTTAACAAAAATATATAATGACTCTCTCCAAAATAATCGGCTAGATCCGCCCCTGCTACACATCAAGAGCATTAAACGAAACTGATGTACACGTTACAAGAACATTCCTTATGCTAAAGTTGCTTTGAACTGGCTTCAATTATATTGACTTGACAAGTTAGTGTCAATAGTTTGATTGATGGGTAGTGCATGACATTGATTAATTTACGTATTTAAACATTCAATTTCTTCCATATTCATTGCATACTCCAATACAGATTTTATTTTATTTACTGTGTCTGTCAGACGACAAAATGTACTAACTGCTGGATATAGCACTTTCTGCCACTAGATTGTTCCCAAAATGACCAATATACTGTAATAGCCTTCATCAAACATAGCAATGCTGATGCTGTACACACAATGAGGCCAACAGAAACCATTTAGACGCAAAACTAGTGCAGAATTATCAATATTTTGAAAATTAAACGTTCCTGTAAAATTGGGATTGTGTCAGTTAGCACCTTTTGCTGATGACACCTTCAATTGTTGTTGAATGGATGAATATTTTCAAAATTTACCATATTCAATAATTTAAAAAACAGGTTTTTCATTTTAAAGAATAACATTTGTTTTAGTCTGTAGATATTTGAACCCGTTAATTTCAAAATATCTTTCATTTTGATATTTTTGCTCATTAATGATAAGAAAAATTATATGGATAAATGTTAAAGAAACTGAAATTGACAAAATATTTAGCTTCATCATTGTTGCTACAAAATGTCAGTACAAACGATTGCCTCTTCTGTACAATCCCGCTCGAAGCAGGTAAATCCCATTCAAATTAATTGCTGTCAGGCTGCTGCATATCACGACATTAAAAAATGATGTACTATTATAAATTCAGGTCTCATGGTAGTTACAGAAAGTACGTAATGGAATAATAATATGTTTTCGTGTAATGATAGAACGGAGACTTAAAGATATTCCAACACATGAACACTTCAATTACATCACCCACTTGGTTTCAACGACTCATCTAATGACATACTACTAACAGCACAAAAACTGTGTCCACTGATTACAGTGCCGGAGCTTCTTATTTTGTATGCCCTTGCATTATACCAAATCTTGCATTATACCATTTATCATCGGTAACGTGAACGGACCGCCTATGACGCGAGCTGTAATGGCGAGAAGTGTCGAATCAGACCAGTTCCTAGATATATGATGAATTGCTCTTCGGTGATTCATGAAGAGTCAGCACCAAGTCAATTACCTTTCTGAACAGAACCCTACGGAAATATGAAGATGCAAATTTACATGGTCTAATTCACCGAGGATTCCAGATACACAATGATTTAAAACGTGTTCCATAAATTCTCTGACGCTGATAATGTAGTGGTCGATATGGATTGCTACGTTATCAGACTTGTCAAAATGCAAAGAAAATAATGAAATTACTTTATTCCCGTTTCATAGTGAATTTCTTAACTTGTTTTTTGTCATAATACTATATGCAGGCAAGGCATTGAAAAGACTTCTGCTGTTTACAAGTTTTTTATAATATATATTTACTGTACGAATCATCATCAGTCCGACTTCATCCAATCACAAAAGCAGACATAACTTAGCGCTTTTACTACAATGTGCTATACTCGTTCTAATGTACTATGCCAGAGAAAAATATTGAGCTACTGAAACACATTTAACATAAATTCGTAATAAAAATAAATATAAACTTTGTAATTGAAAGTGTAACGTTAAAATATTTGCATATATTATGAACTAATATAAATCTTTAAAGAATTGGGAGATCTAAGCATACGCTTTGTCAGCCTACGTATTAATCTACCCCTACCCGTGCCCCGTCTCAGCCAAACATTCGACGAGGAAAGTGAACGGGGAGTCCCTGGGTCCGTTGCGCTTGCTTTGCGGGGATTCCCCACAAAGTTTCGCCTTCGTGGTGCAGTATCGCGCCGCGCGGGGCGCTGCAGCGCACTGGCGGCGGTTCCGTCTGTCTTACCCGGAACGCGAAACTGGTATGACGAAATGTCACGCACCTGACGGATTCTCGACTAGGAAAACCCGCATCAGAATTTACAGCTACTACCTACCTGCGAGAGATAAGCACCCTCCAGGTAGGGTATGCAGTTCGCGGAAACGAGATTCTGCGGTTTGTTAGCTGTCGCTTAGGCAAAAAGTGATGTCAGCCACGCCCGCTGGCTGTCGCAGCTCTTGGAAAGGGTGACGGATGACACTCTGGTGGAAACTGGCTAAGTGATGAAGCGTGATCTTGCCAGTTTGGACATGACATCATTTGGCATTATAGCGAGAAGAATACGTATAGCGAGCAATCGTCAAAGGTATTATTTTCGTACTTGGAACTGTACACCCATCCAGGAAGTGTTACAGGACCTACTCAGATGATTAAAAAGTTGCCTACGTTCTCTAGCACTCATCAGGTCATGCTAATGTGTAGTTTAATATATAAGCAGACCAAGTATTTAGCGCCGTCAATTCTTTATTAATAAAATTGTATATTCTTCCATAAAGGTTTACAATATTTTAATATTAATTGTTAGGTTTTAATGATTATAATTTATTTTCATATTAATTTTAAATACATATGTTCAACAATTTAAAATTATTTGGGTTTCTACAGTTTGGTTATGCTTTGGGATCGTTAAGATAATAATCCTTGGGCCTTGGATACAGCCCTAAGAAAGGAAAACACACACAGAACACACAGAAAGAAAATCACGAACCGATGTGAGTTTAATGTTCACGTCGGTTCATGATTTTTGATCACCTACTAAGCAACAATCCATCCCTCTAACCTTTGACTACACTTCCAATGCTCTATTAGGCGGCATGACTATGACAGCTGAGTTTCAAAACAAAAATAGAACTTTTAGGAGGTAGGAGAACGAAATCTCGAATGTTTAGAGATGCTAATCGTCAACAGAGCTGGTTTAGAGTGGCCAAACTAACATCGGGTGGTGCAGCATCATACAGCCAAAGCTATTCTGAAGGAAATTGCACGATCTTTCCCGAGTTTTAACATACAAAATAGGAACAAATTGAATTAACAAGTTTTCCATTCGCATTAAAAACACGTAACCTGTTGAAATTTTCAAACTTTACAAAACAGTCATGACACGTTGGGACAATTTTGAAGAAAAATGTGTATTTAAATTAAATTTAACATGCTTTTATTAAATGCCAATCAATGGAAATCGGTTATTGTGTGTGAAATCTTTAATTCATTATGCTGTATTATGGCAAGCGCATTCCATTGCAATAGTCAAGAAATAACCCCCAACATCCTTTTAAAAACTCCAAAAACTGTGCTGTCAAAGTACTATGACATTTCACTGAAATTCGAGCGTGGATTTTTTGATACCTTCATCTCGTTCTCTTGTTTATTCCCCCTTATCTTTTCTGTAATTCATGGTTTAGTTAATATCCGTAATCCAAATATAAAGGAAAGAAAATATTAATCACAAATTTTTGTTGTTGTCCTTTCGTGCCGTCAACATTCGCAGCTAAACGAGTATTCTTTCCATTGTAAGTCTTCATTCAATAAAACCGTAATGCAAGTTGACAATCTAAACAAACATTTTATTTTCATTTGAATTTTGGCGGCTTTTGATGGCGTAACTGCAGGCCTACATGATCTTTCATCTATGGATCAGAATTCAATGAGAGAAATAGTTCATAGAAAAACTTAGAAGAGATCATTCTTGAAAGACAACGTTGTCGTAACAGGCAACATTAGTTTCGTGCATTCCGGTGATGATTATTCGATTGATAAATCTTTCGACATATCTGCTGGATTGTATTTTTGTCACGTTTGTGGTTTGAGCAATTAAAAATTGATAAATGATGATCCGGTGGTTTTACTTCTTAAGACAATCACAATTTCCGAACATATCGACGTCCTTTAATCGATAACGTAAGTTCCGCCCAAAATTTGTGTCGCTGCAGTTTTATGCCCTCAGCATGTCGGAATTACGACGACGGCGACAACGATGATGATGATGGCATTGACAATGAGAGCGATGACAATGATGACGATGAAGACGACGAGGACAACGATGAAGATGACCACGACATTGACACGGAATCCAACGATGACGATGACGATGACGACGACAATGACAACGATGAAAATGGCGACGTCGTCGATGACGATTACGACGGTGGCGAGGAACGGTGATGATGGTGAGACGGAGGAGAGGGATCCGCTTCCGCCGCGTGCTGTCGTGGCGCTGGCTGCTCCGGCCTGTCCCCACAGGAAAAACACGACTGCTTCGGTGGTCGTAGTTTCTGGTGGAGGCATGCAAGCGATTACCCGCACCCTGAGCTTCACGGCGAAACTCGTGTCATTAAGCTGAGGTGAGACCCCAGTGAGTAAGTGGCTTGCTACCGACCTTTGGGCGGGATTGGGCAGGCGATAAGTCAGCCGGTATCCTCTGTCAGCGTACCTCAAACGCACGTATAAAGATCCAGACGGGGAACATGAACTATCGGGGTTGTCTAGGTTCTGGTGGTACTTACGTCGATAGACTCAAGGAGAAGGCAGTGAGGAGACGGGTTAGGCGACCCGGGGGCCCCCAGTTGGGCACTTGGGCACGTGGCAGTGGCCCGATACTCTGGGCAAAGAGGAGGGACTTGTCCAGGCGCTTATGAGTAGCGCATTGTTTTGACTCCGTTACTAGCTTGGATACATAAAAGCATTGAGCTGGCAGGGCGGCCGGACCCAGGAATCGAATGGCGAGGTAGCCGTGAGGGCAAACTGCGTTCTGACAAGATCCAGATTCCAACCTGTCGGCGTACTTGTGCGTTGGCGGGGAATGAGGATAAAAGCGAAAAGTTTAGGAGCTCACCCCGGGGCTAACACCTCCTGGTAGAACAAGAAATTGTGTGGTGTAGTAGACCACGCAGGGTCCGTACTGCTCTGGCCTGTGCTGAGCTCTGCTGCACTGTGCTCTGCTGCGCCGCGCCGCCGATGCGCGGGCCAGATAAGTCACGACGCGCCGGCTCGAGCGGGGCGGGATCGAGTTCATCTGGCAGCAGCGGGGGAGGCGACGGAGGAAACGAGGGTGAAATAGATGGAGGATGCGGTGCTGGAGGTGGGGGCGGTAGCAGTTGGCCAGTGGTAGCGGCATTAGCAACGGTGGTGACGATAACAGTGGTGGTGGCGTAGAGATGGTGGTGATGTTTGCGGCAGTAGTGATGGAGATGGTGGCGGTGACGATGATAGTAGTGGTAGTGGTGGTGGTGGTGGTGGTAGTAGTAGTAGTGGTGGTGACGGTAATAGATCTTGGGTGATGAGAATGGTGGCGACGGAAGTAGTACAGGAGGTGGTTACGGATAATTTCGTCATTCCATAGTCTTGTAATTTGCGTGAATGTTTTTATCACAGGAGACGGCGGTGGTCTCCCCTCGCTGTACGGCGAGATTCGGCGCCAATCTACACGTGGGGATTGGGAGAGTTTCCTCATCCAGGTTTTTCCCACTGCTATATCCCACACGGGGCATAATTCCTGGTAAGAATGTGAGGATAGAACAAGGAAGAAGAAGGAAAAATCGCGCACTGTCCATGGTCCGTTTATCAGGTTAGTGCATCGGATTTCGCCTGGTATTGGCAGGAGAAATCAGGGAAAACTACCGATCAGAGCAGCCGGCCGCTAGAATTCTCCTCCAGACAGCGGCTGAATTCGACCTAGCTAGTGTGGAAAATCCTGCTCCGTCGGGGCTCGAACCCTAGGTCCTCCCCTTTTAGACACAGAGGAGTGCCATCAGTAGATGCCCTGAATCACCTCAGCCGGTGAGGTGATATTAGTGGTAATGGTGGTGGTGGTGATGGTCGTGTAGTGGAGGCGGTGGCGGCAGTGACGTCACCGCCTATGGTTGAGGGATAGTGGAGGTGGACGGTGAAAGCGGCGCCGGAGAGGCAGGCGGAGATGGAAACGGCGACAGCGATTCTTCTTGCGTCGGAGCGATGGTTGTGGCGGCGGTGGTCGCAATGGCACGTTTACGACGACGGCGGACGACAGTGGCGGCGGCGGAGACGGTGCTGGCAGCAGAGGCGGGGACTGCAGCAATTTGTTTGGAGGCGATGATTCAGAGCGATCGAAATCGGAGCCCGCGCACGGCGCTGCTTATGGAGCTGCAATGAGCTCTGCAGATGTTCGCCTGGCGAGGCGTGGCACAACAGGTGCGATGATGGGGAAGATTTAAGGGACTAGTTTTTGCGAGCGACGTGCAAAATCTGTGCATTCTCCATCTGTTTTGTAACGTTTCAGAGCGAAATAGATGAGCAGATGTTAAAGTATTAAGTTTTAAGTGGATCAAAATGTTTTAGATCACGTGACGGTCGTTGCCTAGACCCTAAAAAAAATGACTTCTTCTAGAAAAGTTCTTTAAACAACTTGCGAAAGTGTCGTCAATATGGTTTTGGCACGTTTCTGAATATTTTCTGGCAGAAAAGTACCGTCTGTATCATTGGTCAGTTTGGAGACAACTTCCTCTTTCTACAAATAAGTACGCCTAGTAACTGAGAAAATATGTATTTTTTTCCTTGTAGTTAAAGCTTTGGCCATGTGTCCTGGCAGATATCCATCTTTTCTTTGAGCACCGACAATCAACACTCTGTCTTTCTCGTCTGAAGTGAACAAGGAAGCAACAACTTCCTAGAACTGCATGCATCTGGGCCGCAGTTGATTCACTTACTGTGGGTTGGAGATGCCTCGTTTAAACGGCACACGTTCGATATAATAAAAAGTGAGGTATAGCTTCTACACCTCTGGGGTTGTAAGCTTAGTAGCTTCAGTAGGCAAACACATACCCAAAGCTCACCTCAGGGTGCAAAAGAACACAACTTGGTGTGCACAAAAGCACGCACCAGAAAGCAACACTTGCTCAACTTTAGATTGCACAAAACGCAATTCGGTGTGTTCGCAGACCTCTGACCGCAAAAGCACATAATTAGTGTGCATAAAAGCAAAGTTCATGGACCAAATGCTGCAGTCATATTTGAATGATTTATTACAAAGCTGACCCCATTATTAACTCATTAATACTATATTCTTTTCATATATTAAAAATAGTATATTCCGTACAAGCTGTCAGTTATCTTTTCATCTTATGCGAGAATGTTTATCTCTTACCAGAGAGATGTGTGATGTTTTGAAGCTTGACGAGAAGTCAATGTAGGCGACTTCCTCAGCACCTAAAACACGCGAAAGCGAAGAACACAATGAGCAGAAATGAAAGAATTGTTTCAAAATGACAGGTTGAATCACATATATCTTTATTGCAGTTACTATAATTATCTTATCTGAAAATGAGTGATAAGGTGTGACTTCCGTTGAAAAATGATTTGGATCATCCTACATAATTTTAATGATTAATATTGTAACTAGTGTTAGAACTCTTAGTGGAACATCTGTTTGAGAAGGCAAGATAATAAGTTTCTGAAAAATACTATTGTGTGAAATGTTGCTTCCTATTAAGAATGGAAGTACGTTTTTCACATTTTAAATTTTTTTACTCAATACTTTCCGTAATCCTCTTCTTTCTATCCAAAAATTACATTAAGGAATAAAAGCATATGTTAAAACAAATTTACAATAACGTAAGAATGCATTTTATGAGATATATCTTTATATTTTCTTTCAGTTGTGAATTACTTAGGTATGTAAGGATTTTCTTTGGATCAGTATTGTTTATTATGTATAATATTAATTAATCTATTAATACAAGTATGTATTAATGAATGTATTAATACAAGTATCCATTAATACTTGTACATTAACCTACAAGCCCTCTCCCCTTTTGGACTTTCCCTGAAGGGTTGGCCTTTGTTTGGAAGCCTATTTTTGGCTCCCTCATCCCCATACCTTGCGACTTGTCTCTCCGGAGCAGAGAGTGAAGTCCATGACGCTACAATATTAATAATTAATATGTTCAAAATTTAACTTCAAAGTTTAGTCTCGTTGAAGCACTTTTTCTTTCGATATTTTTATGACAATTTACCCTAAAACTCATAAAGTATTATAATTGTATTGAAAACTATCGTTCTAAACACTTCATGATCGTCACTACGATGGTGTTATGTTATTAAAAAAAACTTTCAGAAAACTATGTTTGGTTAAATACAAAATGAATTTTAATCAGATGAAACGGACTCTCAGTTAAACGAACTAACAGCTCATTTGAACCTAATACTGAAAGACAACATCAACTTAATTGCCTTAAAGCCACACCATAAAAAACGCTGTCTCAGCTATTTGCCTTTTCTTCACTTGCAATAATAACACTAATTTTAAAGAAAACAGAGTTGAAGAGGGAAGAAGCGAGTCTAATGTAGACTGAACTCATGGATTAAACGCTCCTAAACAAGGACCTAAGGACCTGTGGCGAGGTAACTGTTCTGACTAAACGATTCCAAAATAAGCTCACTCATTTCGGGTATGCAACCCGCAAGCTACACATGTTGAAGTACTTGAAATTGTGCCTATCTTGCGCCTTAACCATAAAGAGTTTCAAGTACAATTACTTGGAAAAGTTTCAGCACTCTTTCTCACTACGCAGTTTTATAGATAATGCATGTACACTTGAACGATGATACTATTTGGGCGTGGTGGCATTGCAACGCCGGTGGACAGAAAGAGGCTTTGCTAGTTGCTGCGCTAACAGGGTTCCAGATCTGCGAGAGAGCGACAGGGAGCCAGGGCAGGTGAGGGGGCGTGGCCGGGCGAGGGAGTAGGCGGCGCGGGGATTCTGGGAAGGCCGCGTGGCGCTTTCGCCGCGGCTTCCGCGAACGCCGCCGCCGGGCTTCGAAGGCGCCCCTTCCCGCTCGCCCTTGTGCAACACACGCCAGCGGCGCTCCGGCGCGACCACAGCTTCTTGCCTCTCTTGGGGAGGCGCTACGCCTCCCTCGACTCGAGACAGAAGAAATCTACGTGCGACATTAAGCGCGATGTATTTATTAACACTAAGCATTCGAGGGGTCTCGCGGTTTAGTTTATTGGTCAGCGTACTCGCTTTCCATGACGCGACCCCGGGTTCGAATCCCGGTCGGGGCAAAATTATAATGTACGTTTTCCTTGCAATGTCTTAATATATGTTGCTGCGTGACGATACGAAAACTCACTTCTCAGATTGAGAAGACCAGAATATGGCGTGGGGATGTCTTCGTGATAACCATACATACCTCCTGAAGCCATGGCCGCCGGGCCTGGAAGGCCTTCCCATTCGAGGCTTCGATGGTGTGACGAATAGCGTATAGGAATATTATACCCAAATTCCCGGGTTCAAACCTAATAGAAGTTGTGTATTTTTAATAGCGAACATCTCCTTCGCACGCCTTCCCTCAGATGGGAAGTAAAGCCGCCTGTCCCATGTAGTAGATTTACTGTATGTTAAAGATCCTCAAGCCTAAAAGAAGCCTCAAGAGCCTGTATGGTTGCCCGAGTGACACCTTTCTCTGCAAGACAGTGAAAGGAGCGTATAGGAATTTGCGAGGTCAGGCGGAAGAGCAGGCCTAATGGCCTGAACCTCGCCTCAGAAAATAAGACAACATTGAATTGAAGCATTTCAGGAAACACAATACTACTATGGATTATTCGTTTCCCCGGAGAGATCGCGTCCTGAGCACAGTTGACAATGTTTCGTTCGTCATATCGCCCGCCATTTCACCCTGAGGATAATCGCAGTTCAACGAATGGAAGAAACAATTGTGCCTAGGACGCTGTGACTCCCGGGTCATTCATAATGTGACCGGTGAACGATCATGGGACATCTGCTACTCTATAAAATTCATGCTGTAATCTCAATCTCTAAATAACAATTATTCCTATCGGTATATATTTTCATAACACAACTCGTTTTTCATCATTAGAGCGAATAAATGTTTTTATTTACGTCGTGTGTCTAAATGTGGAGAAACACAAAGATTCACAATTAGGGAGATGATTTCGAAAAGAAACCTGACAGTAGTACCTGTTTCATATTTCAAATGTTAACGATATAACTTTACTTCTTTTAGTGTGAATGAATTTCGAAAATTAAAAATATCCTTATCCTTCACATTTCTTTTAATAAAATAGGGACGAATTTCATTAAGGACATTTTCTGAAACTTTACGTAAAAAGGGCAGTGCAAAAATATCAAGTATGAAAGTTTGTCAAGCTGCCTTCGAAAGTATATTCTGGTTCTGACATTAAACAGAAATACAAAAGCTTTCAGTGTAAAACCTTTGGTCTCTAGTTGCCAATGACGGAATGCAAGATTTCTTGACAGATAAAGTAGTGATGTATGGGAGCCCTCTCCACCTTATCGTCTGATCCCCACTTCTATTTAGTTGGCCTATCACAGTGATTGAGAAAGATGTGCCGTCCGCCATAGCTCAATGTTTTGAAGCGAAACGTTTTACAAACGAAAATGTCAACTAATCTGACAGTTGGAAGAGACTTCACTCACAATACAGGGAATCGATACTTTAGAATTCCCACGGAACGTGGGTACGCTGTCCCGTAACCGTATTGAAAGAGATCGTTGCTTGACGGTAAAATTCGTCAAGAGCTTTAGATTATCTACAAAAACGTGCAAACCTTCATGAGAATCGACCTAACGTTTCGAAAAATATTAGTTGCTCCTGCATGACAATGTCTGATTCCTTTTAGAAGTTAATCCCTTCTAGCAACAGAATTAGAATTAACAGAATTAGCTGAAAATGAACTGCTCTGGAATACCCATCCTCCAGCCCAAACATCTTAGCATGTCACTATCACCTGTGCGGTTCTGTTAAGGAAATGTTAATGAGGAAAAGAGCATTTCTTTATTAAAGACCGACTGGTTTAATTTTCGCGCCTTTGCTTCATTACACGAGCATTAGCTTTTTAAGATTCCGGAATAAAAGAATTCACAATTCGATGGATAAAATGTGTAGATGGAGAGAAAGAAAACGCAGAAAGCGCTTTGTTTTGAAAAGATGTTTAGTTTCTGTACTACAAAATGTGTATAATTAGAAAAGAAAGTATCGACGTTTTATGACTAACTCCTAGACGGCACAACCGATGTTAATTATTTTTCAGACAGGTAGATCATGACTCATCTTAGAATCTTTATCAGTTCTATTTGATGGTCGGTTATTAATATGCAGTGACAAGTGTCGCGGCTGTGAACACCTTTCGAAGTGCGCGCCTAGAGGGCAGCGCTCGGCGGCAGTTAAGGGAGTCGGCAGAGGCAGCGGAGCATGGAAAACGCCGCCCAATCCCAAGCGACGAGCTGGCCGGAGAGCCAGCGGCCGGAGTGCGAATCTGCAGCGCCGCCCGCGAAGAGCGGGCGCCGCTCGCCCGGAGGACAGAGCTCTAGAGTTGTGATAATTGGTGTAATAGAGCTAGGAGATTTGTATTGTGATAGAGTTATAATTGGCCCGGCAAGATATTAGGAAATTCTGTGTTGATTAACGGTTAGACCCTGCTTTGTATTTGTACATCTCCTGGCATTTAGATTTCGACTTTGGCTATTGTAATTCGGTACATTCTTTTGGCTTTGGAATTGTACCGTGCGTACTTTCTGTGTTAATAAAAATGTGTTGTTTAAAAGCGTGTGTTATTCCGAACATAACAACAAGGAAGAAAGTCTATTCAAAAGTCAACGATTTTCGAGTTATACATAGCTCCCTATTAAGAGCTCAGGTTTTTATATAATTAGGAATAAAAATATGATATGTATCATGAGGTTCAGATCTGCAGAGTTGACGAGATCTGAGACTTAGAGCTGAAGAGTCAATAGTAAGATCGGTTTACTCAGAAGAAAATATTCTTAAGTCTCTTGGATTTCTATGTCTCACGAATAAGTGCTCATATTTGAATATAAAAAAATAAAATAATCAAATTAGTAAAATATTAGATTCTATTTCAACACTGACCATCTAAAACAATTTTTTAAGAAGGAAAGTCTGGGTCACAATTTAAGGTAGATTTGGCTGATCCCAGCAAAGCGGGCGGGTAGTGCTAGTGTTTTAATAAAATTTTAAAAATTAACGTCGGGTTTTATATGATCCATCCTTAAATCAAAATAATTTGCCAGTGTTAATTAGTATAATCTTTCGAGGAAAATGTAGCAGAGCAGTCAAACCGCATGCAAATTGCAGCAACAAAAATTGTGTTTTATTAGTAATCAAGACTAGACACCATAATTTCGAAAACCTACACCTCTAACTAGGGATAAACAGTGAACTGTCAGTGGCAACGTAACGGGGCGATGCATCGCGCAGCAGGTGAGGCGATTTGCATGTTAATATTCGGGCGTAATTGCACGGATGCCGAGAAGGAACCCGTTCAAGGCCCCTTCACAAGGATTTCTCAGAATCATTTTGAAATGCCGATCGATGGCCTATTAGAAAGTGAATTAGCTCGGCAGCAGAGCAAGTTGTCGTTGTTTATTCAGCAATTACAGCAATATTCGGGGAAAACTGCACGCTATACGAAGAGAAACACGTTTAATTGAGGGTTTCTAGAAGAAAGCAATTTAGTTGCAATACTAGTTTACACTTGTCACATGCTCTGCAGCCGGTTTGCTGTTAGTCAACAAGGTATTCTTGGAAATACGCGATAAAGAATCAAGAGCAGAGTAAAGGTGCTCATGATGCATGTTAATAGTAGTTCTAGATAACATGGTAACTCTTTGACACTAAAGAAGAATTTTTATGATTCATATTCCGCAGTCAGATAACTTTCTTTTTAACAGCTCTCCACATTTGAATTCAGAGAAAGTTTAGCTTGGCGGTGATGCTGAGCGTAATAATAATACTCGAAATTTATAATGTAAAAAATGAAAAATTGTGAACATAATTTGGTAAGGAGATTGTTTTTACTTTTTCCATTAATCAAAAATATAATAAATTTACTTAATGGAGGAAATTAAAATATCAATTTAATACTTGTTCAGGGCCGATGATTCTAAGGTTAACAAAAACCACTTACACAATATTGTTTTTTAAAGCGAAATAATAATGGAAAATTTAGTTAACTTCATATTTTTCAATAATGATACCTATATTCGACTCGTATGTCTTCTTCACCTTTCAGATAACATAAGTCCTTCCGTTAGGCCCAATTACATATACACAATTCACTGTATCCATTCTCCCAAATATTTTAATCCATTTAATTTTTCATAGTACTCTTCTCAATCAATACCCCATCAATTAGACAATGCATCTCTTCCTCAAATGCTCCACATAATTACACCATTACGATTAGTGTGTTCTACTAAGCTTTACGTCCTCACTAAAGAATGTATATTTCCTTTCTGATTGTCGATTTTCGTCCGTCTTCTCAGATCGACAGTCTCCATGACATCAAACATTGCCAACCTGTGATTATCTATTCCAGTAGGCCGTGTCTCTAGTTGTATTGTCTTGACGTCAAATATGAACGAAATACAACTGATACCTAATTACGACTCATTTCAGTAACAAACTTTTTAGGTACTGTACGAAACTGTTGGCAGTTCTCATTTAGTCGTTCGTAAATTTATTGGGTAGTCATAATTTATTTTCAACATTTCGGTCATTATTCTCAAGAACGATGAAATAAATATTTAAATGAATTCCATCTTTTTGTTCGCTGCTGGATAGTTTGTAGTATGTCCAGCGTTGCTTTTTCAAAGTGCACGAAGAAGCTTTTTCAAGTTGAACATCAACTGACGTCAAGCAGAAGAAGTGTGTTCCAAGTTGAAACTAACATTCAGGAAAACCGAATATTCCTTTACTATTTCCTTTACTATTTGATTTACTGCTAAAAATATTTGGAAATTTCTATTTCTGGGGGAAAGATTCTGTTTTCGTCGTACGCTGTTCCAGCAGAATTAAATATAAAAGCAGTAAGTGGTAGTGATAGACAACGGATACTCAAGTAGGCTAAATGAAGAAGAATCTTTGGATCTACTAGTTCGCCATTTGCAATGCGAACATGGACACTTATCTCGTCTTTCAACGAGAATCCTATAACAGGATGAGTATGTTTTCACTCCAGGTCACGTGTAATCGCTGTTTCACGAATAAGTTAAAACCGATAATACCTCTGCTATAATTATCTTAGTGATACGCTATCTCATTCGCGTTCGAGTTTTTCCTGGTCCGCATGGGAATGATACAACTTTCCTCGTTGGTGAGAAGGAAACACCGGATGAAATTTTTCCTTTGACGAAAATAAATCAAATAACATCAAATTTGCATTAGGTTCAGGACACAACACTGAGGACTAAAGGAATTCCACAAAATGTCGAATAGATGTTACATGAATCCTATAATTTTTTTATAATATGAATTCTAAAATTTATCTAAATTCTTGTAATGCTTGTAATTCTCCTTATCACAATATTTGATTTATCATATAATTATTAATAATTTGTACAATCTATGTATAACGTTTTGTAAATCATCTCCAAGAAAATCAACACAAATCCGAAAAAAACAATACGTTTCATATTCGTAGTGCTCACCATTATTATTATTATTATTATTATTATTATTATTATTATTATTATTATTATTATTATTATTATTATTATTATATAAACTACGCTGAATTTGCGGAGGAGTCAAACTACATGGCTCCAGAAGCGAACGATATCTCATTCACTTTCAACATCGTTGGGAAACAGATGAAAACCATGTGGTTGACCATTCTGACCTTGCAGTCAAAATCTGAGGCCAGTACCCACGAATCTAAATTACATGATAAGGAATTAAAGATAGATTTTAAGAAAATTGTCACTATTCATGTAAACTTAATAATAAATTTAAGCAATATTTCAAGAAATATATTTGTAAATGGGGAATAATAGTTTTGGAACCGTCGAATTGTGGAATACTTGGGCAATTGACCCTGATATAAGTATTGCTGCACGTTATTAAATGTAATTGAAATTAAATTAATTTATAACGTATATTTACAATGCAAATAATTTAATCTGTATTTAAATAATAAAAATGAAAAAAAAGGAATTGTTCTTGCGGCATGAAAGAAAGTCGTTTTAGAATCATGAGCAGCGAAAATCAAGCAAATTAATTTCAAACGCTTTTCATAATTCCAGGATTCAAATGTTTTTCTTATTCTTCAACTAATGAACATGGATATCAGAAGTATTATGATATGATAGCTCCGACACCCAATGTAAGTAATGAATTGTTATTTTATGTGTATTTAAAATGTTTGAATGTAGAACAGTCTGGACACAAAAAAGATAAATATGTACAACCATTGCGTTACCTCTAAGAGTATGTGGTATTTAAAAAAATGTTTATATTTTTCATTATTTTCATTTCATGTCTTACCAAATTTAATGTTGCAAATGAAATAATCATGAGCAATCTAAATACAGTCGATACGTAAATACAATACTCCGTTTATTGTGAATTTCTGAGAACTAACATTTTTGGTTCATTATATCAGAGGTTCACTACATCCGATTAGTCAAAATTAAATAGAATTTCTCCACAATGATTGATTTTAAAATAGAGATATAGTAAAATGCATTAACAACACGAATTGAAATTTTCAATGTCATTATTTGACCTTAACAAATCAATTATTTTCATTTGTTTGCTGCGTTCATTTTTCATTAATAATTTCGCTAGACCCTTCTCCAAAGTTCGTGCTCTATCCAAACTTTATTCTTGATTCGCCAATCCTTGATTCTTGATTCGCCGTCGGCCTTCTCTTGCAAAGTAAAGGCTGTCTCTTGCACCTTATGGTTCGTCATTGCTGCTGAGGTCTACGTTCAGGTGTAAGTTAGCACCGTAAACGTTTCTTCCTTTCAGGATGTCCTCGTATGTTCACTGACCGTCCCACACTGCGAAGGGCCTTTTCTTTGCATACATAACATACGAGATCCTTTCGGTAGGGGAATGGCGCAAGGGGCTAATGAAACCGATCGCTTTTCCGCGCGGCGCGGCGCGACGGGGGTTGCCAAGCTGTGGGGCAGTGGCAGTCGCGTGCTTCCTGTTGCCTACGTAGAACATCATGCGCCTTGTCGCGTGGAATATGAAGAAACATGCAGCTTGAAACTCAATCAAGCAGTCGCGTGTCGCCACCAGTTGTAGGCCTTTGTTTCCGCACTCAACCTGAGTGGGGCATGCTCATCAGTAAGGTTCGTCATCATCAGTAAAATTCCATGTCCAATACTTCCACCTCACGGGAGACTTCTTCGATGATGAATTTTGTCCGATGATTTTTTTACAAGCTACCGGACGTTGGAATTTGTGGCACCGGGGCGATATATTTTTTTCCGGGAAGGAAAAAAAGGCGATATATTTTTTTTTCCAGAACGTATTTCTTACGTTCACTGTAGCCGAGGTACAGAGATCACTATAATCGGATCTTCTTGTGCTTATTTGTAATGCAAGTAAAACGGGACCAATAACGTAAGTTCACTGTAACTGAATGTTCACTATATCCGAGTTCACTACAACAGGAATGGATTGTGACAAAAAATCTGCACAACACTTTTCTACTTAAAGCTGGCTCCAGGAGGGATAGATATGCTCACACCCTTCATCGATTACATGAAGGGTTGAAAAAATATTTTAAAAACTTTAAATATACTTCAAAATTGTAAATTATTTTTGAATTTATTTTATTTTTTAAATCATTACAAACATTTAAAACACATTTTAAACAACACTAAATTTAAATTCAAACAATTTCTAATAGATAAGTAGTAGAACTAGAGACATGAATTAAAATATCGTTACATTTTATATTCGAAATATTAATAAATAAATACTCAATTTATCATTAATGTATAAACTCTTATATGAACTATTGGTGCTCCTGAGTGGCACAGACTTTCTTATACTAGTTCGTTTTCTATTCTCCTAGGCGTCTAATACTACAAGGGCTTTTTGCGGCACCAACTGCTCTTCGAGAGTGTACTGAAGAGCACCTTTGCGCACCCTGAACATCCCATAGGCCTACCTAGTCCCGTACCTTCACATATTTGCTCATGGTATTCCTTGGCCCAACCTCGCTGTTTGTATCATTCGAAATATGGGGATACAGTTCAATTAAATATACAGATCTGACAATGTTGCCTGTCTCACCAAGAGTTTATGCAAGGATTACTCTATAGATGAGTTACACGAAGGACTTGGAATCACCCCAAGCCTTAAACACAACTGAAAATATTCACATCTTACGTGGGCTTCGAACCCACAGTCTTTGGTGCATGTACATCTGACACTGCTCATCTGACCATGTCCTTGCCTCACGAAGCCTAAAGTGTAAACGTGTTAAGACTTTATAACATAATTTGATAAAGCAACAATATAAATAAAGCTATTTTTTATGTATTTGCGGCCTTTTTGTGCGATGAAACATTGCATCTATGTATCTGAATCACTTTGACACAATATGTTTCCACAGCAACAATGAAAAACTACTTTAGCATCAAAGTCTTTCACCATAGCACACTGGTTTTTCAAAAATCCATATTCTTTTTAGAATAAGGTAACTAAAAAAATTCGAAAACTTTCGAACTAAATTTTATCAATTTCCATCAGGAGCCTTTTGGGTCCGAAAAATAAAAAAAAAATGCTACAAAATGTAGCCGTTTTTAATCAAACGCAACACAAAAAGTGTCGATTAAAAAGAAGCGATAAGTATACCATCAAGTAAATTGAAAGGTACTCTAAATATTATCTTAACAATTTGTGAAAAGCTTGTATTAAGAAAAATGTGCACTAGTGTATTCGCGCGCTTACTAATTGGCAAATTAAGAGGGAGAAGCCAATTACCGTAACAAGACATTTGGATAAACGATGTGTTTATTTTGAATATCAAATGTAGTATTTGCACATGTCGGCTGCAAAGCACAAAGTTACACATAAATTAATGAATAAGGTAATCCAAGGTAATGAATAAAGCGATTCTGGTGTGGATTTTGCATTTTCTGATGAAATATCGCTAAGACGTAAGTAGTTTAGAAATATATATTGAGACAGCTTTAGAGTGAATGGTTAAGCTATATTTTGCGTTCATTCATTTTAAATAATTCTTGGTTAAACGTTGTGATTTGTGAAGATATTTTTCCTGTCTAAAATGGAACGATTGAGCTCTATTTCGTGATAAGCGTAAGTTATTTCGTGATTTTTCCAAACCAACCGAGTTCTCATCCAGTAAAACTCAATAATGTAAGAATATATCCTGAAGAATTTAACATAAAAGATATGAGGAGAATCAAATTAAGTCGTACGAAAAAAAAACATAGACAATTTTAAATATTGTTTTGTCAAGCATAAAACAATCTTTAAACACTTTTTGGTAGTTATAAAAGAAAACAACGTCATGTCCATTAAAATACAAGATACTTGCTGCAGCTATATTAACATTTACTTGTTTTAAAAGTCACAGAAAGCTAAATATGTGTTTTTAATAACCTATGCTACTCTTCAGGAACAATTTTACAGACCTTAAGTGCCAGGGAAGCAGTAAAATGAAATATGACAGTTCAAGAAAACTGGACGATTGCTTGGAGCCCCCCAGGTTTTCTTAATGCAATATGTTCTAAAACACTAGCTCTTTAAATTAGGTAATAGTTCTCGTCTGGCAGCGGAGGTGAACGGTCGTGGCCGCTGCTCCGCAGTGCTTACCTTGTTCGTGTCGCTACGGGCAGATGATAACCGAGATCAGATTGAACGAAGTGTCTAGTTAGTTACTGCATTTAGTGTGTGTGTGTGTGTGTGTGTGTGTGTGTGTGTGTGTATGTGTGTGAATAATTTCGGTGTAGTTTTTCAGAAAGTGCCCGGAAATTTAACCTATTTACTGCAAGTTTCTGAATTATTGCTGTCTGTGTAAAGAATTTTGATTTTAATACAAACAAGTGTTATTATATTAACCACTAAACATTATTTGTGTCAGAATAGGACGTCTCCTGAAAGTGTTCTGTGAAACATTAGTGCAAGTAAAATATCATGCTCTGACCTCGAACAGAGCATAGCAGCAGCAATGGAAGCCTTGAACGGAACCTCGCTGATACCGAACCGTTTATATGAGTATCAACAAAGTGTTACTGAACAACAATAGCAACAATTGCAAGAACAGCAACAACAGCTACAGTTACAACAGCAACAGCTAGATCGACTACAGCAACTCCTGACGCAGCAACCACAGTTTCCGTTATTAAGAAACACTACAGATATGGATTGTCAGAAGGCCGACCGTTTGGCACACCAAACTAGTAGTCAAGTAGACGAATCAACAATGTCATCTGTTGAAGGAACGTACGATAACACTCCGGAGTGGCTCAAAAGAAATGTTCTGAAAAGCGCCTCCAACTCTTCAATGAAAAGTTGCATGTATGACTAAGTTTTTAAATTGCAGAAATTGGTTGGAAAGAGGTTGGGGAAAAACCACAAGGCTATCCCAGACTCAAGAGATTGGGAAACTAATAAGTACGAGAAAACATTTGCCATTCAGTAGCAGCACTAGTCCTACTTTCAGTACCAACTCTAAACAAACGCCACCGCTTCTACGACGCTACTGGGGAACACTTACCATTGTGGTGAAGCGTAGAAGTGAAAGTACTTTCGACCCCAAAGTCGGAGCAATGGGTGAAACGTTTTTTCTCCTGTATAGTCTACAGCTAAATGGTCTGCCCCGCTCTGCGATGTTCGCCAGCTTTCTTTTCCTCCTTCCCCCATTCCCACGCGCTAAATCACATGGATACAACATTGAACAGTTCTAAACATAATTTTTGGTTCGAATGTGTATATGGATGAGTCGGTAATTCAAAAGCATTACCACCCCACACAAATATTTTTTAAACTCCAAAAGTTCGGAGAGAACGGATCTCGCAATAACCGTAAGTTTGAATATCAACCAAAATTCACAACATTGGATAATATTATGTTTTGCGAGTTTTTCTATTCGATCCATTACATATTTAGTTTTAGTTTATCAGTGAATTTATTTTATCAAATGAAATTACTGCAGCATAAACATTAACATTACGTGAATTCTTTTTAAAAATTTAATTTTCAGTCCAATCTTTAATGATATACTTGTTACTAAAATTGAAGTGCTTCTTAAAACAATTGTATGTGTAAAGATTGTGCTGAAAAGTAAGGCATTGATATGCAAAATGTAAAAACTATTTTGTTTTTCTCCAATCATGTCCCTCTCACATTTTGTGATAGTATCCTATGCAAGTTTACCAGTTTTGACGAAGTGCACACAAAGAATTTGTCATCTACAGTATTACACAACGTAGTGATTCGCGGCCTCCGGTCCAGCTTTGCCATCAAAGCTAAACAAAAACACGATTTTCCTGGAATTCAGAGTGTTGTTTTCTTCCCAGAAAAGAAACGACTGCTGTTAAAATGCACGATTCGCGTTTTCGAAAAATTCTTTGTGTTGAAGGAAACCACCGGGCGAACTTTTTCTCCATTCATAAATATGCACGTCCTTTTTCCTTCTCGAGCGTTCTGGGGACCGGAGGAGACCGGCCCGATCCAGAAAAGCAAATAATGAGCCGCTGCCGCCCGTTTCCACCTCCACTTCCGCTCCTGCCCTCGCCGCCGCGCATCCATTCCCGCCTTCCCTCCCGCACCACCGCCCTCGCTGCCACCTTAGCCGTTGTCGTTCCCGCCGCCCAAGTCCCACCTTCTTCATCTAAGCTGCTTCCTTTACCACCATCTCCCCCTTCAACCGCGCCGCCACCACGTGCCCCGCTTCTCTGGTCTTAACTTCACCTCCGCTGCCGTTACCACTGCATTTAGCATCCATCACCACCTTTGTTCCCGCCGACGTCACCACGATGCCACCGCCTATGCACCCATCGAACAAGCTGTCGACACCATCCTACTTAGTCTCCTACGTAGCCTCCGTCAACTTAGTGACTCCATCACCTCCACTACCCTTGCTGCAATGCCTCCACCCTCCAACTTCACCTCTGCTGCCTCCACAGCCGCCGTCCTAACGCCAGCCGCCTCCGCAGCTACTTCTGTCACCGCCTCCGCCATCAACATCACCGCCACCGCAAACTACAAAACTAAAATCACCATCGCCTCCATTACCACCGCCAACGCCAACGCCACTACCGCTACCGTCTCCATCCCCACCTTCACCTCCCCTTTTTCCACCTCCTCTGCTGCCGCTGCCAGCTTCGCAGCATATCACGACCACTTTCTCCTTGGCCGCCTTCACCACAACGTCCGCCCCACCGCACCGTCCGCGTCCATTGCCATCTTCGCTTCCGCTGCTGCCCTCATCACCTAACCCTCGCCCACGTCTCAGCGGCCGTCACCGCCCACACACTGTTGCTGCCTCTGCTTCTACCTCCGTCTTCACCTCCTCCTCTGTCAGGTTTCCGGCATACGCAACCCCTTCTGCCTTCGCCGCCCTCACCTCCACACCGCATCCATTTCCACATTCGCGCCCGCCGCCGTCATCTCCGCCGCAACCCTCACTATAACCCGTCACCACTGTTGCTGCCTCTGCTTCCACATCCATCTTCACCCCTGCCACCGTCTCCACCCACCCACCTACCCACCCCGCCCGCGTTCGAATATTAAAGAGCTTCGGCGGCCTTTCTTCGGCGCGAGCCTTCACGGAACCCGCAGCCGCGCGGCGCGGCGCTCGCCCATTGTGGGCCGATTCCAAAGCTGCCGCCGCCGAGGAGCTCAGGTCCACCCGAAAAAGCAGTCGGGGCGCTTCACAGTCGCTTTTTGTGGGCGGGGCCGCGGCTGAGGGCCCTCAATTGCTCCGTTAACCTCGTGGATCGAAACTCTCCGCGCAACGCAGGGATTTATAATGCAGTAAAAAGCGGGACAGTGCTGCCCTGTTTATAAACAATTCCCCAAAGGTCACTCCCGGCGAACGCTTACAGAATTTTGTTTCACAGCGATTATTTCAGACGCAACCCATCGACCCAGCTAGCGGGACAATATTTAGTTTTCGTTGAATCAATAATAGCTAAAAATATTATCGTAACCTTTTTCCTGGCGCCCATGTTAACATAAATTCAGAAACAAGTTGAAGAAACGCCCAATAATTGTGAGCAGTTTGTGGGCATGTTTCAATACATATTTCAATATACTTCACATATACTTTATTAATGTGATCTTCATATCAAATACCTTATGGATGTGAAATATTGATTTCTTTAAAGGGAATGTTGTTTGTCCGGGAGGTTGTGTTTCCACATGTCAGCCGTTCACTCCAGCTGCGGAGCCCTACGTCTTCAATTACTTTAAATATGCCTCCTGAATTTCAAATGCAATATACGAATTTGTTAACCACAAACGTATGTACATTTCTGACTGGTAAATTTGAGAAACAGTAATTGTGAAGAATTGTGAAGTAATTGTACTGAAACAGTAATTGTGTTACAGTATTTAATGTACTTTATTGATATTTAAATGTATTTAATGATTTACTTTACGTATTTAAAGTTCACTTGTAAAAATGCATTGAACTTTCGATAAAGGTACGCATCAACGACGATGCGAGAGATACATTCTAGCACTAATGTGTGATCAGCTTATTCGTATGACTGTAATGAGAATCAATAAACCCTTTTTCGCAAACCAAAAAAGCATTGTTTGAAAAACGAGTAACACTACTATTTAAGTATGACGTTCAAATAAAATAGAAAACGAATGTGGTAGTAGCAATCAGAATACAAAAAATAAAAAAACCTAACCGACAAAAACTAAACAGTTTCACCAAATACGAAACCACACCAACAATCATAAAAAGTATTGTAAGAAACAATCACGAATATTCACGAGACAAGTCCACTTTCCATCGATAGAGATTTGTTTGAACCCTGCAAATATCGTAATACATGCCCTCACTATGTATTAAAAGCTAACGAAAAGTGATGGTTTTGTAAAAGTTTTGTAAAAGTTCCATCGACACAACACCAAAAAATGTGCTTCTACTAGAAAAGGAATTATCCCGCTGGTGTGCAGAACGTATTTAGTTGCACGTTATGAAATAAGTAGCAGGCGCACACGCAACCCACCACACATGGCTCCAAGTCACGTTACTATCGCGGAAGATTCTGAAATGATAAGTCCTGAGAGCTTAAAAGTCGGTTTCCGTGTCTCTTACCGGACACGGACAATGTTTTTTATGTCGTAATCAACAAAGTAATTTTTGGATATTCTATTACCTTATTTGAGGGTACCATTACTCCGTAGCATTAAAGTTAAAAAACGTTGGAACTTAGATTTCCATGTGAAGCCATTTTCATTTTTAAAACAATGATTTAAAAAGTGCGGAATGTTCCCTTGAGTCCAACCAGTGGTAACGACGCACCATGCCGTCATTCCTAAAACTCTTAAGTCTTTTCGTCATATTTTGTAATTATCAGTCGATCTAGTTATATTCTTTTTGGAGTTTTCTGATGCAGAAGCCTATTCCAGCGTTGGTCATAATACCTCATGCACGAGTGCACACGCTGGCTATCCACTGCACACCTGCTGCGGAAGCCGACCTTGTGAAAGGCGGTGAGTCAAAAGGCGGTTATTGCAAGGTGTCTGGACGAGGAGACGGAGAGAGGTCTGAGATGTATAATTAGAAATCAAACATTTATATTCCCAAAATAAATTTCAATAAATTGTACCCAGTGAAACTTAATGGCCGACTAAAAGATTGAAGATTCACTGATGATCAAATGATGATGATGAGTGCCATACTCATTTCTCATTGAATGCAAAATCACGAAGTTCGCGCCTAGATGATTATGCTTTCCCAGGGAAGTGCCCAAAATTATGGTTTGCAGTTGCCTTCCACTGCCTGCAGAATGGTAGGAGTGACGAGTGAGGGGTGAATGATCATGAATGAATGATTAGGAGCGGTTGGCATGAGAGAGGATAGGATACATAACAGAATGTGAAACCAACCACATAGTGAGAATGCTCATTATTACGTAGGATTCAAATCCACAAACTTCAGCGGCTCTGCGTATTTGGTTGCTGCTTCAAACCTGTGATACCGAGTTTGGCCCCTATTCGGGTATGAACTACTTAACCTGAAATCGCAAGAATGATTGATGATCCCTTAGGGCCCATTTGCCCTGGCTGCTCCGTTAGAGTATTATCTAATTTGACCGCTCGTGAATGAGTGTGCCGATAATGAGACAATCAGGACCAAATAAGACGGGAATTAAAATTTAATACACTAAGAAAAGACGTTTTATTTTATTTTATTTTGGTCAGGTCTTTCATTTGAAAACAAGATTGATCACATCGCCCAGACTTCCTCACCGTTCAGCGTATATTCATCACTGCGATTCTGATCAGAACATACAACGAATGCTTGTCGCACAACCACCTCATGAGCTCTCAGGCCGACGCCATTGCATGCGGTTTCTTTCACCTGGTCACCGCTACCCAGGCGCTTTTGATTGATTGAATGGTGATTCCACGTCAATTGCCAAAGTCATTAGTCCCGTAAGTGAAGTGCATGTTTTCTCAGGAGTCACGTTGAGTCATATCGTCCTAGTGTTTTGTTCACTTTACACTACCCAGCTTGTTTACGTGACCAGTGCTTTCTTGCGTTATGTGTAACGCAAAAAAGGAACACTTTCCAGTTAATAAAGAGGGAAGGTAATGCAAGAAGTTTCCACGCATGAGTGTGGAAAAATATATGCAATACGCTTTGCGAGACTGCAGAAAAATGAAACTATAAATTATACAGAGAACGTTTGATATTAGAAAATAAACTTCTAGGAACTTCAGCAATTCCACGTTCCTTAAAAAAAAATCATTGAGAATTACAAACGTTTATTATAAGAATATTTGGCAATATTTTCTTCCCATATCACTCCAATTACTCTAGAACAATCGACAACACAGGATGAACTACAAAATTACGTGAACAAATTTCTGAAATCAAATCAGGCCTATAGGAAAATTTTCTTTCGGAGGGAGCTTCGTCAACGAGCTTTCAAGGCGAAGCTGACTGAGACCTTTTCCATCACATTTCAGGAGTCTCAGGAAATTCTGTTGTACTTCATTCTGGTTGTAATTATTGATGACATTTACTTACACTTGGTGTAAAGTTAGCTAATTTTGCAATTGTGAAGTGATTTAACCGTATCGGAAGTTTAGGTAATATTACTTTTCATTATAGGAGGAACTTTAGCTCCCAACACCTCTCCCTGGCTAGGTGCACGAGTCAAAATTGCGACCGCTACGAAATTTCAATTTATTTCCCTTACCATCCTACAAACATATTCGTCATTCCTTTCCTCCCCGCATTTCACAATACTGACCTACACATACGAGTATTGGAGTTTGAATTATATACCTATAGGTATACCTACCTCCTCTAGGTAGGTATAGGTATACCTATAGGTTTACCTACCTCTTTTTCTTCTCTACTTCGGGTATACCAACTCGAAACACATAGCACCCCTGGAGTCGCGCAGCTTTATCGCTAAATCCAGTCTCGAGTGATTCTCCAAAATTTTGGTTGAACGATGGTGCTTGTGAGCAGAGTATAATCCTGGGCCTGAGGGATGAGAGTGCGCAGTTCGCAGTCCCTTGTTTACGATCCAACGGCATTCTCCCGGAATTGGTCGGAGGAAACCATAGAAGTGGCATCACAAAAGTCAGCCTCAAGAATTTTCATTCAGACAACCTGCTTCGATCACGCTTTTTAGTACCTTCTTTTGAACGAAGTTTTAATTCCGAGCTAGCAACTGTATTCACCATTATTTAGCAAGTTATTATTTTATCCATTCCACAATGCTGTAAAGCAGTGATTCAAGGTTGCCTATTGGGGCAGTATTAGGACTCGCACTATTTTGACACGCCAGGTGCTTGTCAGCACAACCCATGGCGTGAAAGGAAATGATCAGATTTCCTATGGTAATGGCGCTGTCGAAACCTACAGTAACGTTTTCGACCATTAGTATTAAATATTTTGATCTTGTGAATAAGAGAAGGTTTACACAAATATAAAACTAAAATTGTTAATAAACAGAACTACAACCAAAATTTTAATTAGTTTTTCTAATCCCTCTCTAACAATATCTCACGTGTATATTCCTGAGCTGCTTTCACTACTGGTCTCTGTGATGAAGTGGTCAACAGCTTGGAATGGAGATTTCACTGAGCCACCACACGAGCCCTTGAGACTCACTGATGGCAACTACTCACGGCTGCAACGCTTATATCGAGGTGATTCCTTACACGTACAATAAGTTGTTTTTGTAACAATGAGGAACAACTTATGCATATCATTTTTCGACAGAGACTACTTCACGTTCAATACAAGTGTTCCAACGCTTCGGAAGTATGTAGATACCACGATGAAAGAAATATTTTGGGCGTGACTGTAGCCAGTCGCGACCCACGGTATTCACCTCTTCGTCACTTCTGAAATACTGCCCCCCCCTTTGCTTCTTTGAGTGCACCGAACACATAAAATTCACTAAGAACTATGTCTGGTAAATAAGATAGCTGAATAAGACATTCAAATTTTATACCTTGGATAATCTGAAATGTCAAACGGGCTATCTGCGGTCGGGCGTTGCCATGCTGTAACAATACTCAAGTCAGAAGTTCATGTCGTTTACTGTTAATTGCAGGACGAAGGTGAGATGTCAGCCTTTCTGCATAAGAATGCCTGGTTACTGTCAATCCCTTTTCATGTAAAATGTTCCAAAATTACTTCTGTATCCTAGAAAAGAGTGAGCTTGTTGCAGAACAAGAAAACAATGCGATCAAGAAATGAATAAACCCGACAAATGTGTGCATTACTAAACATCATTGGTATTCCCTCGAGCTTTATCTGACTTGTATCATTGCATATCAAGTTTCTTGAGTAATTCTAGTGCTCACGAAAAGGTCGTTTCACGAGCAAGGCTTTCCAATTACGAGCATGTTCTCGCGGGAGTTTTATTGGTTCGTGCCGCGGGCGTCCTTGCCTAGACTGGTGGGATTCCCCGCCTTCACTCTCCTTCCTCTGTGAACGACGCCCACGTTCGAAACCAGAAAACCAGAAATTTATCTAGGTACAGTGGCAATGAGTTTCCGTCCCTGTCTGGTAGTCACAATTAGATTTGATATTATACGGGCTGCGTTTAAATTACGAAAACAATTAAGAGGTGTTAGAGGTCCTTTAAATCTTACGACTTTTATGAGGAGGTACGGGTTGACAGATAATGTTACATAAAGAATTTGATAAATTTATTTGATTAACACCGCGGTCATGTTATCTGTGTAAGAGTTCTGAATGTTATAAAAGTTCTATCCAATATAATAAAAATTTCAATAAAAGCTATTCGAACGGCATATTGAGAAACAGCTTATAACAGATGTTCCAGAAGGAAACGTTCAAATCTGCTTCAAAGAGGATAATGTGAGGCAGTTTGAGTCACAAACACTGAAGATGGCGCATTAATAAGATATTTATTAATACATTTTTCATTACTAGAAAATAAATTAGAACATTTCCGCAATTACATTAGTACAAAACAAGGAGGTCGATGTTGAAAGGTGACACAAAACAATACGTTATGTACTGGTCCAAAATATCAGTTAATAAGAATGCACAAAGTGGTTCATTACATGACCGTAATATTGTAAATATTAGCAGCTTCAGTGCGTTCTGAATACGTTGTAGGGTTAATCATTTGCGCTTCTTTCAAATAGGATATTTATTAAATTATTGTTTCTTTAATTCAGAAAAATGTATGCACGTGACTCTAATTCTTGAACTAATATATGGTTGCCTCCCATTAATAGATGCTCACCTTTTTACATTTGGTATGAAAGTTCACGTCCTTGACCAGTTCATTCAGAGTTGCATTTCATTCTCATAAATTAGTCTACATAATGTGCGGCGTATCACCGTATCAACAATATGACATAGTGAATGTTCCATTCCAGACGCATATCATTTACGCATATCATTTAAGTCGATCAACAGGTGAAACTAGAAAATTTACAACGCGTCAAGAAATTTGCGTTTTCAATCTATAGACCATATCACTTCTTTCGAGTTGATACATTGCACAAGTAATGATTCCTACAGTTTTACCTACAAGATACAACATATATATTCCATTAAACTACACTTCAGCTTCGTCGTGCGAGTTGATGGGATGGAGTGCTAGAAATCTCCTCCTCCTAGAAAAATTGATGCTCTCAGCTGAAAAAGTATATTAATAAGTCCCTATCTTGAAACGCAATTAATCCATATCTAAGAGCCTCATTTACAATTTGTGTATTTTGAAATGTTCAAATGAAGGACATTGGAAAAGAAAGCTTTCTCTATGGCATTATAAGAACTTCTTCAGATTGTGTTGCTTAAGCAAAGATGTCTTCGTTTCACTCAACAGTTAGTCGATTCGCCCCTCTTCTGGACAAAATAACCACTTCGCACCCTGCTAAAACTTCATTCCGATTCTTCACAGCACTCAGCAGCCTCCACGGCTCGGCAAAACTAGCGAAAATCGCAGCGCGGGGAGGTCGAATATCACTTGCGCGCAGCTTCTCAGAAGAAATGAGCGCGTCCGTCGTGACTCCTTTGGCATTCCGTGCGCGTAGCCCCAGCCATGGCCGGCACCGCTGGCTGTGGGTACTGCCTCAGTGGGCGGACAGCCAGCGCTACGGGGAACCCATTCACCCGCGCGATGCCCGTGGCCCACGGGGCGGCCCCGCCCGCGTGCACCTGCTTCACAACCCACAGAAAGGCTCCGCAAAATCTCCTTTGGCAAGCTGTCAAATCTGTCGTCACGGGGGAAACGTTTTAAGTCAAAAATCTTAGTTGGGAGAAAACGAGGGTTAGATTATTGAGCAGATTATTATTATCATCATTATCATTCTTTTAAGCGTCTCCTCTTCTGTTTATGAAAAAAATTATAATTTGCCTCAACTTCAAGTAGGAATTGCGCAAAAAATAATAGTTTTTTCTAAAAACTGTGCATGATCTAAACGAACTGATTTTTACAACAGATTTTGTTTAAGAGAAAAATATATATCTTCAATATTGTACTTTTGCGATGTTAATTTTTTCCAATTTTGGAAAATACAGAGTTCGCCGAAAGAGTGACCAGCACCATTCTTTTACCGTCTTTTGATACATATGATTTCATACATACGAGGAGAAAATTAGAAGAAAAAATGGAGCAGTGTTTGAGAAAATAATTAATTAAAAATTGCCTATATTTCATGCAAAATTCCGCGAAAACTACCCTTAAGGTAATGGGAAGTTTTCGAAATTATTTCAAGATGTCTTTCAGCAACATATTTTATTAAGGAAAAAATCTCTATTTTCAATATTGTAGGAATAATACAACAGACGGCCTGAATAACCGAGGTTGCTAAGGCTAAAGAGACGTAGCTGCCTCGTGCCTGAGGGGTCGCGGGCTCGAATCTTGCTCGGGGCATAGATGTTTGTGTGAGTCCGTATACCGTTACCATTATCTCCAGTGTTATTTACTGTGATTGCTGTATGACCTTAGTTGAAAAACGACTTAAAAAAGTAAGAAAAGTAAAACAAAAGTACTGAGGTGACATGGAGTGAAGTGCAAAACGACAATAAGCAATAACGTACGCAAAATTGATGCAATAGATCTGTTGCTGTGGTTCCCACTTGCTTTTATTTATTTTGCTTACTAATAATTATTTGTTATGTTGTATATTATTATAATTATTGTTGTATTATTACAGTATTGTTATTGTATTATTATTATTATTATCATCAAATTCTACCATCAGTTTTTGTAACAATTTGCAGAATAAATGTATTATCTTTATTTATAATAATAATAATAATAATAATAATAATAATAATAATAATAATAATAATAATAATAATAATAATACAATAGTGACTCAACGGCCATGTTACATGTTCCAAAACTTCTCGCGACTTCCTTAAGGATTAATTCGTAGCTTCCTCTGCTCTTCGCCGCTTGCGCACGCCTGATCCGCCACCCACGGTTCGGGGCCACCTTGCAGGACGCGCGCGGGTGCGAAGCTTCATCAGCCGCCGCCGCTTCCGGGTGGCGCGAGGCGCGGGTGCAGCAGCCCTGGGCCTTACGCGCGCGACCTTACATTAACCCGCGCCTCGGCCCCGGATAACGCAGCACACGATTTATGAACCTCTTCGCTTAATGACCTTGATTTATGGTCGCGGTGACAGCGCTCGGGAACCGGTTGGGGCGACTCCACAGCGCATCCGATGCTGCCGTCAACATTAGCAGGTCTTGGTGACTGGAAGACAAGCGGTTCTGCGTCGAAGATTTCTAGATTTGTTTTGTGAACATAAACACATTCCGGACGTAATATGTTTAAGATGCGCGGTAGGGTCCGGTCCGAGTGGCTTGCAAGTCTCTGAAGAGAGGCTTGCTGGCCGCATATCCGTCGCCATCGCGTTTCCCCAACAGGGAAACCACCTGTGGGGATAATGCTGTAGCGACATGTTTACAACCGCTACAAAGGAGGCTTCCTGGACTTGCTTGCGAGTGAATGAGACCCTTAAGAGTTGGTAGCTTATGCTTCCTTGAAATCACAATTAATATTTAGGAAAATCTAAAAACATGCATTGTTTAAATTACATTTACTCTATCTAAAGATTGTATTTTCAAGCTTTAATGACCGAAAATGCATTTTTAACACGTCCCATTTTTTACTCAACGTTCAAGTTATGAAAATGATTAAGTAAAATTCAAAAATGTGGTTTTATACTAGATATCATTCTATTTAAGACACTTCACTCTATCTCACAAAGTCCGTTATTGGGAATCTCACGAGTCAAAGATTTCTGGGTCTTATGTCACATTTGCAGAAATACTATTTTCTGATCATAATTCAGTATTCATTGAGGTAAAGTCATTTCCACAGATTTTTCTTGGAAGTATTTATGACTACACATTCATGCGAAGGAATAAAAGAGCACCTTTTTACATTTCGCATTTGCCATATTAGTGTTTTGTATAGTATTAATGTTCATGATATGATACCAGTTGGGGGTAGTAGTAGTAGTCAAAACACGAGCCCACCAAAATATTGTAGTTTAAAACAAGTGGGCGTAAACCAGCAAAACCGCCGTAACTACTTTTTTTTAACAATTTGAAGTAGTATTAAGTATATAAGATTTCAGTGCTCCTCCAAAACGCTCACAAAAGAACTCGAGTTCCAGTTAGTCCCCAAAAAAAAGATGGAGAGATGATTTCTTTCGTGACGTAATAGGCCCATTGGCTATCTTGAAGAAGAAGAAGAAGACGAGGAGGAAGAAGATAGAAGAAGAGGACGAGGAGGAAGAGGAACAAGAAGATAGAAGAAGAAGAGGAGAAGGAAGAAGAAGAGGAAGATCATGATGTTGATTTGAGTAAGTTCCTGCACTCTAGGTTCGTCCAAATGTTAGCGGCTTGCGTATCATCTGCCAGAGCCGGCGACATGCTTGGCCTTCGCCCAAGCTCCCATGCCCCCAGATGCCTTCCCCACCTTCTCACTTTGCAATGCTGTCCACTCGGAGTCATTCAGCGACTTGGGGCAGCCGCCTCAGCATACGAATGCGGCGACGAGCAGCCTCAACGCGCCGCTCATTACCATACGCGCGTCGCTCCGCCAAGATCGGTCCGAATGAATTTCTACACGTGTCAACATGATCCGTGCTTGACAACTGGTACGTCAAACTTGACATGGAGAATTGAGTAGAAGTATTCAATTATTCCCAGACTCTTAGCAAATATTTAAATGAAGAAATGCATTTCAATGAGAATAAACACCTTAAAAATGAGTTAAGTAAATTCTGATATCATATAATGCCATTATATTTGCAAAATTTCATATATTATTATAAATATTGGATATATGATGAAGAAACTTCTCAATTTCCACGATGGGGTGTATTCTCTTCGAAACGTACTCATGTACTCACAAACGTACTCACAAATTTAATAAAATATAATTTAATAATAATAATAATAATAATAATAATAATAATAATAATAATAATAATAATAATAATAATAATAATTCTAATTTGAATGAAGATGCCCCAATAGCTAGGAAAGATGAGTTTGAAATGATAGTCAAAGAAACTCTAGACAGTATTCCTAAGTCCCATGAAATAATATTTGCAGGAGACTTTAACGGTAGAGTTGGAAGGGAAAAGAACCACAACATTGTGGGTCAATATGGAGAGGAGACACGCAATGACAACGGTAAGCGACTTATTAATATTTGCGAAGAGTATGAGATGAAAATTAACAACACTTTCTTCCAACATAAGGATATTCACAAGTACACCTGGTACCAACATACAAAGAAACTAAAATCTATAATAGACTTCTGTATAACCAAACAAAAGACTTTACTCAAAATACAAGATGTTAGAGTGAAACGTGGAGCCCAATGTAGCGACCATTGTTTGGTAATTGCTAAAATATACATTCCATTTACTTCAAATAGCGCGGATAAAGAAGATAAAGATGGATTTGTCATGAAACCTACCAAATACAAATTAAGCAGTCTCTTTCATGAAAGTACAGCATATCTTTACAGAAAAAGACTTGAAGTTAAACTATTGGTAAAGCACAGGCCAATAGAAAAAGAATATGAACACATAAAAGAATGCATTCACCAAGCCGCAGAGGAGGCTTTAGGTACTTGTAAATTAAAACCGAAACACTACTGGTGGGACACAAGTCTAGAAGAAAAGATTAAAAGGAAAAGAGAGCTGTATTTAAAATGGCTTAGTGACAAGAAAAATGAAACTAGTTTACAGTACAAAACAATAAGTAGAGAAGTCAAACAAGACGTGTTATCAAGGAAGAATAAATTGTGGCTGGATAAATGCGATTATATAGAACAATTCATAGGAGGAGCACAGAGTTCAGAAGCCTGGATATTAATTAAATCTATTAAAACAAATGACAAAAACAATATTGCATTATCAAACATCATCATCAATAAATGGAAAGAGTACTTTGGAAGACTGCTGCTAGAAAACAGAAACTTCCAGTCAAACAAGGAAGTGAAATTTGAGGAAAGGGTAGATCTGACAATTGAAGATTTAGAAAAAGCGCTTAAGACCATGAAATCTAATAAGTCATCTGGACCAGGAGATATTCCGGCAGAACTACTGAAATACGGTCCTTATAAACTGCACCAAATGTTCAAACACATATTTTCAAGGTGCATAAATGGAGAAGATCCTCCCCAGGAGTGGCGAACATCTTACCTAACACCGATCCATAAGAAAGGATCTAGAGACAACGAAACGAACTACAGAGGAATAGCAGTTATTGGATCTATAGGTAGACTGTATAGTAAAATAATCCGAAATAAAATAGAAGAAGAGATAAAAGGTAAAATCGGAGAGGAACAATGTAGTTTTACTGCCGGTAGGTCGGTCATAGACAATATATTTACATTGAAACAGCTTATAGAAAAGAGAACAAGGAGAGGTAGGGAAGTTCATCTGGGTTTCATTGATCTTCAGAAGGCGTATGACAATGTACCAGTCGCTAGAGTATGGGAAGAAATGAAGGGACTTAAAATCAATGAGAATTTAATTGGAGCCATACAGAATCTATATAAGAACAACACCTCTCAGATTAAGATCTACAGCAGGCTCTCGGATCCATTCCCGGTCAGTAAAGGTCTTCGTCAGGGCTGCTGTCTTTCCCCAACACTGTTTAAAGTCTATCTGCATCAAATTTTACAGCAGTGGGAGAAACAATGCAGAATAATGGGAATGACAATCGGAGAGGATAAATTATATACATTATATTTTGTCGATGACCAGGTAGTAATTGCAGAAGATGCGGACGATTTGAGTTTCATGATCCGTAAACTCAATGAACATTTTTTAAAAGCAGGACTTACTATCAACATGAACAAATCTGAATACCTGGCAGTTGGTAACAATGAGATTGAAGATCTTCTTCTGGAAAACGGGGAAAAAATGAAAGGAGTAAACAAATATAAATATTTGGGTGTACTCTTTAACAAATAGGGTAATAGTCAAGAAGAAATTGAGAGACGAATAAGCTTGGGGAGAAACGTGACACGAAGTATAAACTCTGTGTTATGGAACAAAACCATCACTAATACTACTAAAAGACGTCTTTTCTCCACACTAGTGAAGAGTGTTACAACGTACGGTTCAGAAGTTTGGGAAGTTGATAAAAGAACAAGAAAGAAGCTGTTGGCCCTTGAAATGGACTACTGGCGTCGAAGTTGCTGTTACAGTAGACGTGACAAAATCAGGAACGAAGAAATAAGAAAGAAAATGGATGTAAAGAAATCTATCCTTGATGAAATAGAGAAAAAACAAATCGTTTGGTATGGTCACGTTATGCGAATGACAGACGAAAGGTGGCCAAAACGAGTCCTGCAATGGGTACCGACAGAAAGACAGAAGAGAGGAAGACCCAGACTTGCATGGCAGCAGGGAGTGCGAGAGGCTATGGTGGCAAGAGAAATGAAGGAAGATCTATGGTCAAATAGAGAGGCATGGAGACTGAGAGCGGAGACACGGCGACAGCTGTAGAGCAACTCCGTATTATATATATATAATAATTCTAACACCTTTAATTGTGTTAAAGAAAAAATTAAGAGTTGCAAAAGTATAATAACAGAATTCGGTTAGTGTGAAAGCTACAAATTTTACATTATAAATGTTACTTTGAAAAAGAAAGATAAAACAAAAATTTATTAAAAATTTATGTCAACATTTTTTCAGTTTTATATCGATGCCAACATTGTAAAGGAAAGGTTGCGACCCGAGGCCGATGGGCAGAACGTCGCAATCCTACGAGTGAAATAAAATAACTTTCATCACTTGTGCCATACATTATTTTTAGACAGTCTTGTGGACTTTCATTTTACTTTAATTCAAGTCGGACTTTGATTTTACTTCAATTCATACAAAACTCTTAATGATGTATTAAGGTCAGTAGCAGCTGTTGTTGATCAGGCCAAAATATTTTGTTCCATTTGTTGCATTCATAGAATGATCTGAACATTTGAGCATCGTCTCACTTTTAGCACCAGTGTTACAATTGAACTTTTAGCACTCTGTGCACGCTGAAAGAACAACTTATACTAATGGCTGTTTAAAAAAATTAAAACCTCTCACAAATTATTCAAGGGGGAACATCAGATTTATTAAAATTATAAGCACCACACCAGCAAAAACCAACAATTGCTCCATTACTGACATATCCCCAAGAATTTCGTGACATACATAAATCCTTAAGTAAGTCTTTTGAACTGTGAAATATTGTCCGAGAAAAATTCTTTGGGAAGAAGTGAAGCCATGGGTTCTGAACTATAAACACCGTTGGGAAATGAAATATATATATATATATATATATATATATATATATATATATATATATATAAACACTTCAATTTCGCTTAGTCAAGTCTAAAATTCACCAGTTGCTTTTGCCATTCGAGAAATGTACTCCAAGTTATATTTAATCTGTCGGTCCGGGTGGCTTAGGGTAAGCGGATAATGAGTTGAGGGAATGTCTCATTTTCAAAAATAGGGGTGGATTCAAATTCCGTACGGTGCTGTGACGTTTGGCTAGTATATTTTGTGACTGCTAGTGAGCCAAGGTATTTAGGTATTTAGCCTCCAGTCGAGGACTTCCAATGAGAGTCAATGGCGAGCGCTATGGTCCGAATAATACCTGTTAGAGAGTGTCACGGGCAACTGGAGAGTTGGAAAAAGAAAGAAAAAAGAATTACGTCAGTCTTCGCTTTTAGTGACAGTAATTCCAAATCTATGTTTTTAGAGCGAAGCCTTATTTCTTCATCTCCCTTTATTTGGTCCATGCTTGCCATGTAAAAGATATTTACAAAATAAGTATTGCAAGATATTTAAAACTTAAGACTGGAGAATTATTACACTAGGCTGTTTGGCAGAGTTTGATAACGAATCAAAATGTTACAACATGAATATTGTATTACGTTTTATCCACTTTGTAAACTTTTATAATATATTACATTTATTCTGCAACTCATTCCCATAAATATTATTCTAATAAATATGACACACTAATGTTAATTGTAGTTAATAAGAGGCTATGGGTTAATAAAACACTTGTTTTCTAACGAAACTCATGTGACAGTCGGAGAGTATAGCTTTAAATAATGAAAGTGGATGAAATACATTGTCAGAAATTTCTGCATTACTTTTAATGTAAAAGTACATGAAAGTAATTTTCATGTACGTAAATTAAATTTAATACACGTGTACACTAAATTTAATGTACGTGTACAATTAAATTTAATGTACACAAGTAAGTTAAGTTAACAGTCGTACATTAAATCTATATTGGATTTAATATAATTTCTGAAAGTTTACTTTATTTTTGAGCTCAAGATGTTTATTTTCCCCAAGTTCCTTGTCGGTGTGTCAATCGTCTTTGATTGCTTATATTTCAGTATATTTCTTTCTCTGACTGAAGTGTACTGAATCTTTATTGAGCTGATTCTGTTTTTTTATACTTTCTTTATTAATATAATTTCTACTACATAGTTTTTCTACTGCATCTGTTTCTTACTGCATAGTTTTTTGCCGTTCATTCATTAAAGAAATTAAAACGAGATAGGGTTCTATTTTATCCACTGAAATATATTTTTAGACAGAAAATGGAAAATACAGTTTTATTTAGGGATAAGAGAACGTGCTAAAAGGAAGGTTTTTAGTATTAGAACGAAAAGTGAGACGGTTCTCAGATGTTCAAACGAAACACAAAGTCATGCAACAAAGAAAACAAAATAATTTACTTGACTGCATCCACTTTAACCGAGACTTACGTAGTACACAAGTGATTTGTATGAATATACTTGAAATAAAATCAAATGAAAGTCAGTCAGGCTTCCTAAAAAAACAGTGTATAACGTACGCGGTAAAAGTGATTTTAATTTGCGCGTATGATTGTGGCCTTCGGCCTCATGTCGCACTTTCCCTACTCTCAAAATAAAATGTCGTTTATTACTTCTCGTATCATAAATAACTATATTTGAATGAGGCAAACGATTATTTTAAAATAAATATTTTTTTGAAAAGCCTGCTGTGCTTCTTACAAGACAACAAATTAATGACAATTACATAAATATGCTTATATATTTTCATAGTATGGAGTTTTTACCAAATTCCAAATGTCTACTAAATTCCATTTTTTCAGTCTTTAATATTCTGAATTATATTATTTAGAAGATTAGTCGAAAGCGCAGGTTCGTTTGTTACGACAGGACTGCGAATGATTAACATAAGTTCTTCTTGAATAAATATACGAGAATACTCATAATACATTTTATACGCTAAATAAATCATAATAAACGAAATCACGCGAGCAGGATGTAACATGTTTTATTGAAACACGTAAGCAGCATCCTGCGTTTATTCCGCGCCCTGCACGACCGCCAGCGCTCCCGCGCGTCCATATCGGCCCTCGGCGGCGTGCGAGCCGAGGCGAAACGCGAGAGGGGCCGGGGCGCGCGTTGCGACGCGCGTATTCTGGGAACGCGCGGCGGCCGCCGCGACGCCGGGCGACAGCGTTCCGCGAAGGCCCGGGGCCGACGCGACGCGACGCGACGCAACGCGCCGCGACGCCGCGGATCAGCACTGGCCGCCCGCTGGCTCGGTCAACTGGTCAATGCAAAATTCACCACATCAACTAGACCGTTGCATTGCCTACTGTAACCGTAAAGTCACTTCATTGTAAAGTAGTTGTAACGAAACGCAGCTGAAACATAAGAGGTAACGTAATTATAACGCACCTTCACTGTAAAGTATCTTTAACGAAAATGATACTCAACGCAACTGCGACGTAGCAGAACTGCCACGTAACTGTTACACAACTTAAGGACAGGAACCGTAGCGATGTGTAACATTAAGGTAATTGTTACGTAGAGCTTTAGTCGAAAAGAAATGATCATGCTTATACTAATAGGTCCATTTATTTTATTATCTGTCCATATACACGTGCTTTCCTCCCTCCTTCCCAAAAGCTAACAAACATACTCATTTTACTATTTTCAAAAACTAATCTGGCGTTTAGTGAGACCACTTTATCAGGATATCCTTAGGCAAGCAACAGCATAAGTAGATGGTGGTAATGATTTAAATTTTAATTTAAATCAAATGAAGGGCTCGCTCCACATAAGCCTACACCACATTTCAACAGAAATATAATTATCCTATTAGCATTCGCCATGATGAATATTACATTTTGTGAGAGCATTATCTTGCTGGTGAAATAAATTACTTTGTACTACGGAGACATTTCTGCTTTACTTTGTGACAAGAAATCTCAGATTGAAATCTTTATCTTATTTCTCAGAATGAACTCATTTCGACGATATAATGTAAAACAGCTACTCTCTGATGATCTTTTTGGAAATAAAATAAATGAACTCGATGAGGTATAGGGTTATCTTGAGCCAAGTCTTTCAAATGATTTAAAGCAACAAAACTTTCTTCCACTTCGTGCGTTGCAGACCTGGCGTGTTTTCATATCTACTATGAAATTGGGTACCGTGGACTAAAGGTGCGACATGGATCCCAAAGTTTTCAGAACACGGATGTTTCTATAAAAATAAAGATGCTTTAAACATCGATGTATTGAAGGCAATGTTTCTTGAAAAACGATGTTTTGTGGTGGATGCTTTTCACGCTTTTGATGGTTTGTTCGCGGATGACAAATTTCCATCACCACAATTTTGTAAAAGTTAAAATATGAAATAATAACTGATTTTTTTTGTTTTTTTTTTGTTTTTTGTTTTCGAACCATTAGAACGCATACCTTCAATGAGCAGACTATGCCTCGCCCGAGATGATTCTAATGCCCCGATATTTCCTTCGCCTTTTCTCGTATATGGCACAAGGAGAGGCGTGTTTAACTTTGTATTCTGTTAAATTTTAATTCTAAATTAATATACACGGTCACTGTCAAATTCAATTTTGTTGCACACATCTTAATAATAGAGGTTACTAAACCAGCTTTAAAACATCTATGTTTAAAGACATCAATTGATTTTGGTCGATATATTCTTAACATCGATCTTTAAATTTTGAACATCGATATTTAAATTTTGAATATCGATGTTTAAATTTTGAATATCGATGTTTAAATTTTGATTATAGATGTTTTGATTTTCAACATCGACGATTTAATTTTCACATCGTTGTTTTAATTTTGAACATCCATATTTTAATTTTGAACATTGATATTGGGCAACATCAATGTTTTGTTGTCAATGTCGCCTCACTACCGTGGAGGCAGTTGGTCGGAATTTCCCCCAGTGAGTCGCCCCGAGGTGAGTGGCGGGCGCTGGCAGGCGACGCCGGCGCCGCTGCCAAAGGGCGGCCGTCCCATGCGCTTCACGTCGCCACGCGCCGCGGCGCGGGGCCAGCGCTGGCGACGTCGCTCGCCCAACCGTCTCTCTGCGCCTTCCACCTCCTCGGACGCTTTTCTGAAGACGAAGAAACACAAAGACTAAAGAAACCTATCATAACGGAAACGTAACGAATTTGTAACGTTGATTAATGAGTGTTTCCGGGCGCGTCAACAGTTAGGTCATTAATAATATGTGTGTTTTTATCGCGTAGGTGATGGTGATCTTATCCAGCTGGATGATGAGATCCGGCGCCGACTTACAAGACGGTTTGCTGTGTTTTCCCCAACCAGATATCTCCCACCAGTGGGTCACCGCCCCAATCGGAACAAGTTCTACGCTCCCGTCTAGTCACTCAATATGTGTGGTAGTGTGGTGATTGTGGGTGTAAGTCTGTCTGTTAGGGTACTGCTCCGATATTCGCGTGATGTTGATCGGAGAAACCGTGGAAAAGTACCGATCAGATTTGTAACATGACGCATTGGCAATGTAACGGCAATGTAACATTAGCAGACATTAGTAACATTAACTTTGGAAGTGGGGGTCAGCACTAATCGGACTCACCTAGCTTTAGCGACATCACACGGTCCGTGGGAAAAGACATTTAATAGCGTTTTCCATTCGTTGCACTGAAACCCACCCTAGTGCAGGGCAAAAACGTCATCGCTCCACAACAGTGCTGCCCCACACGCGTGGAGGGCAGCTACGAATGAAACTGATTCCGGAACTGAGTCAGTGCGTGTGCGCTACGCAGTGAGATTATAGATAGCTGTTCTTGGTCTGTCACACTGATGGAACACGAAAAACAATAATTTTGAATTCTGATCATTGGTATAATTTTTATGAAGTCTCTTGGTAATTCTTCGTTCTTAATTCAAAAAATTATTAACGTGTGATTTCTTTATTTAAAAACTACGAAAACTTCAAATGTGTATGTGTCAAAATTTCATTCTTCGTGATTTCCCAGTGATCGATATAGTATAGTACCTGTACACAAGAGTTTGAAGCGAAAGGCTTCTGCAAAATTGTTTGGTTATTGAAAACCATAAAAATATTAACATGAGCATTTCCGCTGGTATATATGTATAAATTGAGACATACCTACACTTTCGTTTCTAATATCACTAAATCTGTTAACATGAAGTTATTCAAGGTTAAATTTTAGGGAAAAACACTAATTTTCGAGTCAACACAATTTTCGAACTTTGCGAGTCACAAAAATTGTTTTGAGACATTTCTTGCAAAACATAATGTACTTCATCATTCGAAGTATCCCTGTGTGACAGTAGATCCTCAATCGCCTTCACAATTTCACCACGAATCCAAATCAGCATGGATGACTTCCATACCTAACCTCACAATGGCCCGGTGCACTGGACTGCACTGACTCGATCGTCATTGCGGTTAGGGCGCCCCGAGTGCGCCCTGGTTCCGTGCGATTGTGCGAATGGAACATGCGCTTCTTAGCACTGGTGCGCCCTAGCGGTCGAATGGAACACGAAAGCTGCCCTGAGTGCGCACTGGGTGCGCACCAGTGCGGCGAATGGAAAACGCTATAAGACATTTTGGCAAATGAGCAGCAGGCTCATGTCTCAAATCAACGTAATCTACCTTTACTTACGTACACTAAAGTGTAGATAGCGTTGGTTAAGTATATGTACGAGCGTCGTTATTTGCTGAAAAAAGACTAGATAAGTACCTGCATTTGCCTCGTGATATCGGTGATGCTGTGTGTGTCCAATTAGGTGGCGACATTTCTCGTACCTCACCATGCCTCAAACACTGGAATTGAGTCTGCTTCCAATAGGCTTCCTGGAGATTCCATTGCAACGTGCCCCAGCTGCTCCACCCACACTCGGACGCAACTTGGCATTTGCTGGGTTGTGACGTTGTTCACGTCCTGCAAGATGTTCTTCTAATTGAAAGAGACGTGTGTTCATTTACATGGTTAAAAGCACTTTTTTCTGTCGCTACTACGATCCCCGCGGGCGGGATTGGGACTTTGATTCCTCGTCTTCGGACCTTGGAATTTAGTGCCAAATATTAAAATCTTGGCGGGATATTAGAAACTTCTGCACGGGTGTTCAATTTCCAATTCACGTTAGTGTAAAGCGATTTCTGCGAGAAGAGGGATCGGGATTCGTGCTCCCAGGGTGTAACAGCCTAGGTGATCCATTCGGATCCGGAGTGGCAGTGCTCAACACTCAAGGGTGTTGAAGAGGGTCTTCTCCCGGCGCACGCGACTTGATTGACTCTTCACCAACCTGCATAGATGGTAAGCTTTGAGCTGGCGAAGCGGCCCCACCCAGGTTATGGGTTGATATTTACATCGCGGTACGGAGAATCCGGATGCCAAGCCAAAATCGTACTTGTTTGCCAGATGAGGATAAGGCAAGGGATCCAGTCCGGTGGGTTGAACATCCTTCCCTATGGAAAACAACAGGCTGTGCGGGGGACTATTTTCGACGTCACTACCAGGGCTCGGATTCTGATGTCATGTCATATTTTCATTGGTGCATTCTAGACGTAGCCAACTTTTAAATTAATGTTTTTCACGACATGAAGATGAGAGAAATGTATAGTTAAAATAGTTGTTATGATAGTTAATAAGATGTTGGATAATTGTAGAGTGGATTTAAATTGTTGTATAGTTATTGGGACATGTTTTGTCATTTCCCCCTTTTTGAATTTTTAGGTCAATTTTCTGGACCTTTACATCATTTTTGTCATTTTTACGCTTTTTGTTTCCTTTTCGTGTTTATTGTAACAAGTTCATGGCGAAATTCACTATTGCAGTGGACTCTGTTTTTCGAACTCTCAAAATTACACGATTTCGGTAACTTCCTTGATTTTCCAAAACTGACAGTTCGAAGATCGGAGCTAAGGTTTACATTTCCCCCTAAAATAAAGACTATATTAAATATAATTTTTATATAATTAATTTGTATAAAAAATTGTACAATCCATTATATAAACACATTCATAAACATTTTTGAGTATATGAAAAAATAGGTCATTTTTCTCTTATTTACAAGTCATTTTATGCATCACTTTCAAAAAATTTTAGGCCATCAGAATCCGAGCCCTGGTCACTATACTGAGGTTTTTGCAGAGCTGCGTTTAAAGTAAATCAGCTGTTACGGTGTCATCGAATCGGAAGGCTGAACGCCACCATTATGACGTCACTGTAGTGACTATAAGGTCCCGATTGGACGGCACGGTAACAGCTAATCAAATGTCAGCCGCAGCAAAGTAAAAACCGCAGTATACTACTGTTCACAAAAGAGAGCCGTGACGTATCTGCCTGTGGCTCACTGCTCGCCGGTGCATTCTGGGTGAGGAGGGGCGGGGCAGGGATTCCCCGTGCCTAGGCGTCGGCGGCGAGCGCCACGCGCAGCCGGTGAGCCAGCGGGCCCCGCTCCTTTGGTCCTGAGAGCCCACCCGGTGACAGCAGGGCGAATTTCTCGACGAAGATCTTCGGCTGCATGATTGCGTAGTACAGAGACGCGGCTCATCCCAGACAGTTTAGATAATACATCTCCGGCTGCAGTTTCGCCTCCGAACTTCCTTTGACGTCACTCCATCTGCGTGGTGCTCTTATTTATGTAGCGAGGTGGTTCTGGCTTCGTGTTAGTAGTACTCCTACCTACAAACGTACCGCGTATAAAGCTTTATTGAGAACTTGTCTTGTCTCTGAGACGAACGGGAGAAATCCCTCTCTTCGGGATCTCTTGGAAACTCCCCGGGCGTGACGTCTTGAGACCATACAACGTTCAGATGATACTAGCCAATTAGCGTTCTGTGCATGACGCAATCGTGATTGAAAAGCATTAACTGACACTGTTACACAAGTCGTGACGACACCACGTTGAACGAAGCAGAGGAAGTTGACCTTCGCAGCCGATGGATACGGTGAAGTGCAGCTATAATCGAAACTTTATCGCATTCTTAATAAAAATATTTTTTTTCTGCTCGGTTCATCAACAGTTTCCTAACCACCAAAACGCCTTACATCATGTGCGCACAGCAATAATCTATAAAGATTGGTCTAAGTTGACATTGTTCAGTGTATGACATAAACAACCTGTGCAGTTGCTAATCTGGCAACAACCGGAGAGGCACTCATTAAACAAAATATTTTTTTCCGACATAGGGTTTCGGTCCAACATACTTTCCGAGGCGACCTTCAAATCCTTGGTCAGCACGATGGCAAGACTGCTGCATGCGCCTACACACCAGTCGCAAATCTGTGCCAGCTGTTTCAGGTAGAAAGTGGGTTCAATTCAAGTCCACATGGAAAACGTTGTTCGGATCCATGCGAAGGTACAGATCTGTTTTGCTTCTAGAGGAGGAAATGCAGAATACTTATATGTTCTCTGTTGTTGTTATTGTTGTTGTTGTTTTTGCATACGCATTCGAGCGCGTGACAGCGCTGTCCCATATACGAGAAATATCTCGCAAATGTATATCAAAGGGAAAAACGTAATGTTTTCCCCAACGGTACATTTGAAGCTCCGGGCTACAATTACGCCGACAAACAATCGTGTGCACTCGTTAGGGGTACTCTATGTGTTTTCTCATCTATTATAATTTACGTCGCAAAAAATGTTTTCATCGTGCATCATGGTCTTCGTCAGAAAGAAACTAAGGTAGTTTGTAAGATCATAAATTGCCATTCCTTATCATAATCAGCATTGCTCGTGAAACTTCGTTGAAACAATTCGTGTTCTCATGGTTTACGAAATCGGTTATTATTATTCGAGCGTGTTTGCGATCATTTCGCTTCATGTCGTACGATTGTGTATATGTGTCGAATATTTATTGTATAGCTATCGCTGAGCAGATGGTTCATGTTTGGGTTCACGGACACAGTGAATGGTAGGCCCATGTAATATTAAGTACATGTTTCTGCCCTCATGTCTACATTAACGTTTTCATTATGAATGACATTCGATTGTGTATATGTGACAAGTATTCATTTGAAAGATGTGGATGAGTGGTTGTGTTCATGTTTTCGTTCACGGAATGGTAGGCCCATGTTTATGCTAAAATAATATGTTTATACCCTAACGTCTATTTCAACATTTATTTTATGAATGTCATTCGATTGTGTATTTGTGTCGAGTATTTATCGTTTAGCTATCGATACGTGTCTACGTTCACGGATATTGTTTACGTTAAAAGCACATGCATATGCCCTCATGTCTACGTTAACGTTTTATTAGAGAGTTTTTGCAACTCGTGCATTTGAAAGACGTAACACGACAATTCTGTGGAGAATTGTACTGCGCATACGCCAACATCAAATGACGGGATTTCGATTGTCGGGTTCCGTAATTCTCCCTGTTTTGTCGTCTACGACAAACGTACACTTTACGTAGTTTTCGCTGCCATCACTAAACACGAATCAACACTATGAGCATGGAAGTAATGAAAAATACAATATCCATACTACCAATATAATATGGCAGGAACTTAATGTTTCATTTTTTCTTAAGTTGATTCAAATATGTCAGGAATAAGCTAACGTAACTATTTAGGATTTTGATGTTATGTATATAGTGAGCCTATATTGATTGTCACGAAAAAATTAATATTTATCCATAGGGTGATATAATTGCCTAACATTTCCCTTTCCTAATATAAACAATATAAATATGTTATACTGAAATAGCGGGATTATCTAGGAAGCTTTAGTCGTCGTGGAGATAGACAAGTATTACATATTCGTATGATACAATGAGATTTCATGAATTATTATGTATTTACTATCTTGTAATGCTAATAAAAGCAAAAATAATGTCAGAGATAGGCCGGCCCGGTGGCCGAGATCGCTAAGGCAGTAGTGTCGTAGTGATCTCGGGCCGAAGGGTCGCGGGTTCGAATCCCGCCTCGGGCATGGATGTTTGTGTGTGTCTGTGTTATCCATAAGTGTTCTTCCTACAGTTTCCCCTACAGTTGAATCTACAGTAATAGTGGTCGCTAATGACCTTAGATGTTGATGCGACCTTAAATAACAAGTTCTAAGTTTTAACGTACGTTTTCGATTGTACGACATGCAAAAACTAATTTGTCTGAAGATACGTTATTTCCTTCTGACGATAATGTTTACGTACTACGACAATTGATTTCCCGTCTTGCAAAAACTCTCTATTATAAATGGCCCTATACACGTAGGTCTGGCAGTGGCCCAGACGCCCAGTGCTCCATATCTCCGCGTTTGGGGGTGGAGTAGGGCTGGAGTGTAGGCCGCCGGCCAGAAGTAGGGGGCGGGGCGGGGAGCAGCGCTGCGAGTGCGGAGTGGCATTCCTGCGAGGAGAAAGCCGAGCGGACGGAGTGGCCGGCCCCAGCGGCACGAGCTGCCTTGTTGCAGAGCAGAGCTTCACGTACTGCCTCCGCGATGCCCCCGATGCACGAACAGGCCAACATTTCTTTTCGTCATGAAACATTGGTAATAGCTGGGTTCTGGCAGCTAAGCTGTGGTGTCGAAATAGAAAAACTAGGTTACTAGGATAAAATAACGATTAAATGAAAATATCAGTGTTGTCGGGATTGCGTAAGTTCGGAAGTTTAATCGCTATTCCATTACACATTCCAAAAGTTATACACTATGTCACGAACTCGGATCATTATTTTTCGTTCAAAGCAAGGTACAGCTAGGTCGGTTTAATTGAAACCTCAAATAAAGGACTTGGAAAAAATCTCTAATAGTATTTCCGTTAAGTATCAATATGTAGGAAAAGTGATACACCTAAAAATTGTCATTTTAAAGGAAAGTTTTAGTCATTATAGTCTGAACGGATCTGTTTATTTCGCGGTCAAATACCACTTCCACTCCACTGGCGTTTTTGGGAAGTATCTTTATATAATGTTTAGTAATAAAAATAGGCGATTTAAGTGTAATTATTTGAATCTATTGTTAAGGTACCAATAGTTAACAAACATTGCAACACATCAAAAACCGTTCCATGTCGACCTCCAAGGCAGCGCGTGTCCATCGTGTGCTCGTGCCCTGCGAAGGCCCCGCCGGCCGCCCAACACAGCGCCGCACCTGTGCGGAAATTTTCCCGGTGCGGTGGCCGGGGGCGTGGCGGGGTGGGGATGGGGGTGGGAGGGGCTGCAGGTAATGCTCGCTGTCTGTGTTTGTCTCGGGCGCCGGCGCCCCCGCAGTTGCCAGATCGAAACCCTCGTTGCCAAAACACCGTCACCTCGCCCAAGCTCGCCCAACCTGCCTTCAAATCATTCTCATATATAATAATAATATCACAGTGTAACATACTTTCTTGAAGACCTTGAGAACAAATCTTAATATTTTGGGGTCCATTATTGCTAATACATATTTCGTTCACATTCAAGCTTAAAGAAAAAAGCAGTATTAAAATACTCCTTGGCAAATTAAAAAAATTGTAAATTTTACCACGTTAGAACACAAAATACATAAAAATTATTGCATACTTGAAAACTACTTTTAACACCGGGAATGTGGAATACAGTATTTCAATAATGTGGTGGATTCAATTTTAATATTGTAATGTAGGCAAATTACTGTCGCCGAAATTAATTTTTTTTTTATTCTGAAAAATTTAAAAGATTCCCAAGATATTTAAATGAAATGATTTTTTTGAATATTTTAAAATAGCACGATTTTATTTATAAAAGTACAAAATTGAGCCATTTTAAGGAGAAGGGTAGAATTTTGTAATTATTGAAAATGAAAAGTTGGAATGGAAATGCGACTAACGCAATGCATTAAGCGCAGATAATCCTATTTGAACAAAGAAATAATAAAAATTAAAACTGTTCTTGAAAAAATTTCTAATCATTTCAGTCATTTGGACAGTGACAGTAAGAACCAAAGCAGCTCCAGAGAGCAATAAATAGCCAGAGAGGGACATATAGCGGTAAAGAAACAGTCAACCAGAAAGCTCAACCGCTCTGTAAGTCGACCAGATAAAGACCTCAGGCAAAACAGTCAATCAGAAACAGCAAAAGAGAAACAGAGGAACGAACTGCAGTAGCCAATGTGGCTACATTACTTCGAAATTGTTTTCAGCCACATTTGCCATCGACCCCTTTTCAACGGCAAGAGAATCCAATTGTGCGGAAGCCTCCCACGCATCGGGCAGCTGCCGTGCCGACGCGGCGCGTCGCCCGGAGTAAAGGCGTGTTCACAAAATAAAGAGTGATGCACTTGGTGTGGAACTCGAGATGCGAAGGCAATAAGAACGCTTCTCAGTGGTTAGAGTCCAACATAAACAATGCAAAGGTATGTACGTATCTTTGCATGTAAAGAAATGTGTTTGGAAAATAATTTATTTTTATTAATAAATATTTAATGTAGTTCACGACACAGTCGATACATAAAATAAAACACTGTCACTGGCAGCAAAACAAATGGATCCGCTAATAATAAAACTGTTCTCCTGCAAAATGACAATTCTTGTGCACGGACGACATATTTCTCGAAAACCCAATAAATTGTCTTTCTAATAAAACATCATTTGTAAATATTTATTGCGCATTAAAACGAAGAAATTTAAATATAAATATTATTTCATATTGTTTTTAAATCATTCTTTAAGGTAAGTTTGAAGATCGTGGACTAAAATTACGCCGAAAGAAAATGTATTTATCTCCTGAATGTTTCTCTTTCCTCTAGGCTTGTAATTCAGGGCTTGCACTGGAAGTCTGTCTTGCGGCATATTTCCAATATGCGTCACCCCTTGCTGTCTGTACTTCTTAATTTTTTCATGTACTGTTTCTTTCTTGTAGTAATTTATGTAGTAATTCTATTGCCACATAAATTCCACAATTCCTCCCAATAAGCAACTGCCCGCTCGATTATGGACATTGCAAACCGATGATCGCACACGCCTTCATGTTTTATTTGTTAAGATAAACAAAGGAGAAAATTGTGTTAAATTTGAATGTGTTGAGAAATTATGTTTCTAGGAACTAAATCGTTCGAGGGCTGCAACTCTGACACAACGGGAAAACTACAAATTTTGAGTTTGACATTCATTTTAAAACATTTCATAACAGTTATGTTACCGGGACTCCAATACCTTAATGCACCAGTTACTAAGCGTGTAACTGGTGCATTAGTACAACAGTGGTAAGTACTTAATGAACCAATTAATAAACGTGTAATACCTAAAATTGAACCACCACTTGAAGTTTTAACCACGTTTATCTCGAAACTTCATTTTTCGAATCGCGCCAAAATTGCAGCCCATCAACACAATGTTCCACTTGTTCCTCGCGTTTGGTAACGGAGAAACCAAACGCAGCGGCGACTGTTTGTGGTCGTTGCTGCGTCGTCGACTGGCGCCGGCGCTCGCTAACGGGGTTGTTTGTTTGCGGGTGTTTCGTGGAAGCTGTGGCGTGCGGCGGACGCGCTGCGCTGCGCGGCGGACACAGCGGCAAAGCCCAGTGGCGGCGGCGGCGGCGGGGTGGCGGCGGGGGCCACGGCGGCGGGGGCGGCGGCGGGGGCGGTGGCGGCGGGAGTGGCGGGTAGACTGCGCTAGAAAGCGGGAATACAGCAGCGCCGGTTTGCGGCTTTATTTCGCGCACAGACACGCAAGATAATTGTCCTCCCACGTTATCTTTTGCAGCAGCTCAGCGGAAACATTGTGGCCTTTGCGGAAGCGTTGACCGAGAGGTTCTAAGGTTCGAGTACCGACGGTGACTAACTTTTTTGCATTAGCTAAGTAGCGAGGTCGAATTCAGTAGGTGCCTGGAGAATTCTAAAAGCCGGCTGCTCAAAGTGGTGGTTTTTTGTGGGTTCTTCGATCAGTACCCGGTGAATGCCGAATCAGATTCTTAACAAACGGGCCACGGGTCGCCTACGATCTTTCCTTTCTTATCATTATCTCTTTCGTTCCCCTTACACACACATATAGGCACTAAACATGTCGGGAGACCAGACATGAGCTTCGAGCGTGAATGGAGCGTCATTGTTCAATTGGTATGACAGTCAAAGCGAAGTACTAATACATTCTAATATCAAATATGAGATTTCTATCGAATTGTGAAATATCAATGAATTGAACAGTTCAATTGCATGAGATACATTCTATAATATAATTTGAGACGTAAAAATATTAATTGCCCAGAGCAAATTACTATTACATGTAAAGCTTCCGTTTTCACGTTGTTATATCAGATATTAACGAACTGCTATTTAGATTTAAGAACTTGTTAATAAATCAGTTCCATGTGCTATTAACCATTATACTGAGATAAATGCTCATGAACCAGAGAAATAAGAAGTACTGATTCACTAAATAATTACCGAATTCACTGAATACTGATAAAATAATAATTTCAGCTGAAGAGACGAGAGTAGTTTCAGTTTTTCAAAATTAAAAGTGACTTTCGTAGAATTTCTAATTCATTCAGAGGTATTGGGTTAATGACAAATCAGTCCTTTTGCAATCCTTGTAGATGATATAGTTTTGCCGTATTTTATCTCATTATTGAAATTATATATAACTCCATCTTCTCGTCTTCAAAGTTTCAAGAATCCACCTTGTTCAGAAAGATCATCCTTTTTTACTTTTTATTCATATGTCTATTCCGACATTTACGCGTGAGTTGCGAGAATGACATTATCATGTATTGCCATCCAAGTTATTTCTTCCTCAAAGTTTCAGATGCAGTGTACGTTAAAATCACGTACTCACGTAAAGAAGCATTTAAAATCACGGCTGATGCTGACGAGGGCGTATACCGACTGTATCCCGCGGTCAACCTTTCCTATGCCGTTTATCTACCTCCCCAAAATGGTGTAGCCCGACTCCATCCCCTTCTGTTTTGTTTTCCTATACAGTATGAGGTTTGATTTCGAGGTTTTCCATAGTCTGCTTAGAATAAAATTGAGTAATTATAATTTATCCACTTCTGACTTTTTTCAAAAGACATGTGCATGTTCTTTTAAAGCGCTGTCAACGTTGAAAACCACCGCTTAAAAAGTTAGTGGAAACAATACATGAAGCCACCTATCACGAGAATCTTCTTACCTCGTTGACTTAACCACCATAACTCTAAAGATTCTGACATATTCACCAGAATTTAAGGTTTTCTCAGACTTGTGCGAGAAGATCTGGTATATGCCCTAGTTATGAATGCAAACTTAACAAAACATTTTATTCCTTACGAAACACCGGCTAAACGAAAGGGGTTGGAGTCGGGTTAAGTCTTCTCAGATAACGAAAAGTAAAAGGCGATTAGCTAGGAAGCGGTGGTGAGGGAAAATTGACAGCGGGATGCAGTCTGATGATTTCCAGTTTTACCACTTCTATTTTACGCGTTCAATCACGTTTACCCAGGCAATAGCGAATGATTAAGACCATGATCCGTCGGTCAAAACTTACACGAACGAAATACGATATTTTTCGTGATACATTTGTGGATGATATAACGTAAAAGATCTGTGCGCATAAACCCCCCATGCACCTTCAAGCGCAGAGGGCAATCCTGAATTGTAAACCTGTCTGGATTAGCTGGTCAGCGATGGTGAGGAAAAACTGAGCGCGGGATGCACTCGGGCAATCCCCGCCGAGGAAGGCCGTCGCGAGCTGCTTAGTATTCGCGGGGCCCGCGCTGCAGCCGGCCTGCCTCGCGGCGCGACCCGCCTCGCGCTGGCCTCCGCAGAGCTGCGTGCCGCGGGGACACCAAATTGACAGTTCCATGCCGCTTCTTGCTTTCAATTTCTCGGAAAGCGACCACAAAAACCGTCATCCTCGAGCGCCGAGGCCCTGGACAAGCGAGGCCACGCACGTTCGCCCGCGGTGGAGGTCCGCGTTCGACGCCTGGGACGATCGCCTGCCCCAAAAGGGTCGGAAAAGGCTTTCAAAAAACATCGCCTCTGTTGAAAGTTGATGATTGCTATCAAAAACATCTCGTTCCACGAGTGGAAATTTCTCTACAAGAAAAAGTATCCTGGCGTCTGCACGTGATTTGTCATGAACGAAAAATTATAACACTTCCAAAAATTATCGTTCTGCAGGAGAACATTTTTAATCCAAACGGGGTTGATTATTTCGTGATCGTAGTCGAATTGTTATACTTACTATACCAGCTGTCTTGTAGAGCATATTTATGAAGCTTTTGCCCTTAAAACTAGACTATTTTCTGAACAGATTTTTCTCATTTGTGATTTAAACGATATTTATCAAAACGTACGATTTTCGAGGCGTGTCAATGCATTTTCATTGTGTACTGACAATGTATTTTGATTTTGTTTATGAAATGAATAAATAATGAGAAAGAGAGGATGTGTTATCGTATGAAGCACACAGTTCGTATCAGAAGTATATTCGAAGTTCGTGAACTCCGGGAGACGGATTTTCTATACCCACAATCTAACTGGTTTGGGCAACGCTACATCTTAGATGAAAATTTCGGAGTCCGGCTGCTCGAATAGCTTGTTTCTTATGAATTTCAGGCGAATGTTGGAGCAGTAACATAAACAAGGGATCGATTCTTTCTTCCTCGCCCTGTCCTTACTCCTTTCATGGAGCCGAGTGATCCAATGAACTCCATCTACAAGAACCGACTTCAAGATCTCGTGAGACTCCTGCAGTACCACGGGAAGAGATGATGATGAAGAAGAAGAATATGGAGAAGGAAAGCGAGGCTAATCGTCTAAGTAATATTATAGTTTTCTTCTAAGTAATTTAAGTAATTGCGCCACAACAACGTATGAAGGACCTACACGGGCTACCGCACAACGGAGTTCGCGCTTAGTAGGAACTCACACAAGCTTTTTACTCAAATCTCATACAATCTCGGACATACTTGTAGACAGAAAACCCGCAAGCCACCATGGTCTTCACCGATCTCACGTTTCAGCGAGTGGGGAACACTGCCACCTCCCGGGACGTAATATGAACTACACTCAGGGACAATTGACCATAGTAGTTGACACGTCCGGCAACCCTAAATAATCAATCAAATATAACAGTAACTTGAAATTTTATTTTGTGAAACGTGTTACAGTATTACTTCTTCAGGATGTGCACCACCTACTTCGTCTACCCCTTCGCGGAAGTCGGCACCGCCTCGTCTCCATTAGCCACGTGGCCTCGGCGCGGGGGCGGCAGTGCACGCGCCAGCAACTGGATCCGGCGTCGCGACGCAGCGCGGCGTCGCGACGCCTGCGCGCACCGCCGCCGTTCGGAAAACAAATTAACGCCGCGACGCGGCGGCGGCGGCGCGGCGTTGCCGGCTTTGTGCTCGCGGCTCGCACTGCTTGCCCAAGGTCTGGGAAGGAGCCTACGACTGTCCTGTCAGTCGGCACAGCGGAGAACACTTCAATACTTCACACTGGATCACGTGGCCGAGGCAATGCATTGCCCGTCGAGTCATTCTCAGATTAGAATTCTTTACGAGCGGCTATTATACTACTAAAGGTAGAAAAATATATATACAGAACTGTACTTTATATGACAACACTACCCAATCTAATGGTGTGAAACACACGTACCCTGTTAATATCTGTCTAAATACCCTGTCTAAATGAAATATCCTAAGGAAAAGTGATTGTTAGCTAGTGGCGTAGCGTGGGTGCCAGCCACCCCAGGCGAAGGAAAATTCCGCCTCTCCTTATCTAAGTATTTCAATTTAAAAGACTAAAACATACAGTAATTCTAAAGAACCACGGGGAGCGGCAGCTCAGTGCATCAATTGATGTCACTGCAGCGCCTCTGACTGGGAGGTCGTAGGTTTGAGTCCCGACGGCGGCAAGATTTTCGACACTAGCTTTTCAGCTAGGTCGAATTCAGTCGCTATCTGGGAGAGAATTCTAGCGGCCGGCTGCTATGGTCGGTAGTTTTCCGTGGTTTCCCCGATCATCACCAGGCGAATGCCGAAACAGTACACTAATAAACGGGCCACGGACCGCGCGCGAACTTTCCTTACTCTTCCTTGTCCTATCCTCTCCCCTTACACATACACATACACACACACACACACACACACACACACACACACACACACACTAACATGCACTACACTACCACATATTCCGGGAGACCGATCGGGAACTTAAAACTTGTCCCGGCTGGGGCGGTGCCCCGCTGGTGGGAGAGTCCTGGTTAGGGGGAAACCCCGCTAGCCGACGGTAGGTCGGCGCCGAATCTCGCCATCCAGCGGGGAAAGTTCACTGCCATCTCCCGAGGAAAAAAACATGTGACTATTATGGACAATTATACTACGAAAGGTGTGTGTGCATATTATATATACAAACAGAACTGTACTTTTTCATGATCACACTACCCAATCTAACAGTGTAAAACGGACGCGCCCGAAATCACGAAACAACCGACCAACAAATCTAAAGAATTTTTCGGAAAAAACAATATCAATCATTATTGTGAATTGTGTTGAGTACAAATAAAAAAACATGTATATATTTCACAATATAATTACAAAAACAAATTATGTGTTTTACAATAATCCTTATACATTATTTTGAAGAAGCCGCCACAGAGAAGTAATGAAAGATTCCGTGCATATTTCAATCGATCCGAATCGTAGGTGCGAGATAAATATGAAATGAAATCGTTCAAATTACTAGATTTATTTATTTGTTTTACGTCAAAAACAGTTAAAAACTGTGTATGACGTGCTATGGGGAGAATTCTGTGCACGTTTTCAAAATTCTGTGATTCCTACACTAAGCCATTTTTTTAAATTTATTTCTTCTCGTTCGATATACTTGTCTTTCGAGGAGGTTAAATTATGCATTACATAGTTTTTTGACTTTTTGGGAATGACCATTAATAAGCAGTGTTTTTTATAACTCGGAAGAACGTAAACATTGTGCTAAAGTAAATGAAGCGAGGTTGAAGACTGTTTCAGTTTGATCTATTGTCAGTTACGGAGGATTACGGTGGTTTTAATCGGTCTTTGGGATACCTGGATTTAATACGTGGGTATGCAGCATTGCGACCTAGGCTGAAGATTAAAGACCATGGGGAAGTGTGAAGGTTTTGGTAAAAATTTTGGGCTATTTGTGTTATGTGGTCGCTTAATGAAGGCACTTTCAATTCTTCGCGAGTCTGAATGTTTGGAATAAACCATGGGGCATTTAAAGTTCTTCTTAAAAATATATTCTGAATGGCTGTTAATTTTGGAGATTGCTAGTCGCAGTACATCCCCAAATTGGACATGCATAAGTCATGGTTGGTAGAATTAAGGATTTAAATAGTAGCAATCGGCATTCGACTTTCAATGAAGAATGTGCATTGATTAGAGGGAAGAGTTTTGATATTTGTGCAGATACTTTGTTGGATATTGCATTTATGCGCGGTTTCCAAGTTAATCTTTTGTCAAACAACACTCCTAAGTATTTTATCGGTGAGGAGGTCCACGGAATATATGTATTGTGAAGATTTAATTCAGCAGGATTTTTGGGGCGGCGCAACGTGAAGATTTTTGCTTGACATTTTAACGGAGCACTAAGCCATATATGTTATTTGAATTTTGAATACAGAAAAAAAATCGCTCCGATGTAATAAAATCTATTTTCAAGGATAAATTAGCAAAAAATTTTGGGCTCTTATCTATCATGTCCTTCGTCAAGGAATAATACTTCCTGCCGCGACAACACGGAAACGATAATTTGAATAACTATATTTCTCACTAAATTGTGGAAGACGTGCACAGAAGTTACAATTACGTTCAGAAGCCCCCCCCCCAAAAAAAGGCCATCTCAGCATTTGCTCAATGGTTCAGGGAAACTGGACGAAAACCTGATCGAGATGGGGATGTTATTATTATTATTATTATTAGATATTATATATTATAGATATTATATTATTATTATTATTAGATATTATATATTATAGATATTATATTATTATTATTATTAGATATTATATTATTATTATAAGATATTATTATTTATTAAGAAATTGTGCCGCCCAGAGCGGGCCGCCCATACCGCTTCTACTACGCTAAGTCACTGTTAGCTTAGCTGATGAAGCTTCAGCGATCTCGGCTCAATCAACATCTACTATTCAGGCGCCAATTTTAGCGAAACCGTCGATCTTTGGGATAGACAACGTGGCTGGTGCCTATCCTGAATAAATACAACCTTAATATATTTCACACAATAAAATTTCAAATTACTCTCGCATTTGATTGATAATTTAACATTTCCGGGCGCGACAACTTGCTTAAATGTTCCATTTAGGATGTTCCCGGTATTTAAGATAGGAAGGAAAACAAAACGTTGAAGTTGACTGAGGGTTAATTTGGAATCTTTTTTAGTTATTTGGTTGCACACAAACCCTGCATCAACTTGTAAATTTATTAAAAAACTTCGTGGATCGAGATGTGTGGTGAGTCCATTTATTTCTTTTACAACTCGTGTTGATTCGTCATACTTCCAAAAGATTGAGGCTTTGTGTGAATCAACTTGTGTATACAGTGAAACATATACACAAACATGAAACACAAACGGCAGTTTCGGAACTTTCGATCCATGCGTCCGTTACCATAGCGAATGTAATTGGAAGGATGACTGTGGAGATTATGAGAAATTTAACTAATGGGTTGATTTAAACTTCCTAGCTTTTAATGGATTTCTGAAAAGACTCGTTTGTGCTTCCATTTGTATTTTTTTCTTGTTAAACAAGCCCTTCAATGTATTCGAAACGCTTCAAAATACACAAATTTTGGAACAATATCTGCAATTTCTCTCTGTTTGCTTGCTTAATGATTTCTTTATCTCTCTTCATGCATAATTTTAGTGTGTTGATATCACATGTTCACGTGACAGATTGAATGCTACCTACTTCATGCATCTAATTAATTCAACGTTCTACACTCTCTTTTCCCATCTTGCACGGGAGCACGTGATCTACTGATGGGAGTGAACAGTGGTGCACGACAGGGAACCGCTGGTAAGGTTGTCTGGGCGGTAGAGGAGGCGACTTTTAATCATGTGATTCGTCACGCCCTGTTCCGTGACATTGTCCTCAGAGTTTCTCTGACCCAACATTCTCAGACAGCGGTCGTCAGCATCTACTGTTGCGCGCATACAACTGCTACAAGGGTCTGACGTTCGCTGTTACTTGATACATGGTCTTATGTGCCAACGAGGTCGCTGCGGTGAACAGGAGCACGGATAGAAAAATACGACGACATTCAGACACTTTTTATTCTTGTAATGTCCATTAATTTGAGGCATTCACAGCATAACAATGTTTATTAAGCAATTGTAATCATTTATTACAACTGTTTAATTATTACAAAAAAGTCTACAAAAAGTGTAATAAGTGATTACAATTATTTAATAAAGATTGTTATGCTGTCAATGTCTGTCTCAAATTAACGGACCTTATAAAAATCAAAAACATATCAAGAAAGGCAGTCTTAATCATTCATTTAAGTAATTTGGACTTTAGGACCAGTCTGGTGGCCATAGATAATCAATACACATTCTATCAATTAATTTATTTGTTTTTTTTAAGGATGTGTCTACTGCTGTGATTTTTGAACCCTTCTTATATGACTTCAAAATCATTTTGTAAATAAGATATTTGAGGAAAATGGTCTCTTCGGAATAAAATATTAAAAATAATTTTATTCTAATAATAAGACGCTATATAAAAGCGTATTGGCTCAAGTTCCAAAACGATTTCACGGCCAGAGTTTCTTTCAAAATAAAAATCCCCAGGAAACAATGTAGAATTCTGGGGAGGGGGTGAAAAAATCTTTTAACTCAAGGATATTCAAGAAAAAGACAACTGAAAATCAAAAATATACCTAAATATATATACGCTATCATGCCCGTCTCCACCGTGATGCCATCGAAATTCATAAACATCCATTTAATTTTAATAATAAAGAAGGGATAAAAGTCCACTCGACTCGTCCAATGCAATCCACGTCGAGTGAAGCCTAAACGTCAAAAGCCGGTACCAGCGCCCCAGCCGACAATGACCAGTGCCCCGCCGCCGTGAACCAAGAAGAAATGTTTACCAGCCACCAGTGAGTGGTGTAAAAGGGCACTGCGTGACACCGTCCATTGAAGATGGCTGCCGCAGTAGCGCACGGAACGTTTGGGCGAAAAATGCCCGATAGACGAGGCTATGAAACCCAAAAGGAATTTTTAATAAGACATCTTCTTTCGTTGTTATTTTGTTCTTCATTATTGTAAAGTAGCCCTCTCATTTGACTAATTTATTTCAACAAAAACAGTAAAAAATGTATGTGACGTACGGAGGAGCAGTGTGGTCTGCCTATCCTAACCTCAATAATAAATTAATATATTTTTGTTTCACAGCAAAAATATAAACTTAATCACAAAACAGTATCGATTTTCTCTGAAGGGGAATATTTTTAATATTCTCAAGAAAAGAGGGGGAGTAGGTAAATGTGAAATTGTAGCCATCGAATTTTAATGTAAATGAATATAAGGAATAAGTTTATAAGCAAATACAATTTAAAAATCCTTCATCGATTTGTATTAATATAAATTCTTAATTTAGCGTAAAATGTATTAAAAATCTTTAATATTCCGTACTAGTTTTGTTTCACAATATTCTAATGAAATACAACTCTCAAATTAAATAAATAATTTACAATTACTGCAAAGTTTATTTAAAAATATGTACAAATATAAAAATATTAAATCACCACTTCATAAATAACAAATCCATCAGGCCGGACTTTTGATACTGTAAGTTGGGCAAGATGCATTGAGAATATGATGACTTTTACTATAATGTAAAATGCTACTAAACAATAGTATTAAGACGTACAATTATCTTGTTGGGAGAGATCCAAAATTCTCAGAAGGGAATGTTTTACTAACATAAGCGTGTTCTATGATAAACTCATTAAGGCAATTGGTAAAGTGAGTGGTGTAAAAGGGTAATTGGTAAAGTTAGACAGTTTCGCGTCTTGTTTTATCGGAAACAACGAAGGGGAATGACGAGAAGCTATTAGCGTAGAATCGCGATCATATAATTTTCAAAAAGGTTTAGTCGCAAAAAAGAGAGCTCAGGGTAAATAACTTACCTTATTGGTATCTCTGCACACAGCTGGCACTCCCCAACAAAAATCCTACAACACACGAATAACACACATACGTTAGCTCCACATGCATTCTGACAGACATTTAATCATTCACTGAACACCAAGTTCAAGTACCGTAAACTTATTAAGCGAAGTAAGATGCCATGCAATCGTTCACATTTTCCACTTTACATTATATATTAAAAAAAATGCGTTTTTCTCTTTTAAATAGAATAGATTTTTGTTTAGAATTTGCGATGCAGTATTAAGACACGAAAAACAAAATGTAATTCACGGTGTTGGTCTATTTTAAAAACACTGGAGGTGAATATAGACCTGGACAGCGCCATTCAAATGCAGATTAATAGAAACTAATTTCCTATTTAGACACATCACAAAAATTGTATAATTGTTTTCGTAGACAAAATGATTTTATGAAAACACTAGTTTATCTATAAACGACCAAATAGTATAAAATAGTTACCGTACTTTTGGACAGCGCGGCGTCAAATCACCGCAGCCATACAAATCCAAGTCCCTGAGTGACCCTGTCAAGAGGAGCTTCGCGAAGGAGCAAGCGCGTCCAACTCCACCCTGGGCGGCTGCGTCCGGTGCGGCCACGCCTCGACAAGCCTCCCCACCCCCGCGTCTGCGCCTCGCCCGCCGCGCGTCGCGTCGCGCGTCGCCATGGCGACGGGAGCCCACCGCCGCCGTCGCCACCCCGTTCGCGGAAAAAGCGCTTAGTTTAAGCATCAGGGTGGGAGGGGGGAGGTGAGGGCGCTGCCGCCTGGTGGCTAACGAGCCCATCTCATAACGAGACCGCGGCGTGACTGCACGCGGGAGGTCGGTCAGGGAGGAGCGGTGTACAGAACAGGGCGAAGCGGAGCAGTAGGTGGCAATGCGGGAAAGTTCTGCAGGGGGGTGCGGGGGGGGGCGGGGCTGGTCAGAGCGGAGCGGGGTGGGGCCTGACGGGATGGTGGCAGCCGGACGAGGCACAGAAGTTGTGGTCGGGAGGGGAGGGCGGAGGCAGAACAGAGAGGGGCGGTGCAGGGCGCATCGTGGAGAGGCATGAAGGGAACAAGAGGACCGAGACGGGTCGGTGGAACGGGGGCAAAAGAATGTAGAAGGGTAGTGTGATACCTTCGACTCTAGAGAAACGGCAGGGTATTCTGTCCTTTCTCTAAGGATTACCCACCCTGCCGTTTCTCTATGATACTATAAGGCTGGAAGGGTCGCAAGGCAAGCATGAGAGTCGGATTAGGAGGTTGAGTGGCTTAGTGAGTGAGTACTTGTTAAAGCCGGGAGACAGGGGTGCTCCTCCACCGCAGGAAAGTGAGATTCTCTGTGAGGCAAGCTCTAGGGTCCTGGCTGGTAACCACGACATGTGTGGGAATGCACGTAAATGTGTGAGCATGTATATGTGTGGGTGTAAGAGGAAAGAAAGAGTGAAGAATGAGGAAGGGAAAATTGCTAGGGGTCAATGACCTTTTATTAGGATAATGCTCCGGCATTCGTCTGCTTTCGATCAGATAAATGACGGAAAACTACTTATCATTTAAGCTGGCCGCTAGAATTCTCCTCCAGGTAATGGCTGAATTCGACCTAGCTATTTAGCTAGCGTCAAAGAACTATCATCTTCGGGGCTTCAACGGGGTGAGGAGGGTGGATCGAAGATGCGTAGTTCGTGCAGAGTACAGTAGAGGGATGAGAATCGCGTATTGTGCGAAAAGGGCACGTTGCTTTCGCAGTCGGGAACCTGCCATGCACTTTCAGACGACTTCTAGGGTGCCATGGTGGGCTTTCCTGTCCATCATCTACCAACTCTACCCATCGGCAGCGAAACACGGGGCAACACAACACTTAAATATTTACAGAATCGTAATCGATTCTGTAAATATTTAAGTATTTTTGTCACAGCTAATCACGATGATTCACTGCAATCAAAGAAGAGCCACAAAGGGTGTAAATGCACTAACGAGATAAATGGAAACGCTTGTTAAAAATTTTTAAAAAATACTGAATTTTTTTACTTACTATTTTTTTAAAAATACTGAACATTTTGTACTTTGCAATTGTATTAAAAAATCCTTTTAAACTACGATAAGTTAGAGTGGCTAAAACGACAGAAGCCACATCATCCAGGATTCAGTCACACATTGCATATTAGTGTGATGAAACTGAACTTTCGTAAAGTGCCCAAGTACACACAATTTCAGGGCCAGAAGTTACGATCCGAGTCGTATTTGAAAGTAATAACAGAGGCAAATAGGAAAATAATAAAAAAAACAACTTAAGATGAAACTAATAGTTATTTGAGTATACAGCAATAAACGTATATTGCATTTAAAAATAGATCTAAACGTGCGCGTGGAGAGAGTATTGTTGACGTGCGTGGAGCGAGGATGGTAGATGTGCGTGGAGCGAGGAGGGTTGAGATACAACGAAGGGGCGGTCGAAGCGCGTTGAGGGGTGGTTGAGGTACATTGAGTGGGGAGGGGTAAAGGTGCGTTGAGGGGATGGTTGACGTGCGTTGACGGGGTGGTTGAGGCGCGTTAAGGGGGTGATTGAGGTGCCTTGAGGGGATGGTGTAAGTGCGTTGAAGGGGTGGTTGAGGTGCTTTGAGGGGGTGGTAGAGATGCGTTGAGTGGGACGAGTGCACATAGACAGTAGGAGGAAGGAGGCAACCGCCGTCGCAAGTGAAAGCGGGAGGACCCGAGGAGAGGAAAGTTGCGGCCAGTAGTCGCAGCCCACTCGGGTCTTCGAGGAACCCAAGTCGAAGTCTGCGACCCCCAGCCACTGGCGTATACGACGTTTCGCATCGCCAGTTGGTTGTGCGAACATTTGTGCCATGGAAACCCCTTTTACATCAAGTACCTCGATCTATTACAAATGTACAAAGAAGATATGCAAATATTCATACGCAAAAAATATTTTGCACAATAATTAATATGTGTAAGTATGAGCAGTAGTATAACAATATTGAAAATAAACATTAAAGGATTCATCAGATACATGAAAAATACCCATGATATAAAACTTGGAGTGCAACGCAGATAAATATTTTACAAAGTCATAGCATACCTACCGTTCTGTATGCCTCGGTCAAGGTTTAATATACGAATCAGGGAAGGAAATAAAGAAAGAAATATCAAGAAAGCAAGCCGAAGAAATGGATTGTCAAATGCTTCAATAGACTTCACGGGATACAAATGGATCAGAAAAGAATTTGATACTCCTTTTCATCACAAGACTACCCGTAACTAACCATCCAAAAAAAATGATGGAAAGAGGTTGTGGAAAGAATCAAAGACGAAACAGTTCTTAAAGAAATTCTTAATTACAAATCATGACAAATATACCCTCAACAGATAGGGGTTCAAAGGTCGAAACATGACACCTCAGCCTTTATTTTAGTACAAGATATCACAAAGTTGTATTATATAAATATATAAGTAAATTAAAATGAAGAATTTTCAATGATAGAATACGTTTCAAAGCGACATTTTGTAAATAAAGACAATTCTTTTCTGAATAAAGAACGTAGCTGCAGTTTGTATTCAACTCAACAGTAGAAAACAAAATAGGATGGCAGTAACAAAATGCTGCTCAATTCAATTGTATCAGGATTGGGTCATAGAGATTTCCTCAGCGACTGGGTTGTGAGGACAGCAACTATGTATTGCTCTTTTGCAAATCATTTTTTCATTTCAGTATATAGTACTTTTATAAAAAATCTGTCCCATGAATTGGAAAATGTAAAATGCGTTTGTGGATTTCAAATCTGCTTTCAATAATAGTTACAAATTCAGAATACTATCATAATGAAACCACAGAACTTTTGATACTTCCAGAAAGCGTAACTAATTCAAACAATTTTCAAACTGAAGACCTAAATGTCAGATTCATGCCTTGCTGTACGAATCAGTAAATATTCTTCAGCCTGACAAAAAATGGCTTCACTATTTAATATACTTGTTAAATTCTGCTAACTTCAATCTGTGTATATTTCACTACGTTATCAGAATATGTTTTAGATAATAATGTTGCTTGTACCACTGAAGATGGGGAAAGTTCCCCGAAACTAGTTTGGGAATATGTGTATGAATTTATAAAACGTTAGAAACACTATTTATTCCATTCATTGTGGTCTGATTACCTCCTTCGTACGTCTATAATATGAATTACCACAAGATCTCGGCCGAAACACGAAGATAATTACTATTATTTTATGTAACCGTGAAAATTACTTCGAGATGTCCGTGCTAAGCTGTAACACGAATAGTTTGTAAAATCGATAAATCAGTATAAAAAATCGCTACCCGCAGGTGGGCGCAAACTCGTTTCGCAAATCCCGCCCTTGAACTGCTCCGTCGTCGCAGGGGCCAAACACGCATTTCCTGTGCAAGAAAAAGCGAGGGGCCGCCCCGCCGTCCTCCCACCGCCCGAACAAGAAGATAACGTTAATTAGCTGCAAGGAAACACGGCGAAAGCCTTCTCGCGGAGGTGGCGGCGGCAGCTACTCAATTAGCAAAGGCGGACGGCAAAGTTGGAGCGATGCGTAATGATGATCGATGCATTTCCGTTCCTCCATTGTACGTCTTGTCCAAGTTCGTTGGCCTTCGAACGGGGCAACAGGCCACGCCGTATGTGAATCTTACTTGCTCAATTTGTAAGTGCCAAAACTAAATATTGTTTAATCAAACATAACCATAATCTACTATAACATTATATATAATACACTATAAAATTGACTAATATTTTATTATCTATCACCAATATTTTCTTTCGGCGGAGTTTCTATCAACCGTACTTGGAAAATATGATCTGGCATCTGACCCCATATAGGACATAATTTTTCTTAGGAGTGCTTTTTTTCGATTTGAAGCACATCAACATTCTGGATACCAGCCCCTGTTACAGTAGGTTTTAGTATTCCTTCAGTCCTAATACCCAAGTATCAAAACCACTAGTAACTTGTATTTTACTGAATTGAGAATGTGTAATGGAATTCTCTTTGTAAACCCTTTTTGAACCTTTCTTGGAGGTTGGGCCCGTTTTGTTATCCCCATTTCATAGCAATACTGGTTTGAGCAAAACCACGAGGTTCAAAAAAATAATTGGCTATTTGATATTCTGTAGAAATAAATCTCATGAGCCTAAATCTGTTCGTAAGTAAACGCTTAGCAATATGAGAATGTTTAACCAAGTATGCAGATCAATTTTGGAGAAAATCGTCTGAATGGCATATCGTTTGCCACAGGCGGACGTTCAGCGTCAACCAACTTTTTGGTACCAAGAACCTACAAATTGTGGAATATAACTCTCAAATCGTGTTGAAGGAACGAATTTACTACATATAGAAACGGTTTTATCCATTTTTCGATATTTGGGTCCCACAATACGAATTTTTCTTACAAAAAATCATCAATTTCTGCCACAGCATTACAATACTTTCTCTTTACTATGTAGAATGGCGAGAAGATAACAACATACTTTAAAAATAAAATGAATCTACTTTTTCTGTTCTTCCTTCTATGGTCAATTGTAGCGCTAAATAGCCCAGGTGTCTCAGAATTTCGCTCGACCACTTGCGGCTCTGGATTCCTCTCCATCAGCCTAGTAATGCGACCTCCATAACAACACATCGATATTCAAAATTTATTCATCGATAGTAATAATACATCGACCGAAAACGATCCATGTTTTAAAGCTGGTTTCGTAACCTCTAACATTAAATTCGCGCGCAACAAAATTTAGTTTAACAGTGGCCCATTTTTTAAAATTTATAATGAAGATTTTCGTGAAAAGAAAATTTAAAAACGCCGCTAGAGACCGTGAGTTCAATGAAGGTACGGACAGTACAAACAGAGTTCGTTTGGATTGAACACGTAATAACTGAAAGTGTCACTGTCAGTTTATTTCACATTTTAACTTCACAAATTATTGATAACGGGAATTTTTCTTTCACAAAACATCAAGCACGAAACGTAAAAACAGCGAGCACAAAACGTAAAAACCTCACGCACGAAACATCGATGTTAACAAACATCGACCTTAACATCCATATAGGATGTTTAAAAATCGATGTTTTTATAGAAACATCGATGGTTAGAGAACATGGACATCTATGTCGCATCCCTACGGCCCGCTGTCACCTCTCCATTCGTTGCCCGTTTCCTCGCTGCGTGTTCCGAGTGTTTTTTGGATGTCACTGGTGCTGGTTTCGCAAAGCAAAGGCCCGTGGGATTCCCAGCGTCTGCTGTGCCGGGGCCGGCTCGTAAGACCGGTGTCGCCTCGGCTGCAGCTGCTGCAGCGATCCCGCTGCACGAGGCTGCGCCGACTTTGAAAGTAGTCGCGTCGAGGCGAACCGCCTGCAATAGCCCCTCTGCTCGCACGCCCACCCGCCTAGCTGCTCCGACATCCATGTTACAACACGCCCACCAAACAAAAATCCGTTATTTTTTGCGTACTCCCCTCCGCAGGAACCCGTGGAGGCGAGTACTTATTGTTTTATGTTGGAGCGTACAGCCTTGTTACTGCCTTTCAGCTTGAGTAACTAGAGGGAAAGAGTTTACGTAAATTACCAACTAAAAGTAACTTAATGGTAGGTAAAAATCATTATCATAATCTTCTTCTTTCTCTTCATCTTCAAGCATTAGAACTTTCCTTCTGTTGCGTCTCATAATTGGTCCATCCATCCCCTCTTCGGACTTCCTACATTCCTTTTACCTTCAGTCTCATAATTCATAATGTTTTTCTACCTATGTGTTCTGCATTCTTTCAATGTGGTCTTTCTAAGGGTTTTGTGTATTCGTCAGTTTTTCCATATAGATTATAAATTCCAAGGTAGTTTCGAATTTCCTCATTACGGATTCTGTCTCTCCTGGTGACGCCGAAGCAGCCCCTTAAAACTTTCATTTTGGCAGTCTGCAACTTAGTTATTATTTTTGTATCCATAGACCAGATTTCACGTACGTTTATCCGTCAAGGGAATCCCAGTGTTTTGTAAAATTTCATGAATGTATTCTTTCTGTCCTTGCTTGTGTTAAATTAAAATCCTCCTCTTCTGTTAAATTTCTCATTTATTTACCAGCATCAATTTCGCCTTTATACGACAGATAAAACTCTAGAAACTTGTATAAACTCACTCGTTCTATGTTTTAGTTCTTGATGACTAATTTACTTCTTAGTATTTCCCTTCAAATACCATTGACTTAGTTTTGAGAGGAAATATCAAAATTATATTGTTCTGCAGCCATCATCATCAGTTCGTATAAGGCTCTTTTTTTATCTTCATTATCAGATGCCTGAAATTGGTCGTCAGCCAAAAAATTATCTTTAAAATTTAGACAGAATTGTAAACAGCCAAAATTTATGGGCAACGGTATGCTCTTTGAACTATTACAATTTCATTTAATTGTTTTTGCCTAGTGCTTTTAATATTCGTTGATTCGTATTGTTTTAATGATTCGTGAAACTTATTTCAACAGAAAAGTTATACTTCATTTGGATTATATGCAAAACCGTTCATTCACTCTTACTGTAAATATTTGCACTACAGTTTTACTTCTGTTCACCGCGGCACTGACAGCTGAAAGTACCCCTTGCAATCATCCATTTATTCAGTCGCGCACTTACTCACGCACTCACTCATTCCCTGGTTCGCTGACCCACCACTCAACTATACAACCTCCCGCCCTCTTCCACCGGCATGCCCACACCTCTCTCACGCACGTCACTCAGACACTCTCAAATGCACAGACAATAAAAGCCAATCCACTCACTCATCTTCTTTCCCATCCATCCACCTATATTCACAGCACACAACCGATCCACCCACTCTCTCGTCGATCTTCACTCCCGCAACATAGCTCACTCGTCAGCCCTATAGTCTCCAGCCATACTCTACGTCACGCATAATAATAAAATTTTGTAAAATGTAAAATAATGATCATAACTACCGGAAAAAAGTAAGTCGTATTTTTTTCACTTCTCACAGTTGCACCGATCAACGTTACGCCCAGCCTGATAATAACATTACTCTCGTAGCGCTATTGTAAAATTCTTCTTCAAAAATTAGAAAATACTGTTAACAACGTCGAATGTTATAACTCTAAAGTGTTTTTCCTTAAATTGGATCAATGATTCAAAAACTTCAAAAGCACTGAGATAAGCACATTTACGACGGCTTCTTAATATGCATAAATTATATAAATCAAATAAAACAATATAAGAGGTAAGCAATGTTCAATAAATTCACATTATTTATTTCCCACTCATTTTTTTCTAATAAACGAACGAGAAAGATTGGCTTTAGGATGTAATAAATGAGAGAAGATAAAGAAGGTGGTTCTTGATGGAGAACTAGAACAGAAGTTTGAATGCTTTCCTCCCCCTGCTCACTAGGCATTGTGTTCTCAACCCTCAGTCGAACCATTTCTTCTTTCCTCGTTACCACGGGATTATGACCGCACCAGAGGAGCCCTTTGTGACAGTAAAGGGGTTTACGGCAATGAAACCAGATTGCTTCGGAGAGAGACCGAGACACGCCTTTTTGTGTCTTCTCGAACGAACATTTTATGATTTTGAAAAATATAGTTTATACAGAGATTTATTACTGGCTGCTTTCGTATGTCTTTTCCTTTTGCATGCTGTTGAATTCTCGGAAATTACCAGTATATATTTCATTTTTAGCTACGCAGTGCATCGTCAAGCAATCGTCCTTGGGTCAATTCTTCATGTTTTCTTGTACATTTTTACCCAACAATGTGAAGTGAAGTATTGTGGTTTTTCCTATGCGCTGTGCGAGCCTTGTATCTGTTTAAACAAATAACAGATACTGATATGTCTAACGATACACAGATATCCCTTACAACTATAAAGCGTGCGTGATAGGACGTCCATCAGTGTTCAGAATAGTCTGAGACGTAGAATAGCATGCTGCAGATTACGTATCTGCCCCGTCTTCCGATTCATATAACGAGCTCATATGAGTTTCGTAATTCAACATCACGGTTGCCTTCATTCAGTATTTCATCTAAATAGTAAGTACTTTTTGCACTGTCTTAATATAACAGTACAAATTAACCAACATATGCACCATGTCTATATGCATTCTGCTCTTGAAATTTCATTTACAATTATTTCTAGTTGGCGAATTTAATTTAACTTCTCTTGCTAAATGAAGTGTCGTGGCTGATGAAATAATAAATGACCTAACTGATAACAGTGAATTTCTGTCACAAGTGTTCTTTAAAGCTCAAAGGTCAAACTTGGGGAATCGTCAGTTACTACACATCAATAAACCTAATACTTCATCAAATAAATATTCTACACTCTTGAAAATGTTTTCCAAATATAATGAGTTAAGTAAAATATGCACATTAAGCTTCAGTATTTATTTATCTAAATTTTTTTAAAATTTAAATCTGTAAATTTACAATCTGTTTAAAACAAGAACAAGAAGTAAATATGATGTTAGAAAATATAACTTGCATGGAAAGGTCACCCACTGGTTATCTTCCTTTATCATATTACACATTACAGTATTATCACTATTGTCATTTTAAAATCTATTTGGAAAATCCAATGGTTTGAACTTTTTCAGTCTTTTGACTTCTAAACTATTGTCCAGTAAGTTTATGGCTAGTATATTTTTATGGTTTTCTAGTTTCTGACATATTTATGGCTAAAATTTCTAATTTCTTGTTGTACTGTTGGCATGTTAAAATCACTATGTAGCACATCGTTTCGGACGTACCAGGGAGCACTAACAATGTCTCTCAGAACCTTGGATTGAAATCTCTGTATGGTCAAATATTCAATTTGACCTGCAGGTAGAGCCCCAGAGCTGTATGCAGTATGTCCAGATTGGTTTCAAGAATAACTTGTATATTAAAAGTTTATTGTCTGTAGCCAGCACAGATTTTCTTCCTAGCAACCAGTATAGTTGTTTGTATTTTATTTGTAGTTCCTTGCGTTTGTGTAGAATATGTGCTTTCCATGTGAGTTTTCTGTCTAGGTGTACGCCTAGGTATTTGACAGTGGTTTCTTGCGGTAGATCATGATGATTTAGTTGTACAGGAGGACAAGTTCTCTTATTCATAGTGAAAGTGATTTGTTTCGATTTCATTTCATTTACTTTTATTCGCCAAGTATTGAACCATAGTTGTAGATTGTCCAGATGAGCTTGCAGTAGTAATGATGCTTTTTCTGGTTCGTTGTCAGTTGCCATTATGGAAGTGTCATCGGTGAATGTAGCCGTTACAGTGTTCTCAGTGATAGGTAAATCATATGTGTATAGTTCATACAGAACTGGACTCAATACACTTCCTTGAGGGACGCCGGATTTTATTGGGTAGTGATGGGAATATTCATTCTTATGTTTCACTATTTTTCTAAACGCAAGAAATATTTGAATAAAATTAAAATTTGAATAAATTATTATTCCTCCCTATTATGTATTTAAAGTTTTTCTTTGACGCGTTATGTTTTATCAATCGTGTACGATATTCTTGTTTTAAACACCACTTCCTCATTTTTACCTTCAATCGTGCATTATTTTTATTTTTGTTTAAATAGTATTAATTGACTTTGTTTTTCTCTGGTGTTTTGTATTTCTTTTTGTTAATTTCTGTTGTTTTAAGTTTGCATTTAGGTTTTAATTCTGCTCGTTTCCAAGGAAGATCCTTAAGTTCTTCTTCTCCTTTTTCTTCTTCTTATTACTATTATTATTATTATTATTATTATTATTATTATTATTATTATTATTACAATTATTATTATTCTTCCTCCAATTGACGACTAACGATGTTACGAGTCGGTTGAATATAAACTTACTCTGGGTTGCATCTTCCTAAGGAGAAGATCTAGAGACTCGGTGTCTCTAGAATACTTTGCGCAAAATGTGGGTTGTTCGCAAATAAGCAATACCTAAAAAAAATTAAATGAAACAGTATTTGCACTTCCCATATTTCGGATGACCTGAGAGTTTGGCCAAGTTCTTACACAACTTTTGTGGAACAAATCTCAGATTCGGTAACTATCGGGACGACCTGTGCTTTTACGCTACATATTCGGCTGATCTCGTTTTCCAAATTCTTGTATTTTAGAAGTTACTCTGCCACCTTGGTTACGACGTTTTGATCACACGGCACAATAACATCTACAAATAAACACTTTTTTTCTCCAAATTCCGGATAGCAATATCCAGTTCTTTGCCTCTATCGTGCGATCAGTTTGAATTTGTTGGCTGAACAATATTGTACACCGTACAACAGACGACATCGGTTTTGGTGAGTGTCCGTACCTCTTGAAGGATGTGTTTGAAACATCGAGGGGGTTACAGATATGACCGTGGAAGTAGCTACACACCCTATCGCGCCTTTTGAAGGTTTATTTCTGGTCACGAATTGGACATCTCGTGACCACGCAAACACACTGGGGCTCGATTATATTTATCGAGAGTAGACGTACGTGACTTTTATGGGGGGGGGGTCAACATTTTCATGCTGAATCCGCTTTTACACCCAGAGTTGTTAGTCATGGGGGATGTGGTGAAATGATAATGATGAAGGACGGACAATGCAAAGATGAAATGGACAATTACAAACATACAGAGACACACACAAACACAACCGTGCCCGAGGCGGAACACGAACCCGCCGTCTATCGGTCCAAGACCGCCTTAGCGATCTCGGCTCCTCGGATCGGCTTATTTTTATTATTATTTACTTATTTATTTATTTCTACCACCAGTGCATGTGTCCTCCTTTTCCGTATAAATCGAATGCACTCTATAGGTGCCGGGCGGGCGTCGCGTTGCGTCGCGGGGCGTCGAGGAGCGACCCGATGCGTCCGTCGCGTCGCGTGTCGCAGCTGGCTGGTGACGCAACGGACCCGCGGGGAGGCGCGGGGAAAGAGAGAGAGAGATAGTTGAGTTAACCCCCCGCGGCGGCCAGCAACTCGACACCGCACGCGAGCCGCCGCGCCACGCCGACCCTCAGCGCCCAAGGCGCCCGCTGCCTCCGCGCCGCGCCGCCGCCGCCGCCGCCGCTCAGACGCGCCAACCCACATTGCGTTTATGGCCGGCCGCCGACGCCGACACCGACGCCGACGTCGCTCACGGGGCGCGGTTTTCGCTTCCTCGTCAAACGTTCATCAATAAGTAGATAGAGATCAGCTAGGTCGAATTCAGTCGCTGTCTGGAGGAGAATAATTCTAGCTGCCGGCTGCTCTAATCAGTACTTTTCCGTGGTTTCTGCGATCAACACTAGGTAAATGCCGAAGCAGTACCCTAAGAAACGGGCCACGAGCCGCGCGCTATCTTTCCTTTCTGATCCTTGTCCTATCTTCACCCCTTAGACACTCTCACTAACATGCACTACACTACCACACACGCCGGGAGACCGATCGGGAGCTTAGGGTTTGTCCCAGCTGGGGCGGTGTCCCGCTGGTGGGTGAAACCTGGTTCTGGAAAACCACGCTAGTCCACGGTAGGTCGGCGACGGATCCCGCCATCGAGCGGGGAAGTTCACCGTTACCTCCCGATGAAAAAACATGCACTACACTAACGGGACTAATGAGCGCAGTAGTTGAATCGCCCAGAATCACTAACGATCAATCAATCATCAATCTTGGACCGTGAAATTTTTTGAGGTGGCTTATAGCCGATAGAAGGTGATTTTAATGCTTCGACGCAATAACATTACTTTCGAAATAAGATCAAGAAATGTATTACAATATCACTGAACGTAACAAAGATACCTACTAATGTTAGATCTATATATTTAAGTGAATTAATCGCTTGGTATGTACAGTACACCAAATTAAACGTTCTTGGTAACATTGTTGTAAAAATGTTTACAAAAGTTTCCATACTAAACTGTCATTAGCAGTATCTTTGGATATAAGCATTACAAACTCCTGGGAGACAACCCGCCATAATGAATTCTTGCGTCTCCGTGGAAACACACAGACGCGTACTTCCCATTAATTATAAAATAATAAACTATCTTTTAATCTGTAGTTTTGGCTTCTTTTAAACTAATAAATTTTATTAATAAAATATCACATTAGTTTAAAGCCTCTCTCCCATTGTCAATTATAAATATGCAGGTACAAATTTGCATGAGTTCAATCATAACAATCTAGTTGGAATATCGCGATATATTTTTAAGAATAAAGTCCCTTATACATGTAGACAGAGAAGTTGACCACGCCTGGTATTTCAGGTTCGAAGCGCACTGTAGCTGAACCGCTTACAAAATAGCTTCACACTCCACGCGCTAAAATTCTTATAGACGAACTCCCTTCTTAATAGCTGACTGCCGCCCGGTAATTTCTCCTCGGCTGTTCCACAAGGAGTCGCCATGCGATCGGTCTCGGTGACAATTCCCGCCCTTTGAGCTCGAACGCAGTAGGGCTCCAATCGTGTGGTATTACTTGACCGTTGTATAGCGGCTGTGGTTGACGCATCTGTCCATCAACTTTGTCAAACAGTCGCACGGAAGGAAGATGGAGTTGGAGGGGGGGGACTCTTGAGAAGTTCCACCCTCGCGAATTCTCAAGAGTACGCGGTATTTATAAGTAGTGATGTTCCAATCACGATTTTTCATAAGATATGATTTGCGGGGAAATGGCATAACTGACCCGCAGACAGACCAGTCCATGCTCTCTACTGGGCTACCCATGATACGACGGATGAGATGTGATAAATGATGATAATGAAAATGATGTTGTTGACGATTGTGATCGTGATCACTTATGGCAAATGATGTGATAAACAACTAAGCATGTAAGTAGAGTAGAGAGTCAAACAAAAATCTGCACGAACACGAGAACTCGTGGTAATCCTGCAGCGGAATTCAACTTAATTCAGAAGAAATGCGTTTCAAGGAATATCTGTAATCACGTGGATATTGATTTAAGTTATAACGATGTTATACGTGTAATAACAAAATTAAAGAAAAGAGATTGTACTTTCCATAAAATAACACATGAGAGTATCATGTGAGTCTGCTGCTAATTTTCATGCACGTCGTCAAACGGGAGGGTGTTTAAGTACAACATCTTTCACTTATCCTGTGAAATATCTGTTCGCATTTTATACCACTGATTGTGCATTTTGAGAGGGATTGAAATGTGATCTCGTATGTCCCGACAGGTTCAGTGGGTGAAAAACTGCGAATGCATCGTAGCGAGAATATTCATGAAATCAAGAGTGAGCTTACGACGTTGCAATTGCAAGTTTAATACGAGGATTCGATACGAACCATCAACGAAAATTCGAATCCCAATCGCAACGAATTTTGTAAGACAGTTTTATCACTAAAATGTGATGAAAATTATGAGTTGCTCAGACACAAGTTCTTTTACGTAAATAATTATTCTCATTATGCTTTACGCTTTGACATTCAAATGCCGACGACTTACTATCAGAACAAAAAATTCTCAGAAAAACATTTTGTCTTTCTACAAACTCTATAAATCGGACGATGGAGAATACAGGAAAACATATATTTGGAATCGATATACACCTCACATAATAGCTATCTTGAAGACCACAAGGCTAACCTGGGTAGGAAATTCTTCAAGAATGAAAACAATACTCTGGTCCAGCGCGTAGACGAAAGAGAAGAAACTTCCTTATGAACTGGACGAGCATCGACGGAATCGATGACGAAATCCAGACCGTGAGCTTCGCTGCTGAAATTCCATTAGGGCATTATCACACAGAAGACAACGGAAAACAAGTGTAGAACAGGTGGATGGTCGTCTAGGTCGTGATGACGTTAAAGCTGATAATAATAAATGGCATACCCAATAGACGAGCATAGACAAGGGAGGCGGATTACGCATTTTATGCTCTCTTTTTTCATGAGCAGATGATCGTAGTCTTATTTTGACGTTGTCTTTCACTGCTTTAAACAAGGCTGCATGATCTTCACTTTTGAATCATATTGATGATGATGATTATTATGATAATTATTAAAGAATGAAATATTATGTGAAAAGAAAAAAGATATTAACTGAAAAGGTCGACAAGCATTTTGACGTACGTGGTGATATGAGTACTCCATGATTACATGGTGAAATCACCTTTGTATTACTTAAACGTGACTCTGACTCGCAGACAAGCTGAGGTGGGTCAGTGACAACAACTCGTCGCTGTAATGTCTACGACCAGGAGTCCCGAAGTTTCGAATGTAGACGGTGGCGAATTTTCGTCACTAGTTAGATCGATTTCATCCGCTATGTGAGGAAAAATTCTAGCGGTCGGCTGTTCAGATCAGTAGGTTTTCGCGGTACTAGGCAAATGCCGGACTACTGCCCTTACAAATTACTATGAACCAAGCGCAAACGTCCCTTCCTCATCCCTGACATCTCTTTTCCTCTTACAATTATAAAACATCACACTTGGTGGGCGACCTGTAGGGCACGAACGGAGATATCTGGAAGAGGAAACCCGAGCAAGCCGACGTTTTGGTTGATAATAGATTTCACATTTCATCTGTCTTTCATCACGTTTCAATACGTTCATCATCGTAACAGATTTCACGTCCGGAAGCACGAAATACTCCCTCAGCCACTCCCAGCATTCCCCTTCACGTTCTTGGATTGGTTGGTTGATTGATTGGAGATACCGGAAGCGTCAACTGCTAAGGTCAGTAGTCCCGTAAGTGCAGTGCATGGTTTCCCCTCTGGAGGTGGCGGTGATCTTCCCCCGCTGGGTGGTCAGATCCCGCTAGCCGACCTGCCTGTGGGCTAGCGGGGTTTTCCCCACCCAGATCTCTCCCACCAACCAGGCAGCCCAGCCGGGACAAGCTCTAAGTCCTCGTCTGGTCACCTGACAAGTGCGGTATTGTAGTGCATGTAAGTGTGTGTGGACAAGGAAGGGTAAGGAAAGATCAAGCGCGCTCCGTGGTCCGTTTGTTAGGGCACTTCTCCATCATTCGCCTGATAACTGGAGAAACCATGGAAAACTACCGATAAAAGGAAACTTGAGCAAGCAGACGTGTAAGTTGATGCGATCTGCGTGCAGCGTCTGCTAAAATTCTCCTCCAGACTGCGACTGAATTCGACCTACCTATGTAGCTAATGTCAAAAATTCTGCCCCCGACGGGACAGGAATCTAGGACCTCTCGGTCAGAGGTACAGCAGTGACATCAGTTGATACCCTGAGCGCCCTTGTCGGCGCCAGCATTCGTCTTCGCGTTCTTGGACTTAGCACCGAAAGAAGCAATACCGTTTCCTCATTTCCTGTAAGCATTCCAATTGCGGCCGGCGCTGGCCAGGGGGCGTGGCGGGCAGCTGAATGCTCGGCGGAGGCGGCGCCAGCCGCGCGCATTCCTCCGCCCCCCTCGCCCCTTGCCCCGCGCCCGAGGTCAGTGCGCGAATTGCGATGCCAATTTTCGCCCATTCGGGCTGGCTGCGACCGTCCCCGCCACTTCCCCCCCTGGCGAACATGAAAGGTCGCCGCCTGCGCCGACGGTTCGCTCATCGACGCCAACCAGCCTGCTTCTTCTCTAGGACGCTCAAGCACACAGGACCAGACTGCGTCATCTTCCTCATGAAATGTCTGGTTCCACCCAGAATTACCTGAAAATTTATTTATCGGAATCACTCATTAAAAATAAAAAGAATTGATAATATTAAATGGATGGATAGCCGAGATCGCTAAGGCAGTACTGCCGTGGCGATCTCGGTCGGATGGATTGCGAGCTTGAATCCCGCCTCGGGTACAGTTGTGTGTTTTCGAATGTTTGTTAGGGTCCATTCACCCTTCATCATCTTCATCATCAACATCATTATCTCATATTTCCCTCCAGGGCAACCCTTGGGTATAAAAATGGATTCGGCATAAAACTGCTGATCCTCCTCCAAAAAACCGTCACGTGCACTTGCCCCGGGGAGAATATGACTGGACCTCGGTGGGTACAAGTGGCGCGTTCGCGGAGTCCTAGAATGGCTAATTTACCACAAAAAATGGAAGTAATTTCGTTTTCATCCTTGACACGAGCCAATCCGTCCCTTTTCGCTCCACTCCACCCCACATCTCCCCGCTACGCTTTGGACTCTCCCTGTTGTGCCCCAACCACACGCCTTCCTTCGCCCCACCCTGCTTCTTCTCATCTGTCCCGACCTCGCCACCTCCCCGCCTCGCCAGGTCCCGCTCTCACAATGTCCCGCCCGATTATTAACCACGAACTCGAACTCTGAAGAAACTGAATTTCGTTTGTGACAATTTTATCCGCAGGTTGTTATACAAAACGCCTGCGTTTGTCGGAAGTGGTAAACATCACTGGTACACGTCCTAAAACTGTCACGTACCGCGAAGATGAATGGACTCGTTTAAGTCTGGGCAGTAGGGTAATCACCTTCCCCATGTGCCCATCTTTTGTGATGAAGGAAGTATTGGAATGTGGCTGTCATGTGAATATTACGCCAACAAGGGAATTTCTTACAGGACATAAGCTTTCATCAACTTAAACGCCGCCACGGACTAGTCGAAGCGTACACTACTCTCCTTTCCCTTTGTATCCTGTGTTTTGGTGTTTTGATTCTTTAAAGCGCTCTCAGGAGCCAAGCCCATGTCGAAATTGGTATTACCATATGTCTGCACTGGCCGTGAGTAACATGCTTTAAATTTGTCCGAACTCTGAACAGAAACAATTTCATACATTCCAGAAAAAGTTTTAACTATTTTATTCTTCTTTCTTTCGAGGGTGCGACTAGTAACTGAGATTTTCGTACAATGATTCAGCTTCTCTTGTTTGTTTCGTAGGTTGCAGAACGTGTGAATACGATTTCCATGGTGATCTTAAATCGCTGAAAAAAAAACGGGTTAAGTTAGTGTTTAATAAAATCACGTGTTGTTAAACACATGAAAAATATTATGAATTTCAGTAGAATCTATTTTAAGGTTTGCGTCATTTGATTCATTTCATTGATCATTTGATTAATTTCATTCCTTACAGGTAATTACTTTAATTAAATATTTAAGACAAACAATTAATTGAATATTTTATGAATTATCAGACTTTTGTATCGCTATTTACAAAATTACGATAACAATTATCTCAAGTTCTAATTTCTTTTTCAAGATTTTACTATTTTCCCCCCATCAGTTGCACCCTCGTGGCCCTTGACTTGCGAGGCCCATGCCTAGCGCCGGCACTGAGGGCGAGAACCGGCCTGGCTCGTTGGCCTTCGTTGGCAGGGTCAGGGGCTGGCGCCCCTTGCGCAAGCACGGCTGCCCCTCAGGGGCCGCACGCGAATCCGCGCCGCCGCGCCATGCCACGCCCCTTCGTTGCTACTGGAATGCGCCCCTTGCGAAACACTCGACGGGGCAGATCCTATCGGCGGGCTTCGACGCCGAAGCAAAACAAAACTTCACGACCCATAACTGCACACACTTTCTTGTATTATGAGGAAGTATTGGTTAAAATCCACATCCGCAAAAATATTTGGCAGACCTGGGACTCGCACCTAGATTCCGTAAATGGAGTCCTTACCGAAATTTCCACGAGACCATCTCTGAAGAGATGATCAGAGTACTGGAATAAATTGTTCGCTTTTACATTTTAAAAAAGTTTCTACGAAATTGGATTTACATACATTTCTATATTTGAGCGGAAATGTAAAGAAAAAATAGAGTAATTATTCAGAAAGTTTCGAAAATGTCGTTGGAATAAAATACTCCCAAAAATTAAAATACCTGTTTAAATTAAAGGGACCGCGACAATAGTCGATCAGAATTTAAAAAAATCCTGTATAAGGTTTAGTCGTCAGCGAACAAAGAAAAAAACAGACGTTTTCACCAGAAATGACTTTTTCTATATAAAGGACCAACAAGATGTGGGTTGTGATTGTACTCGCATTTGAGAAAGTAATTTACTACAAAAAAGAAGAAAAACCCCATTTTCACAATATCAGGACATTACAAAACGAGTTTTTCTCTCGAAAATTTGACACATTTCGCTTCAGCATTATATAACTTTTCCTATATAACGTCCCAGCAAAAGAGAAAGTAAAATAACAAAAAAAAGTGCAAAGAGCGAATGATAATGTACTGACATTATTGAAACTTACAAAACTAGATAGACCCTTGCAAACACTTTTCACTTTGTATATTATCGTTTTAAAAAGTGAAAATAGCTCAATACTAGAACTTCAAACATCTCGGACACCCAATATTATATAGATTACGTATAAATACGTCGGTACATTATAATCATGTAATCTATGTAATATACGTTAAATTTAATGATCACATAAGTAACAACGAACAATGAGTAATTTTTAGTCAAAAACCTGTTAAAGACAACAGTCCATGGTCAGTCCAGTATGACCAGTCGGAATAAGACTTGAAAATAAAACTAATAAATTATTATGTGTCTGATTCGTTTATGGTTGTAAATGAGCACAATCAATTTAGTATTTGTAGCAGTGCAATTATGGGCGGTTTCTTCTTACTCGATTGCATGTTTTTCCAATTATCTCATTTCTTTCTTCCATTGATTCTCAAATTCATTCATTAGTTATTTGAAATGCATGTTTAGATTAACTTCATTTTGATGAAATGGATTTCATCAGGTGCCGTTGCTCAGTCCGATTCTCTAATACGCAACTCGCAAGCCTCTGTTAAAGATGATTGGAACATTGAATTAAGAAACAATTCTGTATACTTCAGGTCTCAAACGTCAATACAAATATTCAATGCATATCGTTCTTAGGGTATTCTGCATTACATTATTGAAAAGGTTAACGGTTAACGATGTTTCCAAAACATAATTATAAAAGTCTGTAATATTTATAAAAAAAGTGGATTAACATTAATATATTTGAAGTAAATGTACAATTAAATATTACCCAATACTTATACGTGCATTAGGCTTTTAGGTAGCCCAGTCGTTCCAATCTTATAACGAGGGAGTCCATTTTCAGAACCCGCAGTAGTCTAATCAATGGAGCGAATAGAAACTCGGTAATGATCCTATCTCATTCGCTTGAGGTCCTCGTGAAAACGAGCCTCTCATTTGTGTAATCGATTATGTTGTTATTTCCTCCAACGGTTTCAAGAGATAGGGGTGCTGGGTGTGACAGAGGCGTTACAGGAGGTCGGAGGAGGGAAGTGCCAGTGAGATCCTTGCAGCAGAAGAAATCCTTTCAGAGCCAGTCACCCTCCACAAACAGGCCCTGCCATTTCAGTCGTTTTACAAAGTTGAACCCGTCCCTTGCACAACTAAGTGCCACGTTCACCTGAGAAAATGCCTAAGAAATCCTCTCGGTAAACAGCCTCTTTGCCTTTGAGAAACTAAAAGTCAGATATCCATGAAGTACCATTGTATTCTGAAACCGCGAGACCATGACTACTTTATGTCAGCACAAAAACTATTCTGCTTCAAAAACCAGAGATCTCAGCTATCGTATCCAAACCCAATAGTATCAGATAATCTCCTAAAAGAAGAAATCCGGTCGCAATAGTTCGCTAATGAAGCCTATTATTCCCGTCTATTGGAAATAAGCAAACTATAAAATGAGCTTTCATCACATGTGGTATATTGTTTTCGTCTTCCGAATAGAAAACATACCACTGATCTCAGATCAGTATTTGCGGGTTTGTGCAAACGAATCTCAGCAATGCACTCCATGACGGCGTTGATTCAGGGGACACGTTCTCAACTACCCGGGTAATGGATGAAAACCACTCCAATGATAGCTACAGAAGAGGCACACACGAGCAAGGCCCCATTTGAAAACATACAAGCTTATGAATTATTTACGTACTAAAAAAATATAATATTTTTATGTTCATCTCTGAGTTTAAATTCCAACTGTTTCTGTATTAACTAGAAATATTTGGAATTTAAACTCAGAGATGAACATAAAAATATTATATTTTAAAAAGTAGCACAAGGCTTTATAAAATTTTATAAAATAATATTTTATTAAAAAATTGTTTATAAATGAAAATGACCCATTAAAAACGCCTAAATTGAATTGTTACCATAATTTAATTATTTTTAATAATTTAGTAATTTTACAATGGCTCCCCTTAAATATTTTCGTACGCTACCGGCGGGGGGGGGGCGATGAACAAGAGTTTTTTTGAAGTTTTTATTGAATGACAACATCACCATCTCAATTCAAAACAGTGACTTAGTGCCACCGATAGACGTGCATACGTGTTATCACCGGGTCCATACGCAATACTTCACGCTCAGATCTCGGAAAACTTCCTCATTCTTCTGCTGACTTCATTGGCATGATTTCCAGCACAATCGCGTTCAACTTGTTCTCAACTTCTGCAGTCCACCGGCTGAGATGGCTCAAAGGAACAATGATCGCCACTAGAACGACTCTGATTATACTAACTAGAAAACTACGCCGAATTCGACCGGTCTGGAGAATACTAAGAACTGGCAGCTCTGATGCGGATTTGTCCGTTCAATACTACACGAATGCAGGAGCAAACAGCAAACCTTTGCAAACAGGCGCGATCTTTTCTTCCTCATTTTTATCCCTTCCTCTCCCCTTACCCCCTCTCCCATGCATTGCACTACCACATATTTCAGAGGGCCAGTCGGGGGCTGGGAGCTTGTCCCGGCTGGAGCTGTTCTCCGCTGGCGGAGGTAAGAGGAGGAAGGAACCGGCAAGCCGGTATGTGTAGGTCGGTGCAGATCTCACGTTCCTACGGAGGAAGAACACCGCCATCTCCCGAGATAAAATCACACTCTCTCTCAGAACTAATGACCGCAACAGCTGCCCAGCCTGGAAACAACTCTTAAAGTCAATCAATCTTCTGAAATCTAACAGAAATCGCGATTTCATTGCGGTGGGACGCACCGCTCGCTGTGAGAAACGACGAGAGGGACGAGAAGGGGAGATGAGAAGGGGAAGAAATCGCCCTAGCGGTGGCTCAAGCAATTTCTTTCGGGCCATGAAATCGTGAATGCAGCTCGCTGGGCAGAGTGCTTAGCATTGTGCCGTGAGCGCGAGTGAGCGCCGAGGCAGATGAGGGCGGTGCCGCGTCGGGCGCCGGCGACTACCACAACAATGAAAGCTGCGCCCAGGGAAATGCGAAGGAGAAGGCGCAGGCGGCGCCTGGAATAGCGCTGACGGAGAGGCGGCAGCGGCGGCGGCGGCGGCGGCGTCTCGTCCCGTTACGTGCAGCCGCCTCTCACCTGCCACCTCCTGCTGCTCCTCCTCTCTCCCTCACTCTCTATCTCTCTCTCTCTCTGCCTTGCCCACGGGCCAAGCCCCGTGCGATGCTCGCTGCACCGCACTGCCCCGCAAACGGCTTTTGGGGCGCTGCGCCGCGCCGATTCGCGCCCTGACTAGGGATGGCCAAAAAACATCGATGCCAAAACTTCGTTTTTTAAAAAAAATTGTTGATTTCTTAAAAAACAATGGAGTTTAAGCACGGCGTAGAGTAGCAACAATTCGCAGCAATATCGTTGTTTTGCGTCATCCTCTTAATCACGTTGCACATTTTGCCTGTGGAATATGAGGAAGTTTGGGAGCTGCTCGTGTTATGAATGTATGTTATCGCCAGGCGTGTCATTGCCTGACTCTAAAGTGAAACACGAAATCGATAGCAAAACACAATGTTCTTTATTGTTAATTTTATTCTTTACATTCGATAATATTTTTTACATACTGCTAACATGCTGGTAACCAAACAATAAAATATATCCCTTTTACGTACTGTATTTAAAAATGGATAAGCAAAAAGCGTATTTATTAAGCATTAATCAAAACATCGATGTTTTCATCGACATCGAAAACCCTTTAGCGATGTATCGAAACATCGATGTACCAATGTTTTGGTAAAATTTGCCAGCACTAGCCCTGACCACCTACTTGGTTCACGTCAATTGTTTTGACACTCTGGCACGCCAAACTAAATTGGGGCGTTGTCGGTGAGCAACAAGTCAAAATGATTCAATTCATTTCGCAGCCGTTGGCAAACTTGTGCTGGAACTGTGGTGCTTCCTATGATTTGGTCATTCCGCTAATTAGAAAATGTTCACAAAAAAACAATCTATTTGTTTTGCTGGAGTTACAAAAAGAACGCACTTGAAACCTGTTGTAGGAAACCATTTACATGAAATATTTTTAATTAATAGTACAACGGATTTTAATTTAAAGCATAATAGTAATAAACAACGATAAAAGGGTGCAGCCGGCGATAGATTTGCAACCGGTGCAGGACAGATTCCTCAAGCAAGGCTTGCCAAGGATATCTAGTTTTAGTGGTACGTTTCTGATCGTGAGAGGATTTTTCACTTTTGTCTTTATACGTGTCGTGATTGCGTGTCTTAACCTATTACGTTATTCCTAACGTGTCATTTCGAATTCAGCTACGTCACAAGTTAGGCTATGGATGTTTCGATTCAATACGGTAATTTCCATCGATTCAAAAAAGAACCACCTGCGTCCAGGCACGCTAACCTGAGTTGATTAGACTTCGCAAGATACTGGAGAAGGAGACTACTAAAGAGCAAAGGTACTTATTTTAATTCAAGGATCCAATAGACATTCGAGAACTTGTATTGATTAATTTAAAAACTGCAGGCAATCCGAATGAAGCCCCTTAACTGGGTTATGTCATAACGCAGTTAAGGAGCCTCCTCACTCACGCTCGACGTACGTCACAGTTTTACCACTTCCATTAACCCGTCCACGGAACCAGCGACTATGGCCCGTCGGGTAAAACTGCCTCAAACGAAATCTAATTTTCTTCTGGATACGTTCGTGGTTGATATAGCCTAAAAGGTCTATTTGTACTCGCATCCGAACGCATTAGGGAAGAAGAAGGCTCAACTTCTCTGCTCCCTGACTTTTCTATTGCCTTGTCGTGTCACAAATGTTACTCCTCGTTTCTTACAACAGAAACGCAACTTCTCTACTGCTGCGTCTCACCGTATCTACAATCGCACAGAGAAAACATTACTCCGTGAACGTATACATCAATCTCGCCGCGACCTGGCTACAACTGACAAAGACTGACATAGGTTGCATCTTCAACAACATAGGTTGACAACTGATTATGGTTGACAAGAAATTATCTTCAATATCGAGTCTGGGATACGCTCCCTACATAGGTTGCATCTTCAAATCAGCAATAAAATGCAGGTTCAAGACTGGGACAAAGTTGATCAGATCACATACAATTCCATGATGACGAGACTTGACCAAGAAACAGATGCAGAAATATGACAGATTGGCAGATTCTCCTAAACCAACACCGCTGTTGGATACAAAACGCACAGTCACCAACCTATCAGACCATCAACTGTCCACTGATGAAGTAGCAGTCCTCTCCAAGGGAGCGAATTCCGCAGTGGCCCCTACTACAATACCTATTGACGAAATTATCTTCAATATCGAGTCTGGGATACGCTCCCTACCAACTGATGCAGCAGAAGAGATCCGGAGAGATGCTTCGAGAATATTACAAAGGGCCAAACCTCCCAAGAGCAATCTCACTGCAACAGAGAAGACAGCCTTGAAGAATTCAAAGAGCCACAAGGACATCGTTATGCTTTCGGCAGACAACGGTCGTCCCCAACACATCTGACTACCAGAAGAAAGTGGAGGACATTTTGGATCCACAGACCTACACCAAGCTACCGCGAGATCCCACAGCAAGGATACTTCGCCAAACCAACCAACTGCTGAAGAACTCGTCAATCCATTATAGTACAACTTAAGATTCGGAGACGTGGATATTTTAGCCACCACAGCTCACTACCATGCACGATTAAATCGTGAAGCTATTGAAATTCACAAATATCCCTGGAATTTCAATAGAATGGAGGAGGGAATAAAAATGAATCCCATTTGGATCCCCGTAATACGCCAGGCAAAAGCAAAACCTACTCACAAACAAAGACGTGACAGTGGTCACGTAGGTACGCGGGAACATGACAACAGTCACGTACGCACGAGCGTCTCCGCCACGTCACCCGACCCGATCCAATCAATAGCCACCCCACACATGCAAATATATACAAGTAATAGCATACAATGTAAATATATAGCATACAAATATCCCCGCGGACCGGGCAGCTCCGTCAGTTAGAATCTCAGTTTCAGCCGGTCGAGGAGGCGCGGCCAATACCGCACGTTGTCGAAGTGCAACAAACAGTGATGATGCATGCGCCCGCCGACAAGCCGAGTTTCACAGATGAAACAGAAGTTAAAGCAGCCATTGCGGAGCTGAAAGCTAAAAAAAAGCTCCCGGCCCAGACGGCATCTCTAACGACGTCCTGAAGAAGCTGCCGCAGCAAGCCATAGTGTTTTTGGTCGCCCTTTTTAATTCAATAATTAAGTTTCAGCACTTTCCGAGTCAGTGGAAACATGCACATGTTATAACTTTACATAAACAGGGAAAGAACCCGAAACTGCCCGAGTCGTACAGGCCTATCAGCCTACTTAATACACTCGGCAAATTGTGTGAAAAACTAATTTTAAAAAGAATTCTTAAATTTGTTTCAGAAAATTCATTAATGAATAAGGAGCAGTTTGGCTTTCGCGCGGGCCACAGCACGACGCATCAGTTTACATGAATTACAGACCGCATCAGACGCAACTTCAACGAGAGCCGATTTACAGGCGGAGTATTCCTTGACGTTGCCAGCGCATTTGACAAGGTTTGGAACGTCTGTCTCCTTTACAAACTCCATACGTGGAACCTTCCGATCTACCTTGTGCACCTGATTCACTCTTTCCTAGCAAACGGAACGTTTCAAGTAACGCTTCTGAATGCGAAATCTACCCGCCGCGCCGTACGGGCCGGAGTGCCGCAAGGGAGCGTAGTAGCTCCTACGCTCTTCCGCCTCTATGAACTTGATATTCCCTCGCACTCACAAACGGAACTCACCCTGTACGCCTACGATACGGCTGTAATAGCCACGTCGAAAAGTATCGAGTTTCTCCAGAAGTATTTGGATCAACATTTGTCACGGATCCAGGGGTGGCTGAAACTGTGGCGGGTCAGAGTCAATGTGAGTAAGAGCACAGCTGTGCTTTTCACACGGAGACAGTGATTCACGCAGCCGAGGCCGCTCGTGCTATGTAGAGGCGTGATTAATTGGGCCAAAAGTGTAAAATATTTAGGAGTGACATTAGACAAATCACTCTTTTTAACCTGCACATTGTAAACGTGCGGAATAAAGCGCGGTAGACCAGAGGCTGATTGCGATGCTTATTTCATAAGCAAAGCAAACTGTCAACTGCAAACTGCCTCACGCTTTGTAAAGCAATTATTAGGCCGCAAATAGACTACGCATGCCCTAGTTGAGCAATTGCAGCTGACAGTTATCTAAATAAACTGCAGGTAGTTCAAAATGAATACCCAAGGGCCACCCTCTGCGCCCCCAGGTACACTCTTATGAGAGATTTGCATCGCGACATTTCAATGCCACTGCTTCAAGATCACTTTAAAAGCATTACTACTAATTTTTTTGAAAAAGCAGCTGACTCGGAAAACACTCTCATTTCTGAGGACGCTTCATACGAACCCGATAAACGGGCGAAGTATAAGCGACCTAAGCAGTTCCTGGTGTAAGATAAATCTGAAACAGCGAAATGAGACTTGAAACATAAGCTTTGAATCACTGCACACGCAATGCGCGCGCCAGTTGGCTAATGTCTTTTTGATCTGTGTTTTCTTTTAATGTTGCAGGATTGGCCATAGATGCTCGTAAGGGTAGGAATAGTCGCACCGCAGTGGCGTGAACGTACATTGCACTTCATGCGTTCACAAAACTGCACAAGTTAGCTCGCGGAGCTCCGTCAGTCATCGGGGAACCATCAAAGAGGATTCTTCGTCCGAGACCACATCTGTTATGTACAAGATTGAAACAACAACAGTTCTTTCACCAATTTTCTTTCCAGAAAACCACCATCCAAATCAAAGCCGTTATACAGTCCAGGTCCCAGTCCGCCAGAAGAAAAACTCACCGTAGACACAAGCACTTGATCGCAATCCCCACTACTCCTAGGCACTTACTCGTCACTCTCGAACTGTTCCACACTGCCTACCGCCCCGGGCGAGGCCCTTTAAATATGCCCCCTGAGGCATCAGGGCGAGTCTTCTACTCCCCATCTCCATGGCGGGGCAAGGAGGGGAAAGGCTCCTGCGATCGTTTGGCCGACACGGCCCGGTGACCACAGACAGACGCCGCCGCTTGTCCTGCGCCTGGTGGCGTCTTCCCGAACTTCTCATTTCCCCACTGGTCGTGCTCACGGCGCGACACTACAGCGGCCACAGTGGGCCACAACAATGTTGGCCGGTACAGTGTGCCGGTTACGTGGGCACAAATGCTGTTATACACAGCAACATCGCCACTTAAAATGTCTGCCATAATTGCGGACGAAACGTCTAGAAATATGTTTTCCAATGGACCACGGCTCTTCAGCCCGGAAGCAAACTTTGACTATATCTACAAACCTACCAGCAACATGGTTTTGAGTTTTTAAACAGCCTTTTTGAAAACCTTTAAAACCTGAAAGCACTGATGAAAATGAGGTACGCCATTAAATCTCACCCACTCCATAAATACTCCTGGTTGCGTTTGAAAGTTCAAAAAAGAAAATTTAAAAAAAAATTCCTCTTCAAAAAAGAAAATTAAATATTTCACGGAAAAGCAATTCTTGGATAACACAAGGGATTAGAACACCTTGAAAAAACAAGCGAATTCTTTCTTTCATTTCTAAACGTCATAACGTATCTCAAGATTTCCTCATCTACTTTAAAAAATACAAATCATTGTTAAGAAAAGTCATAAGACAGGCTAAGATCATGAAACACGATCAGGATATTTTGAACTCAAATAACAAAACAAAAGCAATGTGGAATATAATAAAAATACGACCAAATCAACTAGAAACATTGTAGAGATTGTTGTTTTAAAATATAACGACATAAATGTGAACGATCCGGCAACAGTGGCTAGTCTCTTTAACCAATACGTTTCGAGAATTGCTGCCGATCTCACTAACAGTCTTCAGACACAAAATTCAATAACAGATATTTCACCCAAAATTTTAGACACGATGTTCGTTTCCGAAACTTCTTCCTATGAAATTATGAAAATAATCAGTAGTTCGTCCGGTTTAGAAGAATTCTCGGATTCTTTGTTAAAGACCTGTGCGTATGCCATTATTCACCCGTTAACTCACATATTTAATGCATTCTTATGCACCGGAACGTTTCCAGATATTTTCAAAACAGCTAAAATTAAGCCGCTCTTCAAAAAAGGCAACAAAAATGAAATTAAAAATTGTCGGCCCTTTTCTCTTCTAACATTTTTTTCAAAAATATTAGAGAGACTTTTTTTACGTACGAATGGAAACCTTTCTCAGTAAACATGACGCGCTTTCAGATTGCCAACATGGATTTAGAAAATCAAAATCAACGGAAACACCTATATTTTCTTTTCTTAAAGATGTCGCCTCATCATTGGATCAAAACGAGGCACCTATTGGATTATTTTTAGATCTCTCGAAAGCTTTTGACGTCATTGATAAAGACATTTTACTTTCAAAATTACCTTAATATGGAATCCGTGGTATTGTTCTAGATTGGTTATGTTCGTACCTTAAACAACGATCTCAGAGAGTGGAAATACCTTACTGGAATGATGGAACATTACGTACGCACCTATCCGACTCTTTGCCCATTGCACGTGGAGTTCCTCAAGGATCGATTTTAGGCCCTATTCTGTTCTTACTTTACGTAAACGATATGCCCTCGACGATTCGAAATGGAAGAACAGTTCTCTTTGCGGATGATACGAACATCCTTTGCACTAAAGAAACCGCAAATAGTACAATATCAGATGTTTCAAATTGGTTCCGAAATAACAAATTCATAGTAAACGAAAAGAAAACGGTTTTAATGCAGTTTTCCATTTCAAATAAACAATTGTGTGCTCCATTGAAAATGAACGGTGTACCATTGACTGATGTTAAGACAACAAAATTTTTGGGTCTCTCAATTCAGTCAAACCATAAATGGAACGTCCATTTAAATGAAATGAACATAAAATTAAGTTCATTATGCTACGCGTTCAGAATTCTTGCAAATTCAATCAGCCTTCATATTGCTCGCTGGGTATATTTGGCGAATGTTCATTCCCGCCTGAGATATGGCATAATATTCTGGGGAAGTACATCTTATAGCTCCCAGACTTTTAGATTACAAAAACGAATTGTACGAATAATAAACAAATCCCACCCACGTGATTCTTGTAAGCTTCTCTTCATTAATCTAGGAATTTTACCTTTGCCTAGTCTGTTGATTTACGAATCAGTGGTTTTTGTCGAAAATGACTTGCTTAAGGGCGAGAATATATTTTCAGAAAATGCCGATATCTATTACTATAACACTCGACGTAGAAATCATATTCATCAGGTGACAGTATCAACAGCTCATTACAAAAAATTCACATACAATACATGTAAATTATTTTACAACACTTTGCCAGATGACATTAAACGATTAAATTCGATAAAAAAAGTTTAAATCCAAAGTGAAATCGTTTCTGCTGCATAACTGTTTCTATACAATTAGAGACTATACCGAGCATCACGAGCAAAGTAACATTAATTTTAACAGCGATATTTAATGTATTATTTACCATTGGACTCTATAATTCTAAACAATATGTAACAAGTATTGTGTCGCAGATTCTGGATCAATGACCCTCATCTCGATCAGGCTTTACGTCCAGTTTCCCTGATCCATTGAGCAAATGCTGAGATGGCTCCTTGTTTTGCTTCTGGTCATAAATGTAACTTCATTATCTGTGCACGTCTTCTAGAATTCAGTGGAAAATATAGTTATTCAAATTATCCTTTCTATGTTGTCGCGGCAGGAAGTATTATTCCTTGACGAAGGACATCATGGATAAGAGCCCAAAATTTATTGCTTATTTATCCTTGAAAATAGATTTTATTTTTTCAAGCAGTATATGATTTAGTGTAGGGATCACAGAATTTTGAAAATGTGCACAGAATTCACTTCTCCCCATAGCACGTCATACGCAGTTTTAACTGTTTTTTGACGTAAAATAAATTAAAAATTAAAAATGGTCAAAATGTATTTATCACATTAGTGGCGAAACCATATTTTTTCTGAAGGGGGGAGTTATAGATGTAGTGCCATGCCGTCTTGATGTTTTCTTAAAAAGAATTTTTAATTTATGTTGAATTTTAATTATTTCCATTCATTAATATGTACTTATGTGTAATGTGTTCAATTGAGTTATTGATTTTGTTACTGTAGAAAATTAGTTAAAACAACACTTGTGATTGTGCCTCATCAGCTTCTGGCGGGGACGAGGGAGATGGGGGGGGAGGGCTGAAGCTCCAAGGGTGCGTCCAGGTACAAGAAGCTTTGGTTCTAGGGCCACCTTGGGCGCCCTCAAATGATCCTAGCACATCGCCAAGATTTTCCAAAAGGTACCGACGGAGGGGCGGGTGTAAGTCGAAGGCAGAAGGAGACGCACTTGTGCAGTAATTTCGAGTGTATTTTACGAGTTCATGAGTCAGATTGTGTTTACAAAATTTTCAGTACTGTATGAGAATATTTAGCCCACAAATCTGAAAGAAATCCTTGGTTGTTCTAATAACTCATTTATCTGTTAATACTTATGTTCGGCTGAAAAAGAACTGAGAAACTGTACAAACCTGGTGTATTCATCAACTCACAACTATTTTATTTCGTCAAATATGCACAAAATTTACCATCGCCAAGATTTTCCAAAAGGTGCCGACGGAGGGGCGGGTGAGTCGAAGGCAGAAAGAGACGGCACTAGTGCGGGAAGGAGGCTAGGCTAACGAGTGGGGGCGGGGGCGGGGCCGGGAGGTAGGTGCGCAGGTGGCGCAGCCACAGGAAGCGAGCGATGCCTTATTCATGCGCGGTCGCCTCCCTTCCACTCCCGCTCCCCCTCCTCCCACACCACCACCGGCGGCGCCCGCGAACTCCGCTCTGCGCTCGCAGCAGCTCGACTCACAGCCAGGGGAATCTCGTCCCACCCTATGAATAAGCAGGCAACCCGTGCAAACTTAAGTTTACAGGAGAGAAACTTCTCTTCCCATCAGTTTTGTTTGTATTTCTGTGATCTTTTGCGAGGAAGTCCCTAAATCCAAATTGCCCATCACACTCTTTCTGTTCTCTCTATACTTCTCTGAATATTAGATATCCACTTCCTTCCTTGGACATCCAGTGCCTTCCACCTGGGATATTGCAGTTGATATTGTAAAGATTTCTTAACTTTATAATCAAATGTTAATAGTACTGGGAGAATGGACTTCAATATAGTGTTTATTTTTATTACCTTAAATCGCATTCCTCAACGAGATTGGATGATATGAATATTCCTCTGTATTCGGATGCAGGGCCATGAGTAGAGATGAGATGACCATAGGGCAAAATGTGATAATGACCTCCTTATTTGTTTCTCCTAACCTAACCACTTTTATGGAGTTATGTCTGATCATTTTTTGACAATAAAATGACTTAATATTTTAATCTTGTAATTGTGATGTTTCGATTAAAGCCTCGCTGATGAGCACTATTATTTGTTATTTTTATTTCGGTTTAATCCTATCAAGGAGCGGAGATTTATATTGGAAAATGAAAATATAAAGACTGTTAGTGATGTTTTTAATGTTTTAAAGTAAATCTCCAGTGTAATAAAAATGTCCGTATGTATATTTTCTCCTGACTTGAGGCCTCCTTAAGCTCGGGACATTACTTATTACTGCAGGTGGTAGTTAGGAGCCAGATCGGATCCTACACAAGGACCTTCTAATCTCGCAAGTACGTCCCGAAAGGCGCAGTACGGTCTTTTGTAAATGATATGCTAAGGCTCATCCACAAAGAAATGTGAACAGAACGTGAGCGCAAAGAGTTACAGCCACATTATTCGATAGAACAATTCAGAACGGGGAATAAAAACGTATTAAGATGAAAACGATAGTTTGCAAACTTCAAGCTTTCACGACAGTGTTAACGAGGTTTGAGAAAAATATAACATTGTTTACCTCAGCAACATCGCCAGACTTGGCCTTAGACGTTTTCGAGCCTTAACGTTACCGTCGACTGAAGCTAATGCAGCTCGTAAGGGCACGGGCGGAGCGGTTGGACGAGTGGGACGGGGCAGGACGACAAGGGCGGAGCGTTTCGGGGCGGGACGGGCAGAGAGGGGGAAGGAGGGTCGGGGACGGCCAGGGAGGGGTGTGGAAAAGAAGGAAGAGACGGATGCGGTGGGATGATGGCAATGTACTTTCACGAAGCAGTGGGGAGGATAAGGGCGAGGAGCAACGAAGAGAGGTAGGGGGGAGGAGTTGAACGGAGCGGGATGGTATTGCAAGGAGTGGGCTGGAGGGAAGCGGCCCTGTGAGGAGTGGTGCGGGGCTAGGCGGAGTAGCGGGGCATTGAAATGATTGGGGAGGGCCGGGGCAGGGCAGGGCTGGATTGGGCTGGGCTGGGCTGCGGGGAGCGCAGCTGTGGGAAGCAAAGCGGTGCGTCGCTCGGCGACGTGGCGAGGGCCGTGGCGGGGCGATAAGTGAGGCGATGGAAGGGGGCGTGGCGGGGTGGGGCGGGGCGGGCGCCTGTGGCGTCGGCCGAGAGTCGAACCTTGAGGAGGCGACGCACGCAACCGAAGCGCCGCGGGCGTCCCCCCCCCCGTGCCTGTTGCTGCCAGTCTCTGCCTCGCTCGGCGGCCATCGGAGCTTGGGCTTGTGTCATCTCGTGTGCGACGCACTCACCCAACTGCTGCCGCACGCCCGCCGATGTTGCGAGCATCAAAACGAGAACGTCAGCTCAAATACTTGCTTGGGACATTCGCGAGTTCGAACACATATTTAATTCAAAACTTTACTGCACAATGTTAAAAACATGAAAAGTATGTTGTGAATATTATAGTAAAATACTACATGAACGGACAGAAAAACTAAAAATATTTTTCTGTGATTTTTTAATACTGAGTAAAAAATAATAGAATATTAAACCGAGATCGGGCGATTACACCATAAATCAAGTTCAGAACGATTTTGAAAGAACAATGAATGACATCTGCACTTTTTATTAGTATTATTCCATTCTAGAAAATAAAATCTACTAATTTGTTCCCTTTCCTAAAATTATGAAATAAGAACGTATAGTGTAAATGTTTAGGTGTCGCTTTAAGGTCTGTTTCCGCTGATCATTATTGTGCGACTTCTTTCCTGAACTTCTCAATGCTTTTTGAATCCTATTTAGTGTTACACCATTGTTTTTACGACTGTTGTGCATTATTTATTAGTTTAAGGACAAAATAGGAAAAAATAATCCGAGATTTTGAAGAAAAGATATTGAAGAGCATTTAATGTTGGGAAACAAAGCAAGGGATAGCGTAAGCATTCACTTACTGAATAAAGTGAAACTGTGTGAAACATCCAATCTCACAAAAGTAACTGTGCAAGACGAACAAGATCCTGACAATGTTTGCTACCAGTAACTACAATATATAAAAGAAGTACTGTAGAAATAGAATTATCAGACCTGCAAATATGACTTCCCCTCTATTACTTCCATTTTCGAAACTCTGAACAGTCTGTGCAACGTTGTGCAATGCTGTTCAGAAAGCCCACTTGACGTTTTAACTTCTATACACTGAAGACATGTTTTTTCTACAGCTTGTAAAACATTTTGGAATAGTGTAATAAAGGTGAATTGGAATTCTGTGATATGTTGCTGAGACTGTGATCCCCGTGATACCTGAAATCGCATGTTCTAATAATGATTATACTACGACTAATGACGAGTGACAAGAAATATGAAATATTTTTCTGATTAAATAAAGCACTAATACAGAGTGTTTAATGATATAACCATTAAAATGTTGATCATAATTTCAATTATTTCTTAAGGATACTAGTTCGTTCTCCATGCGTTGATAACTGCTGATAAAGCCATGACGCAAAACATAACTTCCTCCAAAGGGTACGAAAGAGGCATTATGAATACCATGTGATTCACTTCCTTTTTCCTCCACGGTAGAGTTGTAGAATACAATGCTTCTACTCAATATTTTTTTCGCTGTGAACGCAACCAGTAAGAAAAATATTTGCTGAGACTATAATAGTTTAAAATTCTGTACACAAGGAAGCAGATTGAAAAATTTCATTACATTTTTTCCTCGTCACATCACTGACGTAAGAAATGTAAGTACTCTTCTTTTTCCCGGAGAATCTGTAAATGATGGTGTTCACTATATAAAAATTGTGCACCTTAGAACTTGAAGTCCTTTTATTTATTCACTTAGAGTTAATTAATTAATTCATAAAAGTACTACACCTTTAGTCTGCTCACGTCATTTTTGGTGCAATTAAGGTTATTCGATTTTAGACCCATGATATGATTTTAGATTGATTATCATGATTTTAGAGCATCGAAAAACGGCGAATGTTTCTCGGGCTCCCTAGAGTGAGTCAGAGGGTGACTCATACGAGACACTCATACATGCAGGCTGTTCGCTATTGAGGTCAGCACGAAGCTTCTGCGACATGTTACACGAAGCAGAAGGCGAATGCTCATTGACAAGGCACAATCTGTGTACATGACATTCACAGAAGAAACCATTCAACCTCAGAATGCATGATTGGAGTAGCATTTATTGCTCTTGGTTTCACACACACGATATTTAAATCATCTGTTCAGGAAATTCGCGATAATATTGGTGCAGCACCACATTACTTTTGTCTACTGCACTGCCAGAAATTTCTGCTTTACTTTAATGTAAAGTAATTATCATGAACGCAAATTAAAATTTAATGTACACATGTAATGCAAGAGTCAATGATTTATGGTCAATGAATGAATGAATGAATGATCTTGATGGACTGATAATTATGAATATACAATATGAATAATGAAAGTCAGAATAAACGGGAGAACTTGTATAGATGTTCCATGTACACATTATGGAATGAAATATCAATACGTATCACACACATTTATATTCCATGTTTACATGAAATCTATATTAATTTTAATTTAAGCATTAAATTTAATGTACAAATACATTAAACTCGTACAAGGTACCTAAAGTTTCATGAACATTTATGTACTTCAAATTTAATGACTATTCTGACTGTAGATAATGGATTAAGAAGGAAATTCGAATGACCAATGGAATTGTAAACATCAGTCACGCCGTGCCGAGAGGAATGAAAAGAGCAATTACGTAAAAGTTTCTCTTCACTCAGCTCTGAATTAATTTTTTCAAATTGAATATAATTTTGGGATTCAAGATTAATGAGAAGATATTTTTTGTTTGTTTTTGTGGCTATTATTAACAAGCGCTTTTTATAGTTCTTTTAATGAACAGCACTTCTTAGTTTACTCTGTTATTAACTTGAATCTATTTCTTTTCATCAAACTATTTTATATTACGATACAAGTTATTATACTTATTAAACAATGTTTACTGTTCATTTCCACATATGTTTATTGCTGTTCAATTTTATTTGTGACACGTTACATAATGTAAATTTAACTCTCGAAAATGTAAACACTTCCTAAGATTGTTTGGCCATGCACGAATAATTCTTTTGAAGAAGTGTGAATGTTCATGTGAAGTTACGCGTACTTTAATTACAGTTGTATTTGCCAGACTAATTGGGCCAACATTTGTTTCTGGTTAGGAAGTGCAAAAATCTTTTTTATCGGGTAATATTTATAGATGTCACATCACGCAAATTTTTCCTTTGTAGTGTGGAATACATTTACAGGCAATTGTTTTATTGCTTGTTTTCTGGTGTATTTTAATTTAAATGTAATTCATATCGCCCACCAGAAAGGGGGTGGAACATGGGGGGACCAACAAACTGGCTTAATTTTCGGTTATTGTAACTTATCTATATAATAATCGGCCCAAGTGATATGGGCGCTAGAGTGCTATCTTTCAAAACACAATTCGGTCCGGACTGGAGGCGGAACAATTTCAAAACGTGGAAAATTTCTTACATACACGTTTGTGGCATGTGAAAGATGCGTCGTTAAAAGCTCAAAAAAATGTAAACCCTCCTATAATATTCCGTGCTACTTAGATCCCTCGGCTAGAGCGTAACGTAAATGATTGAGACCGTTATTGTCACCATCCTTCGTGGTGAGCGTGGGTGTGAAAGATAGTTGGGTGCCCATATGGCGAAAAACAGAAAATGACTAGCAGTACATCTCATGTCAGGGGTGGCAATGGGCAAGTTTCCAGACCCTGGCTCGTAGAAAGGAACAGCAGCAACATCAACAAAAACAACATTTTGTAGTTCTCAGTTTGGGTGTTTGAGCGAGGGGAAGTGAAATGGACAAGTGACTGACTCCAACCATGAACGTGCAGTAGAAAACGAACTCGAGTGCGATGGAACTGTCCCCCATTCAGGGCCCTCGGAGATTGGGGTGATCTCCGGGCTTTGCTTGTTGAGGGAAAGAGCAACTGATGTAAAGTGATTGGCGGCTTATGAGCCACTATGGCGTTGCACACTCACCAAACGCATGGCATCACGTTGAACAAACAAAGGTGAACATGCCCATTTATATCCTGAAGTTTTTGTTGAGATACAGTTTGTGTCACTCAAACTTTGTCGTACGCGCTTTTGAAGGTTTCTTTCTTCTCGGTTCAGCCCAAGAGAATGACTCTAGTGAACGGTTCGCCCAAACGTCGGTTCCGTCCTCCGCCTCGCGAGCGACCTTGAGGAGGTGCGTTGGAAGGGCAAGGAGGGACATAGCGCTCGCCAAATACCACTGCCCCCATAAATCGCCTCCGCCGCCTTCCCAGAACGCAGCGGCCGTTCCTCCTGGCGCGGGCGGCGGCGGCGGCGGTCACGAGGGCGCCTTGGCAAAGGAGCCGATCGCCAAGGGTGGTCGGTCTTTTTCCCAACTCAAATGTTTCTATTTCATCCTAAGCTCGTAATAACACGCTTCCGAAGCACGCTGGGAGCTAAAAAAACAAATTTTTGGAATTTTTAACTCGAGTCTGCAATATGTTGAATATGGGTTGCTCATTAAAAGCAGTTTTCAAATGTTTGCAAAACATTGAGAGTATTTGTCACTACTTCATCTTAACCCACCGTTACTCTTTATGTAAAAAATGTACCGTTTTTTCGACTGTGTTTGACATGGAGATCCTCTCGTATTTTACAAGCTCTGCCATCAGAAGCTTTTCTAACCAGTGGTGTCTGTTTAACGTAATGTCACGGAATCCGCGTGGAATTTATCACAGGAAACCTCGAAAATGGCTGACCTCAAGAGGAGGAGTGTTTGAATGCAAGCATTCGGGCAGGACTGCCCGCGGTGGTCGGTGTAGTGGCACGCGTGCCACTCGCTTTTCACTAGATTTTAGATCCGATCGCGTCCGAGCGCCTCCCTTCTCTCTCTCCCGACGGGCTGACTTAGCAAACAAGCCGCGGGTTACGCCGGTGCGGGCCGCAGATAAGTGCTGGGTCAGAGCACGCCAGATGGGCCGCCCGCTTGAGCAACTCTGCTCCAGCAGCCTCCTCCATGCATGGGCCCTTCGTCACTTTTACAAATTCTCAGGTACAAGCGCACGGTCTACGAAGTTTCTGATGCAGACTTGCAATTCCACTTGCTAACGCATCCATCTCTACTTCGGGGTTTCCTGGCGGAAAGTGGGCACCCTTTGAGAGAAAGTGGGTTCATTACAGATTTCTTTGGAGAGCTCACTTTGGCCCTGCCTCTCATTCCACCAATGCTCCGCCATTATTCACATGCAACACAATAACCATTACTTATTCATTAATTCAATGGTCAACTTTGTTTTTTGATAAGTTTTTCATTATTCTGAATATAACAAATATTTTTATTTGTTGACTTTAAGTTAATATTCGTAACGTAAACAATTGATATATTGAATACTTTCGTTAGTACAGAAAATTGGTAAGAGCTACTTTTTTTTGAATATGATAAACTGCTAAACAGTCATTCATAATAACACACAGGAAGATTATCTCTTATTTTGTACCAGGGACCGAATACCGAAATGATAGCGGTAAAGGTATTCATATCGGTATAGAAATACCTTTACCTCTATTATACCTTTATTCAAGATACCTTTAAAAACACCGGTATAAGACGTCAAATACCGGAATTTTTTACCGTCAAATACCGGGATTTACCTTTATCCGACGTCTATACCGGTGAAATATCTCTATTTAAAGGTATTATACCAGTATTCTCTAATCAAAAATCATAAGAAAATACCGGTATTTCAGTAGAATCATACAGGTATTTGGGGGAAATTCATTGTGATTTTTTTCCGCTGAGATGGCTCAGAGGAACAACTATTTAAACGACAGAGTTTCTGACCGGGAGGTCATAGGGTTCGAGTCCCGAGGGTGGCGGATTTTCGACACTAGGCATATTCTAGCTAGGTCGAGTTCTGCCGTTGACTGGGAAAGAATTCTAGAGATCGGGTTTCCTGAACGATAGTTTTCTATGGTTTCTCCGATCAGTACCTTGACGTAGAGAGTAGTTTTCGGTAACTGGGTTCCTCACTCATATGCAAAGCGCTCAGTGCTTGAAAACCTTCCTCTTTCGCTCAAAAACACTTCCGCCGCACCGTTAGAACAGCTGCCCTGGCGGGCCCGCTACATGTAGGGAAACTCCCTTCGCCTTTAGGAATGCGGTTGCATTCGCTCGGCCCCCGCGCTGAGCAGAGGAAGGGCCACGCCGTCTCAGGACGTCATCTCGCACGCGGAAAAGGTGCGTCATGACGTCGCCAGATGGCATCCCGCAGGTAGAAGTTAAAAGCTCCCGTACGTCTATGGACGGCATCCCGTGTTGAAGGGTTAAAGGAAGAGATTCTGGTGGCTTCTGACCATTTTGAGGTCTAAATACCAACTAAAGTAATTCTTATTCCTTGTGAACGATCAGTGCTTTGTCATGAGTTTAGTAATTTTTTTACGTAGTGTTTCCAAGGAAAATATGGGAAGAAAAAGTACAAATATTGTTTGTAAATGTTATAAGTATGATAGTTCAAAGAACACCTCGCAGTGCTTGTTTTATTGTTATTTACATGTTAGTAGCAAATGAGTCATTTACTGTTTATTTAGAGGAAAAGGTATATACACTTTATTTCTATTATTAACACAGTTGTATAAAAAGAAAGGCATTTCCAAACCTTAGGGTTTAGAAAGCATTAGCTCATACTTCCTGTTTTGGGTCCGATGGGTTGGGGTTCCTTGGGCCTGCCGATTTTCCCCGGCCGCTCGAGAGAAACAGTGCCCAGCTTTCTCAGGTATTTTGCCTAATCCTCACTTGCAATATTTAAGGCAATAATGGTTCAATTTCCTGAAATTGTTACAACTACGTATTATAGAGAATCAGATACATAGCTACTGACCACGAAATAGACATGGAAGTGTTCTTTCTGTATGTGATTTTGCTTCAATATCGCTATTTACCGTTCATTTAAGGAAAATATTATCCCACATCGAATAATTCTGAGCCGTGGAAGTGGAGGCGTCCCTTAGTGACATTACCAAGCGTTCGAGAAAACGAAAAGAAAAAAAACAAAGGAAAAAAATATCACGAAATATGAATCGTTCAAACCTTAAGGTAAGAAAGCCTGAAATATTTTTTTAAAAATATGTCAAAAATAATTTTTTTTGATAAAAGGAGGAAAAATGAAAGCGCTCTTTTTTCACCAAACGTGCCAATAGATTTGTATGAAATTGTTTAAGTTGGGATATTCTAACCTTAATAATAAATAAATTATATACTTTTTAATAAAATATTTATATTAATATATATGCATATATACACAAAATAATAATTTAAACAATAAATAACAATTATGAAATGATATTTGATTAAAAAACATTTTGTGAGATATTATTAACTAAAGTAACTTATTTTGTCAACATGTATGGGTGGTAAGCTATGTTTTTTCATTGAAAATACCGGTATAACCTTTATGGACGTCCATGCCGGTAGAGACGTTCTATAGAGATATTTTACCGGTATAAAAGAATAAAGGTGTTTGAAAAAGGTATGGGAAAATACCGTTTTTTTTACCGGTATTCAATACCTTTTCGGTCCCTGTTTTGTACTACGCTCCATTGCAACAATAGTCAATCGGCGGCAATCTCGCGATGCAATAAAATATTTCTCCTTACTTTTGAAGATCGCACCTTAACAAACCAAGATCACCATGACATATATCGTAGTACACTGAATGGGAAGATGTAAAGAGAGTTCCTCTCTGAGAAACGGAATACAGAAATCGGTCGGGATAATCAGTCCTAAACTTCAATTAAAACAAATATCTGTATAAAATATATATATATATATATATATATATATATATATATATATATCCTGGATGTTAAATGAAGAAAATTTGATGGCTTAAAAATCTTTCAATGACAGAAATGTTTGGTAAAAGTTTCAGAATTGTCTGACATTTTTTATTTCATACAGTCCCGCCGTATAAATAATGACTATAATTAACTATTTAAGGAAAAAAATTAAATTGAAAATTTTACGAAATGGCAGTCTACTGTACCTAATTTCTTTTATAATTTCTTTTTCTATTTTTTACTGTTTTTCCCCATCAGTTCCATCATTGGACCCCTTGACTTGTGGGGACCCGGGCGATCGCCCTGTCTGCCCAGGCCTAGCGGCCAGGCCACTGACATTATCGAAAGCATTTCGACACAACAGTTACACATTAATAATATTAATAATAGTAAAAATTCATACCCAAAAAAGTAAAAAAAAATATACGGCGAAAAAAATCACTCATAAAGGAATAGTTTAAACGTTTGGTTTAAGCAGATTTCGCTCACTAATACTCATGGGAGTGTGACAAATTCATACCGCAGTTTTATTTAACTGGAGTAAGTGATTGAAGGTTTAAATGGACTATAAAACAAATTCTCGCAAATTGAATGAGCTCCACGTATTAAATTCCATAACATTAATTGAAAGCTTTCGATAGTCGCCAACCGGAAAATCGGGTTAGGCAACGAAACGAAATTCGTTCATTCGAGCATGTGAACAAAATGTGATGATTGATAATTAAAATATATAAATTTATTTGGGAAGTTGGAATGAACTTTCCGAATTCACGAGATAGAATGTGTGTCCGGAATTTTCAGAACTGAATGAGAATATTTAGCCAACAAATCTGAAAGAAATACCTGGTAGTTCTAAGAACTCAATTTTCTAAAAAAACTTATGTTCGGCTGAAAAAGAACTGAGAAACTGTTCAAACTTAGTGTATTCATATAATTCACAAATATTTTATTTGATCCAATACGCACAATTTACGAGTGATTTATAAGACCAAGATATTTTTTTTCAAAATTTATAAACGCTTTAATATGAGCCACTTTCTCAAAATCCTATTTATGTTTTGAGTATTTTTCTTTTAATAATCATATAAGGTGAAGAATCATAAGAATAACATAAGAATGTTTATCATTATTGTTTTAACTAATTTTGTATTGCCAACAAACTTGTCTTCAGTCACCCAAATTGAACTTAGTGTCAGAACTAAACACAGAAAATTAGTAATAACATTACAATAGTATACCATGCACAGACCCAGTTCAAAAAAAAGCTGTAAAAATCGAAAACTTGATCGTACAGAAAGATTTCGGCGAGAAATGAAAACTAAAATACCTATAAAATTCTAACACAATTATGATTGTGGTTAGAGCAAATCCAAATTGTTTTAGTCTAGAAATTAAGATAAAAGTTTAGACGTCTTACTTCTAAATTATATTATTAAATTATTAATTATGAGAAGCAAGGCAAGTGCCCAGATATAGAAAAACCATACTCGCATGAAAGATGTAGAAGAGAATTACAAAAGATATACATATGAAAGTTACTAATGGCGACTGTGAACGCTCCTACTGCGGAGAGAGTACTGACAAGAATGTTGCTGGGTTTGATGAATTCAAGGAAAGGTAAGGATAGATGGGAGAGGTGGGGGAAGAAGCCCCTTCCCCCACCCTCTCATCTATCCTTACGATCCGTAAAATGTCTTTCTTCCCCACAATTACTTCTAGTATAACGACAAACAGGAATTCAGTACGTAGAACTACGTCCAACCTGTCTCCACTCGTGGGTGGCGACAAGGACGGACTAGGCACACTAGACAGCTGCCTATGGGTCAAATCCCACACTTAAGTAATAAAATATAATAGGAGCCTCCAGTAAATGTTAGACAACTTTTTAGTTTATAAACATGGAAGAGTAATTTTCAATTGTTTTACTAGTTACACAGATTTTAAATAAATTAATTTGAATTAAATTTTAAAGTATTCGGATTACCGGAATAATTATAATTAAGTTGAAATTATAAAACATAACTATATAAAACAATAATTATTTTATATCATTATCATTATTATAATAATAATTATTATTATTTCAATTACTAAAAGAAGGGGGCCCCAGTCTGTGGAGGGGGGGCCTGAAGACCGGCCCTGAGTGGTGAGCCCAGACTCCGCCAGTGGATGCAGACGTGTCCCTGTGGGCTCGGGAGCGGCGGGGAGCGGCGGGGAGCGGCGGGGAGCGGCGGGGAGCGGTGGGGAGAGGTGGGGGGAGGGGGAACAATCGCAGGAAGCGGATGGGAGGCGCCGGGCCGCGCCTGAAATTGGCAGCGCGGGCGACGGCGGCGGATGCTCCTGGTGACCGCGTGGCCATAGTTTCTCTTCGTTCTCCGCCGGCGGGATTGGGATTCACCTTCCCACGTGCAGGAGTCAGTAACGAGGATTGGAAACGCCTGCTTAAGTACCCAGTGTTTAGGTTGGTTGATTAGTGATTCCGGACACATCTACTGCTAAGGTCATTAGTCCCGTAACTGTAGTGAATGTTTTATCGACGTAGGGACGGAGGCAGAGAGGAAGTAAGGAAAGATTGCGCCGTCGCTCATTTGTAACCTACCAACGTCAATGACCTAACAACGTCATACATAAATTTATAGATAAAAATTGAAACATAATACAGAAATACATTTAGTAAATAAAAATAAACTACAACTTACAGATGTCATGCCCCTGGGCTCACAAACACGACAAGAATACAACGTCCCAGCATTTGCCTTAAGTGACCGAGAAAAACGGAAAACAAAGGAAGTGTGCATGCTCCTGAACAGTGAGCAACAAAATTAATATATTTAAAATAATTTTTAAAACAAACAAACATCACTGACACTGGAAAACTCTAAAAGTGTGCCCGAAAATAAATTCTGAAAAATATTAATTTGGCAATACACATCAAATGTTAACAAAAAATCTCAAATACATTAATGAATAATAAAAAAACAATAAGAGTGCACACAAACATCAGGCCAGGACGACGGCTTAGAGCCGATTCAATTTTTCAATGCCATGTAGGAGGAAAAGAGCCATTCAGTGAGAGCCAAGTTAAACAATAATGAATTAGAAGTTACTAGTAGATAAGACAAAAAAACCTTCTAACCCTATAATAGACCGAATTTAAACTAATTATACTATTGTTAATTAAATTACGAACTAACTTAAGAAATCAAAGAAAAGAAAAAAAATGCCATATAAAAATTACATTTACCTTACAATTTTGAACTAACTTAAAAACGAACTTAAGAAAATACAAGAAATGGAGAAAAAACCTGTTAAAAATCGATATAGAATATTGCATTTACTTTACAATTTTGAAAAAATTTTGTACACACTTTCACATCATACAATATCAGCTCAGAAAAAGAGTATTTAAATGTTTTTTGGATGATCGCAGTGTTTTACATTTCCTGACATTTACTGGAAGGCTATTCCACTCCCTGGTCGTTGATACTAAGTAAGATTTGTTTTGACAATTAGTGTTGCTCTGAGGGTTATTGTATAGCAAGGATTTCTGGAATCTTCTTGTTTTAAGAGAGTATTAAGAGAGAATTTTATGAGAGTGGTAAGTAGGTACACCCGTGTATAATATTTTGTAGAAAAGGCACAAACTATGAAACGTGAGTCGGCCTTTCAAGTTTAATGTTATTTGCTTTGTAGTATCCCGATATGTGATCATACTTTCTGATATTATATTGAAAACTAACACACGCGTTTTGAACTCTTTGAAGAGCATCAGCGGTTGTTTTCTTTACGCTACCGTACACAATGTCACCGTAATCAAGCAGAGCGAGCAAGAGGGATTTTACTAGTAGTTCTTTGGTTTTGGGTGGAAGGCATTTGTAAGCACATTTGAGTGAGTACATTGAAGCACACACTTTGCGGCAAGTGTCCCGAACATGAGGTTCCCAATTTAGGAATTTATCGATGATCAGACCGAAATTTTTAACTTGAGAGAATAGAGGAACAGTACTGTTATCCAGTACGATGTGAGGAAATATTTAGATTGTGAAGTGCTTTATGGGACTGACAGGAGCCAATCACAATTGATTGAGATTTTAATGGATTTAGCTTAAGGGCGTTTCTCACTGACTATTCAAGTAAAAAGGCTAAATCCTGATTCGTTTTACTAACTTAATGAGCCACTTCAGAAGGTTTCCCGCAGACGTAAAGCTGTAAGTCATCCGCGTACATATGATGATGAATGTCCTTGATAGCACCGACGGAATATCATTTACATAGATAAGGAAGAAAAGGGGACCAAATACCCTGTGGCACTCCACGTGAAACTGGTTTAGGTGACGAGAAAGTATTTTCTACAACTACGACCTGTTGTCCATTACTAAAATAACTTGAAATTCTCGATAAGGTAGAATAAAAAAACGATTACATTTACATTTTGCCAGAAGCACGTCATGGTCTAGTGAATCGAAGGCCTTGCTATAATCTAAAATCGTTGTTATATTGCCTTCATCCAGAGATTGACAAATGTCATCGGTGACTCGCAGCAAAGCGGTTTGCATACTTCTACCTTCCCTAAAACCAGATTGAAAATTATCGAGAACATCATTTATGGCGAGATACTGGTTTATTTGTTGACGTATAAATTTTTCGAGGACTTTGGATAATGTTGGTAATATACTGATAGGTTGATAATCAAACGGACGTAAAGAATTTAAACATTTCGGGAGGGGACGTATGTAAGCTAGTTTTCACAATTGGGGAAAATATACGGTTGTTAAAGAAAAGTTTATTCCGTGCGTAAGCGCTGGAAGAGCATCTTTTAAAACCAATTTTAATTGCTTTGCCGTTATATCGTCAGAGCCTTTTGAATTTGATTTGAGTGCCTTCACTATTTTTTCGATTTGTTGGCAGTCAACATTGTTGAAATAGAAACTGTTGTCACAGCGTGGTGTATGTAATTTGAGAAAGGTAAGTGACTTTTCTTTAATAATAAGGTATATTGTATGTGTAGCGGAAGCAAAATAATAATTTAGGTCATCTAAGGGAATTTCTAATGAACTGTCATTTGACTTACCTTTGCAAATGCCTAAGTTTTTCAAAGTGTTCTAAACTCCCTTCGTACTGGAATTTGTTTGGAAAAGATTATGATAATAGCGAATCTATGCGTTTCTGACTTTTTGTTTTACGAAATTTCTAAGTTTTTTATACTCTTTTTCATTTTAATCGGTTTCAGTAACTTTAAAACGGCTATATGCGGCATTTCTAACTTTCATATGAACTTTTATCTCATTTATAAGCCATGGAGCAGCAGGCCGCGTGACACGAGAAGTTTTCCATGGAGCGTGCTTGTTAAAAAGGTTCGTTATGATTCCACTAAACATATTTCCTTTCGAGTCTAATGAGTATTGTTGGTAAACTTGGTGCCAAGGTGCACGTTCACTGTCGACTTGAAATGCTGTAATATCTAAATTTTTGTAATCACGGTAATGGATTGTTTTGTTTTTGTATTTAGTACTCTTAGCCGAGTATACAACAAAAAGTAAATCATGGTTGGAAAAACCCGGAACAGGAACTTGACTATACAGTAATAATTTAGAAATATATGAAACAATCAAGTGATCAATCCACGATTCCGCTTTAGATGAGCTATGAGTATGGTTGAATTTTAATATTTGCAAATTATATGAAAGTTGAAATGAATAAAGTTAGTGGCAGATTTTATGATGGGATTTTTAAGTCACAATTAAAATCCCCCCATTATAATAATATCTTGATACTTATCTGTGAATTCTGAAAGTGATTACTCTAATTCTGACAACAATCCCGTATTTAGAGGCCAATATACAACCCCGACAAGTAAATGTTTTCCCCCAATCACCATATCAACAAACGTGTATTCCAAGCTCGGTGAGTTAGAAGTAGATGTTTTGATTATTTTACAATTTATATCATCACGCACAAACATAGCCACACCCCCACCGAATTTCTCTTTTAAATCAATTTTTATTATATTTTTATCATTTCGTAAGAGTTTATATTTAGGGATCGACACAAGATCCGACGATGCAGTAGATTTCAAGTTTCACTAATTAATAACATGTGTGAGCTAGCTTCTGAGAGAACATGAAACGATTCTGAGTGATGTTTAGAGATCGCGCGTTAATGTGAAAGACAGACAAGTCGCGAGGAAAGTGCCAAATGGACGGGTTGAGATCTGAGAGTGTAGCAGGGCTTCGAGGGGTAGGTAGCAAGCTTAACGCCGGACTGAGGCCAATGCCACAGGCAGGTATATCTAGGGGCGCGGTTTCCGGCAAGACTTCATCTACAGGTTGCCAAATTTCTGACAAAGCATTTGAAAATGTGTACTTTACTGGCAGAAAGAAATTAAAATTAATATATTAGAAGTAAAAATTAAATAATAAACAATAATCTAAGTATACGGGACACTTCTTAAAACAAATTGTAAATTTACGCGCCATTTACAGGTAGCGAGTCAACTTCACACATTCTGGTGATGCGTCTTTTCCCTTGTGTGGTATTTACATATATTACCTCATCAAAAGACCATACATTTTTAAGGTGGAATTTTGCAATACATTTTCTTAATATTTCTAAACTATGTGAGGTTAGGGCCATATTCATAGTCGTTACTTATAGTATAAGAAAATACTTAAGCTATAAGAAGTTACTTTTGATAAGGAAATGCTTATACACGTTTGGTATTCATAGACGATACTTGAAATAAATTCAATGCTAGCAGTATCTCATGTGGCAACAGTGAATTGGCTATTTCACAGCCTCTTGAATTTTGCCAGAAGCGCTCCGTCAAACTGGCCGTGAACTACCACATGCGTACATCCGTGAGGTAACCTAACCTACAGTTTCTTAAATAGTGGCAATATCTTAAACAAAGAAATGGTGGTGAAATCAGTAAATATCTAGTGAGTTAGAGATGGTTTTAGCCACCAATGTTACCAAAAAGTGTACAAAAAAGTCTTAGTAAAACAATATTTTTTCTTAAATTCTTGATCATTGTGCATTTTTAACGGGTTTTGCGTGTCACGTAAATATCGCTTGTTGCTACAAAGAAAGATACCATTGTAAAAATCTTTATAATCTTTGAAATAGTCGTCAATTTCCATTTCTTTCAAATTACGACAATTTTCCACGCATCATGAGAGTGATCACTTATAGTTTAAGTGAAGGCTGGACCTTCCTTATAGCTATGAGGATTTTCTTATGTGGATGAATAAGTTGCTACTATGAATTGGAAAACCTTATAACGTACTCCTTTCCTTATTATGTCAAGACTATGAATACGGACGTCTTCTCTTATAACTTTTCCACTACCTACAAGTTTTTTTTAATTTTTAAATATTTCAGCCCTTTTCCTATAAGATACTAATTCCACAATAATAGGGTGGCACTTGCCATCAGTCCTAGGTCCTACTCTATGACTCCTATCAATGTCATCAAAAGTAAGACTGACAACAATATTCTTCGACAACTCTATAACTTTAGTGTGAGTATTTTCATTGTTTGACTCACTGATTCCAAAAAAGCGGAGCAAAGTTTCTCCACTGATATTGTTCCAGATCGTCCAGTTTGTCTATGTGGGCCTTCTTTAGCTCTGTGATCTCCAGGCGCTGCTCGTCAATGACGCGATTCTTCTGCTCGATGGTACCCGGAAGTTTCGAGATCTCGTCCCGAAGCGCCTCGATGAGACCCTGATTTATTTCTTGGACGCTCTCCGTTATGCGGGCAGCAACAGATTCGCTCACTTGAGCGATGAAATTTTTGTTCTCGAGGAGGTTCTTTGCAGCTTGACCCATGACGAGAAAACGCAGACAACAAGAGTATTAGAAAAATGAAAATAAATAAAAGCACACTTAAAACAAATGATAGTTTATACGAGTTGAAACGAGCAAAAACACTAGGAACTAAGCAGCAAGATAGACCGAGAGGAAAACAAGAGTAGAGTAAAAAAACTAAATAAGAGAAAGAAAGATATATTATCAGAAACTTGAACAAAAAATGAGAAGGACAAAGTTAATAGACAAGAGATAAATTTAACAAATTTTAGAGAGTAAACACAATTTCTGAGATATAGAAGTAAGATATTGTGATATCAGAGACAGTAAAAATTGGAGAAGAGAGTAAAAGAAAGTTTACTTGCCTAGAAATAAACTGATAGAATTCACTGTAACTTCAGCACTCGCCGCTCACCAGACACCTGCTGTGAGCCCGGTTTCGCTACCTGCGCTCCGGCACGTCCTCACTCGACGACGGTCATACGACTGGTGGCACTAAGCATTCGCCTGGTGTTGATTCGAGAAACCACGGAAAACTACCGATCAGTGCATTTGGCTTCTAGAATTCTCCTCCAGACTGCGGCTAAGAAGGAAGGGTAAAAAATCTTGCCACTTTCGGGATTCGAACCCTAAGACTTCCGGGACAGAGGCACTGCAGTGATATCAGATGATGCTCTGAGCCACTTTTGTCGGCCCAGGGTTTCGGCGTTAATAGTTTTTAGCTCCATTGGTATGTCGATATCCTTTTATTCAATTACTGGGTTCAGGTCCCAACAGTGATGAATTTTGACGCAAACCAAGAAGATAGGAAGAGCAATGGTAGAACCTGTTCCAAAATTTCGTTTAACAGAACGCAAGAATGGATTCCTCTAGGAAGATTTTTCACTTTATGCCTTTTGCGACAGCAAATAACCTTGGGACAACGTGCACATACGGTTGACGGCAAAATTCCGTTCCGCTTAAACGGAATACTAGAGAAAGTATTATTTTTCATTGTTCATTCGCACAGGAAATTCTGGAAAACTGATCGAGCAAAGGGAAAAAATATTCCTCTGTTTCAAATCGCCCGTTCAAAATTCTCTGGTTGCAGATGCACTAAAGTAAGAACTTGACTCCTACGTCGAGAGATATTTTTTTTTCAAAACGTTCGATACGTTTTGACGGCTAGTGCAAGACGAGTGAAATCGCTTCTTTCCTTGATGTACAGGACAGAAGTGCTGAGGAGTGAAGGAGAGGTGAAGTGCTAATGAAAAGTTTTCAATAGCAAGTACACTGAAAAAATTTGATTTCTTGGCGATGGAAATTCTGTTGTCTAGACAACAGTTCAGTGATCGTATTACGACAGTCCTTCCGGCGGTGAACGTATTCTGAACTTAAGTCCCCGTGAAAACAAATGTTTGTTTTGTTGATTTCGCAATACAGCGTTCACAAATACAAAATTTCCCGTTTGTGTACTTCAAAACCATTTTCAAGGCGAGGTTTAACGTATTGGGACGTCGTATTGCTATCCAGTACATTTTTTCAGCTTATTCGTTGGTTGGCATGCATTTTGAGAAACGGCCAAATCGCGGCAATTCCACCGTCAGGATTTCAACGCTGTCGACATCGGAATTCCTCGACATGGTATAAGTTTCATAACTCTTTAACATTAGAATTTAAAAAATATAACCATGGATTGATTTTGTTAGAATATGTGCTTTAAAAGAAATGAGACGACCAAACACACCTCATAGAATGAGCAAAATCATTTTTAGCCCACGATAGGTAAGCGCTTCTTTGCACTTCTTCGCCCACATTTCATTTGTAATATGGCACTAGGTTCGAAAGAGGAAAAAAGGGATACGAATGCCAAAAGAAGAGGAAACGGAAAAAAGAGAAAATTAAGACGAAGATGGATAAGGAGAAAGCAAAAGAAGAAAAGGAGAAGAGGGAAAAACCTGAAGAAGAAGGAAGGACCTGAAATATGATGTGAAGGAGGAGGACAACGAGAAGGAGAAGCAAGATGAAGTTGAAGAGAAAATGGAGAAGGAGAAGGAAGAAGAAGAGGAAGAGGGCAAGGAGGAGCAAAAGAAGGAAAGAAAACGGTGTGATGCGCCGATCCCAGAAGGCCGGAAAGGCTGCGCGGGTGCTTTGTGGGCGCGCGGCGGTGCGCGCGGGCTCAAAACCCAGGTCCCTCGTAAATCACGGCGTCCGCAGAGACCTCCGCCGCTACCTGCGCCGACCCGCAGCCACGCCCCCGCACGAGTGCAGTCCAACCCCAGCGCTGCGGCACTCTGCGGGTCTTCGCTTGCGAGCGATCTTCACTCTCAGATTACGCACACTTTACTTTATTCCACTCGAGTTTTCTTATTGAAACTGATTACAATTCAAGATGTATACGTTAGTACTGTGGTTCTCGCAGTCTGCCAATGCAGTCTGCGGTTCTTGGGTTGCAGGCGATCTTCGCTCGCTGATTACACACACGTTACGTTATTTTATCCGATTGGAAGTTTCTTATTGGAGCGGATTACGTAACAGGATGCTGTTTTGTGACTTCCAAATCAGTCTCCCAATGCAGTCTGCAGATCATGGATTGCGGGCGATCATCGCTCGCAGAATACTCACACGTTACATTATTTTATTCGATTCGCATGTTCTTATTAGAGCCGATTACGATACGTACAGGATGTATACGTTTGTACTGTGTCTCCCAAACATGTTAGACACTCTTTCGTCGTGATAAACATTGCGGTATCCCCTAGAGGAGAAGCAAAACAAATCTACCTGGATTAGGACTTCAAATTCTCATTCACTACACTCTACTACAAGGGCTGCTCCAACGCAAGAATTGGGGCCGACTGCACCCGGTCGCACGCGCGCCACTCGCCTTTCACTACACTAAAGCTGGTCGCGCCCCAGCGCCCCCTTCCCTTCCGATGGGGGGAGTCATCGATAAACAGTGGGCCACAACGATTGCCCGGAGATACGCGCAAGTCCAGGGGCCCTCCTATTTGAGCAGCCCTGGTCTATACCATCTCTATTTTCATCTAACTAGTATTTAAAAGGCACAAAAATAGCACAAAATTCTGGTTATGCAAAAAATGTGTTTTTTGAAATCGGCTTTGCCGGCTTAACAGGGTGTGTATTGTGTAGTTGTTGCAATGGAAATTTGACACCTGCAGGATACTCTATATTGCACCTACACACGCGGCGAAGTTGAGTGATGTGCAAGTCAAGGACTACGCTAGTCCTCAAGCATACATGAGTCACTTCTCATACATGTTTCGAATTTCACTTGCCATTATCATGGGCCGAGTTGAATCAAACACTTTACTGAATATGATGCCGTAGGTGAATTGGTGCTAAATGTTGGGGTTAAGTCTGAAAATAACGAAAAATCCCGTTAAAAAAAATCCCCGTTTTTTTCGGTTCTTTCGGTTTTTTTCAATTCTCGTTTTTCTTTTCGGTTTTCAAGGACTCTAGGTTTGCTAGTCACCATGTATTGTGAAAACTCTTGCGAATGGTGGTGATTGGTGGCAATTGCTTATTACAACAGTCTTTTGGCTTCTAAATGTTGATAATATTTAGTATTTTACAAATTAAGTCTGTTTGTGGATGTGGGTGGATGGCATATCCAAATCTTACATTAAGTTTCACCGTTTTCGGAAATCTCTTTAAAAGGAGATGGAGAACGTGCGAAGCGATCGGAACAGACTTAGCATCCCATGACTAGTACCTTCTGAGTCGCAGTCTTCTTAAGTTGCCGTGATCTTGACACACACAACACAAACTCTAATATTTGGCATTCTTTCGTAAATAATCAATAGATGTGTCGATATAGCAAAAGAATCGACGGTACAATGTTTCTTTAAACATTTACATCAGAAGCAACTGGCAGTGTTAACATGTATATCAGCACTGACGCTAATATTGGTTTTACTTGAGCTCCATGTCCTTTCGACAATTTTTTGTCTTCATTTGGAACGCTAGAATTCGCATCACTCGCTTCGTCTCATATTATTATCTATTGCCTTTTAAATAAATAAGCTGCCGTGCAAGAAGTGATTTTATTACATTTTTTTTATCAGAAGCCGCCTTCTAAAAAATATCAACGATGTTGGCTGAAAATATGCACACTATTTTTAGTCTTTGATTGCAAAGGAACTTTGTTTCTCAATAGAAAACACGTGATTATATATAATACGTATTTCAATATTATCGTTGACAAAAGCTCACATTAACATTATGCATACACTCGACCTTTAGCGTCCTATACACGAATTCCTGGAAAGTAATCAACTCCTTCGTTGTGTGCACTTCTTTTTTTAAACAATGGTCTCATCACTGGCGCGTAGCCTGTAATTACATCGAACCAATCATCTTCGCTTCAGCGCGACGTTCTTCCTGCCCACCACGCGTTGGCTCTATGAAAGGGCTACAATCATACAGATTGCTACCGAGAACGCATGGCGCGATTACGCACGAAATGAGGTCAATTTTGAAAATCACAAAACGCTGCTGCGGCGCGGACTCTGAGCGCCGTGAATAGACCCCGGGGTGGCACTCCGGAATCGGGCACCGGCGAGGGCCGTCATGGGGTAATTACCGATTCCTTCACGTCGCATCGAATCGAAGATGGCCTCACAAAGTCAAAGGAGTAGAGGGAAAGTTATGTAATGTTGCGGGGAAAAAACTGTCAATTTTTGGCAGAAAAACTCGTATTACAAGGCCCTACAAACGAAAAAGTAAATAAATCGAATTGCTAAATTTAGAAGAAAAAATCTTCTAACACGTGGTGCAGACAGAATCCATATTTTGTGGATCCTTGATACCGAAGGATCGAATGATGGCAAACGTCTATTTGTCTCTCCTTCCGTTTGTGAACAACGCTAGCGGCTAAACAGTTCTATGTCTAGGCCCCTGAAATTTAAAACCGATATTTTAATTTTTGCGAGTACTTTACGTGAAGTCCCTGAGACTATTTCAAACTTTTAAAAAAATAGCTCCATCGTTTTTGATTAAATTTTGTTGTTGGATAGAGTGAACAATGTTTAAGAGAATAATGTAAGTCTGATGTTCGTTAAAAATACTGATTTTTCAAAAATTGCAAAAGTTCAAAAATTTTTCGGCGTCTTCCTGCAACTAAAATATTAAAGATAGAGATTTTCCCCTTGATGAACTCTGGTTCATAAAGATAAGATTTTGAAATAACGTCATGTATAATTTTTCGAAAATTTGAGTACATTCCGCGTAATTTTGCATCAAAGTAGGATGACAAAGTATGGGCTGTTTTAACACCATTAATTGTGTTTTTTCGTTGACACGCAGCTAAAGCCTATGGATAAATGGAGCACGTTGGGAACGCGCTGTGCAAATGGTAGTATCTCAAGAAGTTGAACCCCGTAACTTCGGCTAAAGTTGTCTGTTCAAGTTAGTTGGGAGTACAAAATAGTATACATGGTTCAAAGAATGTGTAAAAGTTAGTTTCCATTTCATTATAAATGATACAGAAGTAGTTACGCGAGCGTTGTGACAAGTTAATCTGTATTTGTATTATGGCGCAAAATGTGTTTGAAATTCTGAATGCGTTGTGTTCATTGCGGAGGCCGAGGAACTTGTCTTGCCGTCTTGCCATGACGGAGTTGGGTATGAATCGGGTGGTTTTTTGCTTTGATAAAAATCATCACCCAACTAGCGAAAACGAATTAAATCTATGAAAAATGGGAAGTCGCGGGGTCCAGATGCCATTTCAACTGACATAAATAAACTCGGTGGAGAGGCAATATTACCGTATCTAACAAGATTATTTCAGGTTTCGATCAACAATTCAAGCGTGCCCGACGATTGGAAGCTAGCTACCGTTGTTCCAATTTTCAAGAGTGGTGATAGAACTATATTAGCAAATTATAGACCAGTAAGTCTCACGTTAGTTGTATATAAGCTAATGGAACACTTGATAACTAGCTATATTAGACAAAAATGGAAAGAAAAGAATGGCTATTTCAGGGACAGCATGGTTTTAGGAACTCTCTTGCGAGAGTCAGATAGTATTATTGTTTCAGGATATAGCAGATGAAGTTGATAATAGTGGGAGGGTGGACGCCGTAATAATAGATTTTGCGAAGGCATTTGATGTTGTTCCACACGATAAACTGGTTCATAAATTAATGCAATTGACACCACAGTTGTGGCGTGGATTGATGAGCTTCTTCGAGATAGGAAACAGAAAGTCCGAGTTGGACAACAACTTTCAACTCAAGCAAAGGTAACTTCAGGGATCCCTCAAAGAAGCGTTATTGGACCTCTCCTGTTTCTCGCGTTTGTGAATGACCTGCCAGACAATTTATATTCAAAGGTACGGCTATTTGCAGATGACTGTATAATATATCGAGTTATTCAATCAAATGTAGACGAGGATATTTTGCAGGGTGATCTAGACAGATTATATTTTTGGGCAGAAAAAAATGACATGACAATAAATAGTTCGAAAAGCAAAACAATCAAGTTTGGTAGGGGGCGGAAATATAATGAAAATCAATACCGGTTAGGCAACGAAAATGTTCCAACAGTCTTGTCTTGTAAGTACCTGGGGATAATTTTGATAGCAAATTGAGTTGGGAAAATCAGGTAAACTGTGTCGTAGGGAAAACCTGGAGGTCCTTGCATTTTACTATGCGAATACTAAAAAAGAGTACTGAGAAAGCGAGAGAATTAGCTTATTTATCTCTAGTTCGTCTATTAATGGAATACGGGGCTGTTTGTTGGGACCCTTATAGAAATTCCCAAAAGGAATATTTGAATAGAGTACAAAGAAGAGCGTATGCATTTACTTTCCGAAGGAATAGGAAGAATGTAGAATGGGAGTCTCTAGAAATTAGAAGAGTTAAGGCAAGACTTTGTGCCCTGTACAAAACGTATGCCGGTTATCGAGCTTGGAAAGATATCTACATCCGACTGGGTAGACCTTCGTACTTTAGTAAGGGGGATCACAAGCACAGAATTCAGTTTAGGCCACAGAGAACAGATGTTGGAAAATTTTCATTTACAAATAGAACAATAACGGACTGGAATAAGTTACCTGCGACAGCCTTGGAACCCTTTTCTCTATGTGTTCAAAGATTAAAAAATAAATTAACTAATGGTATTTGTAAACTTAATTAATTTAGTAAGTTGGATTATTATATCAGTTATCATTTGATTATTATTTTTATTGCTATTACTATTGTGTTAATTACTATTAAATGCGTTCCTGTATTAAATATATAATTATATTCAAAGTAGTATTATATTGAAGTGTGGTGACGTGTTATGCAGTGTAGTGCAGTATAGAAGTAGAAAGAGAAGTGAATTTCAAATGTTGTGAAGTGAAGTGAAAGTGAAGTGTAATTAAAAATTCGTGTAATCTTGTATTTAATAGCTTAAAATAACTGTGCAGGTCAGCAATAAAATGCAGTTAATGCTATTATTGTTAGCATATTATTATTATTATTATTATTATTATTATTATTATTATTATTATTATTATTATTATTATGTCTTTAAATAATTTAAAGTTACATTGTTAAGTAATTTAAAGTTAATATTTGTAATATGTAAATTATAGTGTTCTGCCACCAGGTTGTATATACCTACCTGCAGAATAATAAATATATATCTCTCTATCCAAACACGTATAACTTTAGATTTTCTGTCATGTGTATAGCGCATTCTATCAATGCATAAGGTTAGTCGATTGTCAATAAATACTCCAGCGAGGTTGGCGGGGCAGTCATGGGCAATTTCCGATTCCTTTACGACGCGTCGAATCGAAGACGTATCCCGGAGGGGTTGGGGGAGGCAGGGGGAAAACGAAGGGAGCTTCCGATTTTCAAAGGAAGCGTGACTCGCGCTCCTACACTAGCGGCGTAACTAAGTGGTCCGAAGGGACTGCAGGACTGAAGGGCCTTCGGATTTTAAAGAGCTCATCACAATTACATTCCAAAGATTTTGAATGCACATCTTCCAACTGCATAAAAGTCAATACCTTGTTGCTATCACAAGTTGTTTTTATCTCTTTTCAAATGTCGTTTCAGATTTATCTAAATATGCTTTTCAGCTATTCCATAATATAATATTTCTGGACAAGGGGCGGAAGCGGGGGGACGTTGGGACAGGCGAGCGTGGGGCCGGGTACGCGGGCGGGGGCGCAAGCGGCGCAGGGGTGAGGGGGTGAGTGAGTGGATGGTTGGGTGGGTGGGCGTAATGGTGACCGAACGGGAGGGCAGGCGCGGGTAGGTAGGTAGGTGGGCGGGCGGGCGGGGAGCGCTGACGCGGGCGAGTGGGAGGGGGGTGGGCGGGCGGGCGGGAGCGGACTTTGGGTGGGTGGGCGGGTAGTTGGGCGGGCAGGCGGGCGGGTTGGGTGGGTGGGTGAGTGGGTTCGGGCGGGCGGGTGGTTGGTAGGTAGGGGTTGCGTGGGCGGCGCTCAGGGCTTTCCCGTTTGCTCAGGCGGCGCGAAATTCCAGGCACCGGCGGCGCTTTAAGAGCCTCGTGACCTCCAACGCGCGCCACATTAGAAAGGGAACAGCCACCCTTGGGAAGCCCACGAGCCCTCGACGTCCAAGTGCTCTCGCAATGAGCGGGCGATTACCATAAACAGGGATTTGGCGCCTCGCGAGACTACATGGCTTGCATTCAGCACTGCAGGCTAGGTCACGTGACACGAATGGGAGAGGAAACGGTGCCCACACGCAGCGAACGATTAAGGGAATGGCCTCGAGAAGGTGGACTAAGTGGTAGAGGATAAGGTCCACCGGAAATGGAACAGACAGGCTGGTGTATGAGGGAAGGAATTGGAAGAAACGGGATATTATTAAAAAGGGAAAGTCCGCTTAGGGCTTTAGAATAATGAATTAAATCGACGCTGAGATCAAAAGTATCGTTACATTAGAAATAATTATATTTTTTTGTATGAGTTTCCTTACAATAACCTAATTTTTTATAAAAGCTTTTATCATGAAGAGCACTGTCTTTTGATTCACAGCGAGTCAAAATGTGTGTATGATGTAAGTTTCATAATTTTTCAAGACAAGTGTAGTTTATTACTTATATTAAAAGATGTTTTACTACATAATGTTTTGTTAATTTGTACTAAGGTGACCTAAGTGGTAACTATAACGCAGTAGAGCATTTCGTAGATAATTTTGAAAAGTTAAGTAGAAATATTAATCACCCAATTCTGCACACAAGGGGTTACAAATTTTGGGTCTCTGTTCAGACTTTTTGAACTCACTTGGTAATTTAAAAATCAATAATTTTATATTATCAGTTTGTTTCTTCTGAATGCGTCAGACACAAATATGCTTCGTCGTGGTCATCTGAATGTATTGTGTGTGTGAATGTGTGTGTGGGTGCGCATGCGCATATATGTAGTACCTTCAATTGTTAGCACTAGATGAATAATGATAAATTAAGTCAACTAACTTCCGAAAAGAGAAAGCTGACTAATACTAGTATGTGTCATATGCAAACTTACCACAAAACTGTAGATTACAATGACTTTCTTGTGAAAAATCTGCAAACAAATAAAGAGTGTGTATTCTCCCAATGATCCAGTAAGGAAGTGGCGATGAATCTGTGGTAAACAGATAAATTAGTGCTTTCTTGTATTTGCACCTCGCCAGATTCCTTAGCATAACTCAAAAAACATTCTTCCTTAAGTGATTGAAATATGCATTCCACACGAAGTGATGAGTTAAACATTTTAAAGTCTGTTTCACTTGAAGGTATGAGAGTGAGCAATCTCTAAAAACAATAAATGAAGTAATCTTTAAAAATTAATCTTTGAGCAAACTATCATATTAGTATGTTTTCCTGATGAGAATTTTATAAAAATAATCGACAAAAAATATCGATGTATATATGATGAAACAGATGGAATTTTCCCATCCTGTTTCCATTTTTAAATGTAACTAGTGAGAATCCGTCAAAATTTGACGGTGTGATCTGAGATAAATGTAAAATACTGTGCCCAGATTAATGTTCAGAATATGTTGCATTGTTTGAATCTGCAGGGAATAACGAAAATATTCTGTGATGAAGAATTCCCAAAATTTTGAAAACGTGTGGCCCATGGCCAGGTGGCAATGCAATATCGACACCAATTACACAAAAGAGAGCACTATTATACTGACGGATATTATTTCTAAAGTTTTTTGATGTGTCATAATCTCCTATAAACAACTGTTTGATATCTTCTGGCATATTGCTCGAAGATAAACTTATTTTCCCATTTTAGCAACACAGAGTAAACTCGTTTACAGAATTTCTCTCACATGGGAAGTACAAAGTAGAACAAAACTAACATTTCATAGACAATGACCCAACAGAAAACGAAATGACCTCACTATCACGATACATACGCTGACTTTTTCTTTCCCTGCTCCCAGTCAATGTACTTCGTTTGCGTCTTTTGGGGCGCTTGGGCAACGATTCGGAATTCGACATAACCTGTGAACAACTTCACTACTTCAGAACAAAACCCTCTGTCCGAATGTTCTCTACAAAATACACTACAAAAGGAAATACATGCAAACTGTCATCACCACAATGCAATTATTACACTGAAACAAAACCTTGACGAATCGTGAACAAATCTCAACAATCAAAACAAAACATTAAGCAGCGCCACCATGAAACGGCGAGGACTCGACTCATGTATATCAATTTTAAAACAGCCACCCTTTGGGAGAAAACAATTGACTATTGATAAGCGTACTATTAAATAATTATTTAATTAATTAATTTACACCGTAAATGTTGGTGAATCAACACAAACAATATCTGATAACACATCTAGGGATCACGTTCTTTCATTTAAAGGAAAAAATACTACAATCGGTTCAGTGGAAGCTCTAATCGAAGCCATGGCAGAATACCTTATTTTTTTAATATATAGATACTTAATTAAATGTATTTTATATTTTGTTTGATGCCCTGAGCGTCCTCGGCTTGCTAGGTTTCCCTCTACAAGTACCTCCCTTGCGAGATAACAACCCACCTGGAAGAAGCTCTTAGCTCTCGACTGAACTCACGACATATATGGCTTGGAAGTGCCTATAAGTGTGCGTGTGTGTGTATATAAGAGAAGAGAGAGGGACAAAGATGAGGAAAGAAAGATCGCGTTTGGTCCGTGGCCTGTTTGTAAGGGTTTGTGACAGATCGGGTCTGGTATTGATCGGATAGTCATCTTAAAACTACCAATCAAAAGCCTGCCGCTAAAATTCTCCTGCGGACAAATGACGAAAGCCACCTTACTGTGTAGATCAGTGGCGAATCCTGACCATTATTTGAAGTATATCGGACTTTATAGAAGCTACCTCGACCGTTGTCTTTTATTTTGAGCTTTTCTGAAATCCCAATACTATGAAATTCCGTCCTTAATAATTGTTCTATAAGACAATTACACAAACCACTAACTTCTGGATCATTAACACACTCCATTTTCACAAAACCTGAGAGAAGCGTAACTTATGAACGACCAGAGAAGGACTGTTCACCGCATTGTTTTGCGGTGCCTATCGACCGTCCAGACGCGCATCCTCCCCTCTCCTCAACCTGGAACCATGAGGAGCCCTAGGTTATCGCGGTTGGCATGCGGTGCCTTCGCTTGTGCCGAGCGACTTCTCTGAACAGCATTTAGAGCAGTTTGAAACTTCTCATTCTAACACACTTCTTAGCGCTTACGAATGCGGATAACTGACTCTCGGTAGTAAAACAGAGTTATTTTTTCGCATCTGTTTTAAAGCTTTCAAAATCTCAATAACTTTTAGAGGATTATCAAACTTATTAAATATTTCTTACACACTTCGAATTAGTAGGTATACTGACGGTATATGCGTTGTATCGGAGAATTCGCCATTGATGTAGGTATTGTAGAAGTAGTAGTAGTAGTAGTAGTATGGCGAGTTATATTACACCCTACGGTGTCTCTCGCATCCCAGCCTCATATCTCTCTAAAAGACCAGTTCAACTGATATGGAAATATAAATTCAGTAAGAATGTAAAAAGAAAATTGTATAAGACTGTTGTAGAGAATATTGCCCTTTATGGGTCAGCGGTATGGGAAAGAGGGGTATGGGAAGAAACAAAAAAGAGCAAACAAAAATTGATAGCAATGGAAATAGACTTCTGGCGCCGAAGTTGCGGGTTGACTTTAATGGATAAAGTTAAGAAAGAAGAAATTAGACCTAAAGCGGAAGTAAGTTTTGATATAATTGACACTATGGAAGTGAAAAGACTAAAATGGTATGGTGCAAAGAATGAATGAAGATGCAATGGAGTAGAAGAGGCAATGATGAAAAGATGATTGAGTAATTAAGACCACTATGTAGATAGAGTTGAAATTCCTTCACAGTTGGGGCTCGAACCTAAAAATCTTCCGGTGAGAGACGAGATGTGTTGCACTGAGCGTCTCAGCCGGTGCGCACAGGAAGAGGAAGGCCACAGCCGCGTGTCTGTTGGCGAGGCGGAGGCGTGAAAAGGTGGCGGTGGGTGGCGCAGCAGGTGGCGCAACGCAAGCGCCTCGGGGACGGGGGCGGGGGCGGGGGCAGCGGAGGGGCCTCGACCTTGGCGCACACCTCGCCCTTCCCCTCCCCCTCTTCCCACGGCGCGGGTGGAAGCGGCACGGTAGGCGCACGGGAAGTGGCATTCGGACTGAGGCTGAGAGAAGGTGAGGAGATTAGAATCACCCACAGAAACGAGAGAATTTTTTCAGAAACAGCGATGGCGGGAGAGGGAAGAAGCGAGAAAGAATTTTATGAGAGAGAGAGAGAGATAGAGAGAGAGAGAGAGAGAGAGAGAGAGAGAGAGAGAGAGAGAGAGAGAGAGAGAATATTACGTGAGAATTGTCATATTGATACCTTTGAAGTTTTGGGAACCATTTGTTTTGTTACCTTGTAACTTAATAAGCCTATAATTCTATAAGCTGGCGCTCGTTCTGTAGGCTATGGAATAATGTGATGGCGTTAAGTTGTTTAGGTGGCGTTACTGCTGTCAAAAAGTGGAATAATCTTGGCTGGTGGCAAAAACAGAATAATTCCTGGTGTGCATGTTGGCTGGCAGCGGCAGAACAGCATCTCTGAAGACAGTTTATTTGGCCGTGAAGGAATGCTTCCGTCGTTGGTGCCAGGAGGGCCGGCTGTGAGATAATGGCGTCGTACCTAGTGCCAGAATGGCCGGCAACAAAATAACGGGCGACGTCCCTGGTGCCGTGTTAGATGATGCCAAAAGAATGAAGATGTCCCAGGCGACAGGTTGAGTGACAGCAAAAAATAGGAACGGCGCTAGTGTCATGTCGATGATGCCGAAAGAATGAGGACGTCTCTGGTTCCAGGGGTTGGCTGGTGGCTGCAAAGGCGGCGGCGAGGGATTTTGCGGTGGATGGGCGGCGCTGGGCAGCTCGAGGCGGTGCGGACTGGAACGGTAGCCCTGACGGGGAGCAGCGTAGGGCGCGGCGGATACTACGGGAAGGGCAGCGGCACTCGACGCGGCGGCGACCCAAACGCAGTGGACGTGCACAGCGATGCACACCAAAGGAATTTTGAATCTCCTCTGGAGCCTTCCTTCTTCTTTTTGTTCTTCCACCCATTTTGCCAACTCCGTACTTACGCCAGAAGCACATTTTACTCCGTGTTTATTAGAAAGGCGGATTGTGTGACCCGAACCGGCCGGGGCGCTTGTTTTCCACAGCTAGGAATCAGCCTTCAAAGCTCGGTCGATCCATATAGAATTTCCTGAGGCCTATGTGGGTTGGCTTCAGGTTTCTCCGAAATCCCCCATTTCACAGTACTCATTACCCGTTTTACATTACTCATTTGCTTCATGCCCATTTCAGGTTATTTTAAACGTCCGTTTATTGAATCATTGCTGCATCCAGGTATGAACGTGAGACGTAGACACGGATTGTAAAAACATATTTGACCCTACTGACTTTTTCGAATCGTGGTTTGACGTCTGCGTATTCTTCATCTTGCAAGAAGTCGTTTGTAATCGAAGATGTCAACGTGGGAATGACGAGACAAGTCGCTGGTGGGCCCTAAGGTTAAAGAAGAAAGGACCTCTCCAGCCCTTGGCCGCTGGGTACTGCCCGTCATCCACCTGGAATTATTGTTCAATGGAAACTATACGGAAACAACCCGTAACAGTAGCCGACCTGTATAGAATTTTAATTTCTCGCATACTACTTACACAGTCTACAGAAACAATTGTAATGCTGTCGCAAAAGAGAGGAGATTTTCCAACAGAAAAACTCATTACCTGGGTCCCTGAAACCGAAAAACACGATGTTTTTTGTTCCTATATGTAGTGAATTAGTGCTTGTAACACGTTATATAGTCAGAATCCACATTTTGTGGGGCTCTGATATAAAAAACTGGTTTAAGACAAAACGTCTGTCCGTCCGTAGTCAACACTTGACCTCAAGATGATTTTCTCCATAACTGATATTTCCCGATCCAACTGGCGCATTTCGACGCCCTACGAATTTGGAACATATATTTTATTTTTGAAGACAATTTACATGAAGCCTCTACCACTTTTTAAAATGTTTATCAAAAAACTCAAATTTTGTTCATTTTTTCTAGGATTATACAAAGAGCACTTATAAAAATGACGCATACTCATTTTTGTTAAAATCCCCGAATTTTTTTAATGAAATCTGTCCTTAAATAATGTCATCTTCACATTTTCGAAAATATGAGTACTTATCGAGTAATTTTGCATCAAATATGGCCACTTTTAAACAATTATTTTCTCACACATGGCTCCAATAACACCCATTTTGCATTATTTTTCCCTCTCTGCAAAGGTCGCTTTTAAAAATGGCACAAGTCCCAGTGTCGACAAACACTAAATACTTCCGATAATCGCAAAAAATCTACATTGCAAAATTACTATATTCTTGATAGAGATCTTCTTTCTTAACGGAATCTATTCTAAGAAATAAGGCCTTAAATAAGGTGATGCAAATTTTTTTGAAAAAAAAATGTGTACTTATTTTTCGCCTAATATTTTTTTGAAGGCAATCTATCTGCAAAAGAATTTCAAACATGGGTCCAACTTTTTCTTTAATTTTTTTTCGAATAAAGCAGAGAACGCTTAAAAAATGTACAGGTCTCATTTTCGTTGAACTCTGTAAATTTTCAAAAACTGCAAAGTTACAAAAATGCCACAAAGAATATGGTATTGCAGTATCACTAGTTTTTCCCGTCTGAGCAGACGAGCCACGTAACCACTGTCAAACCTCGAATGCGTGTATTGCTTCTCATGTGCTCATGTAACCGGTAGGCGGGGTCACAGAGGACCATTTTGTCAAACTGAAAATTAATTTCGCAATTGTACATCAGTAAAACCCTGCAAAAGATAGTACGAACAACACTTATATATGCGCAAAGGGTGTTGGTTTTGGACCCCGATTGCTGGAATGACGACAAAACTACCGGAAGGATGAGGTTCTGAGCTTCAGTGGAATTAGGATGCCCGCAACCACGATGAGAAAATGTCAGATAAGTGTTGAATGGATGAAAGGAACGTGGTGGAGATAATATAGTTCACTTTGGCGTCAGCGGGAGTAGTTAAGACGTAAGCGCTTTTCGCTTATTCCCAATCTCCAGGAGAATCTCTTCTCGCGAAGAGGATTCAATAGGCGCGAGCGCTAGCCGCTGTACGCAAAAACAAATCGCATACGTCAGTTTTCCAAACTCTTCTAAAAATGAAAATGAATAGGAAAGCAGGTTTGCAAGAATATCCAATTTATGTATCGCCAACATTTTCCTTCAGCTTTATGCGAAATGCAGGTTTTAGACAAAGCGCACAATGGATTTGAATATGTTGTGTTCAAGATGTGACTTTTGAAGATGACAAATACATGTGGAGATAACATTCAAGGAAATCACAGCGGAAACAATTAACATTCTCCTGATGAATGAACTAAAGCATTTCTCGCAATTTGAGAGAAAGGAAACCTGGATTTCGGAACTAATTAGATGATTTGGGAACTAATTTTTCTTGCAGCTAAGTCATGAATAAGGCGTTTCATGACCTCACTTCACGTGCCTAGTTGAAACTTCGCAGATTATTTTACGTATACATCGCCTCCTTGAATGGGAGAATTTATTTGCAGGTACATTTGGATCTTGTTATACAAAATTCCATGGTTTGTTTTAGACAATCACTGAATAAAAAGGAACTTAACTTTTATTTTTCTTGTTCAAATTCTAAGAAAACTTATTGGGAACCTGGATTTGTTTCCATCTTTCGTCTTTTAAAATTTTGAATGTACTGATAAAATACATATGAAATCCATTGAAGTATTATTAACTATAAATATCTCTTGAATTTTGAGGTTATGATTCAATTAATTTCATAACTTACTACGGAAAATAAGAAATCGTGTTCACCTAATGTACTAGTAGTTTTTATATTTTGACATAATTACGGATATTAAATTGGAATACCTTTATGGGCAGAAAGATATATAGGATATACCGTATTATGAAGGCATTCAGAGAAATAAATAGAGAATGGTAATATTGAAAGTTATAATGAAAAACTATTATACCAATAGCATGAATATCACAAATATTAGTTACATGAAGCATCAAAATATTTTTAATTTAAGTATATAAAATGTATTTTTCATAAAAAAATATAATTTAAATTTAAATTTGACAATTAGAGATGTTCCAAAAGTGTATTGATGGTATTTTCTTTAGTGACGTATAAGGATGGACAAACTGAGATGGATTATTAAAGAAATTTTGTGTTAGAGGGAATAAAGTATGGTCATTTCTTACTTCGAACAGCACCTAGTCGAAAATATTCGTAAACTGATTGTTTTCTAATATGGAATTTATAGAAGAGGTATGTTTTATATTAAAATGTTTAGGAATAAATGAAAATTAAATTACGATATGTGTTTTTCTTCAGTTATTTATAAAAAATAAGGGGCTTTATATATCATTATCATACGACAATAAAGAATTAGATATAAGCATACATTTCGATCTTCTAAATTTAAAAGTAAACAATATTCAGTTATTAATTTTTCGACACAAGGAGGTTCATGCACACGAAATCAAAATATATAAGTGTACGTTTTACATAGACATCCATCATTCGCACTTGGTGAACTCGACATTTCTGGAAAAATCTATCAACGAAATTTGTTCGATGACGAACCTGTCAAAATCCTACGTCCAATTCTGAGAATTCTACAATTCTAAATATCTATCGAATACAGTTTTCTCTGCTAACATGTACCAAAAAAAATACAGAAAAAATATTTCAACATGAGATAGAAGACGTAAAATATTATTCGTAATGAAGAATGTGGTCCCAATGGTACGCGAAGTTTTTTGACAAACATAAAAAATGGATAAACGCAGGGCTTGATTTCTGGTGGAACACGACGGAACGGCATTCCGGTACCTCGGAAATGTAATATTAAATTATATTATAAACATACAACTATTTCTATTAAATTAATAATTAACTATGGGCGCGTTCCAGCATACCTAAAATTTTATAAATCGAGCACTGGATAAATAAAATACGCGCGATTATGCCGCGGCTCAGGGTTTCGGTGAGTTCGAAGCCTCCGAGGATGGACACCGTGATTGTCACATTCCCTGTTTCTTCTCAGAGCACGCACCCGTCTGGTTCATTATACCGCACTTGGCCTCCTCCAAAACCTGGGTCGGGCACTTGTGCGGATATCGCCCTGCTTTTTGGCGGTCAGTTTCCCTCATTCCCGCTTCCCAATTGATCCCCTTTCACTTTTCGTTTCCTGAAGACGCACAGTTCGACTGCATCCCTTTTCGTTCATCTTATGTTTCGGAAGGAGTAGAATTTTATTGTTAGGTTTCCGTTCATAAGTAAAGCGCAAATAGATGGTCTCGCACCAGTTGAGGTAAAACCTCAAACTCAGGTGATTAGGTCAGAATCTTCGAAATTACGTTTTAAGATAGCGGGGCTACATGATCATCATGACAGGAGGTCAGGTTTTGTTTCCACAAATTTTTAAGTGTAGTTTTCAACGGTGGCAGTGCTCTAAAAGAACGTGCAAATGTTTTTTAAAACAGAAATGTATCAATTATAATCGATCAATATAACACTAAACAGACCACGAAGGCAAACAAAGAAATCAATCCTTACACTGAGGAGGAAAAGGAACGGGATGCGGTTGGGCTATGCCTTTTTGGGGAGGGAGGGAAGGCTTAGGAAAAGTTGACTTCGGGATGTATTCGGTATACGCTCGCTCGTCCATCCTGGAGCTACCATCTTTGAGGTTGTTAGAAGACATAGAAACACTAATTCCTTCGGGGTCGGAAGAATCCTTTCCTAATTTCCCCCGAGTTCCCACTTTGCACGTCAAGACCAGCCAGACTCTACATTAGTAATGTTGTCAACTTCATTTCATTCAGTGAATCGGTCCTCGAAACCTCTCGCCTTTAACAGCCATCTCCCAGACAGCGCCCCTTTCACTAACGACGTGGGTATCACCCAAAAACTGGGCACAATGTACACTGTTTTCAATTTCCCGTCAGAGGCTTTCCAAGGGATCGAAGTCCTAATCACACTGTGGCCAGCAGGCACACCTACCTCCCCAATGCGCTCCCTTACACTAACGACATCGATATCGCCGAAAAACTAAGATACTTCACTTGTTGGACTTTTCTAATTCATTAGAACTAGAACCTAAGGCCAAGTCACCGTTCTGTTAATGCCCGAAGGTCACACGTGCGGAATTGTCAATATGTGAGCGCGTATGTAATTTCATTAATATGTTCCGACCATAGTGATTAATCAGCGATTATGAATAATTGCTAGTCATTATTGGACCATTTTCATTACCATATCAACTGGACAAAGTGATTAATTAATCACTCTGCCCAGTGATTATTTGTAATAGTTACTGCGATGTGGGTGAAGTAGTTTGAAAGCTCTTTGAAATATAATCACTTCTTCTTTGCCATAGTAGCTAAAATGACATGGTCAAAGAAATAAATCTTGCGAAAGGGCGTCTTACACAATACTTTTAGGGAGCAATTGACGCTTCGCTATTAGTGTCCAAGTTGGTGTCGAGGAACCAGCCGGACCTTTCGTGATTAATAAAAAAAGCCCCACAGTTCGTCAGGGAAAAAGAATAAACAACTATTCCACAATAACGTATTTTTGCATACAAAGGTTTGGTAATTTTGCTTGACTAGAGTCTTTAAGGTATTTTATATAGATCAAGAGGACTAAAGAAGTAACTTCGTCGTTGACTTCGAAATGCAAGAGGGAAGCTTTCCCCGATTTTTTTAAACTACAAGCTAACTTAATCGGTAACACTTTTTAAAGCACTCTCTCTTTAGCGCATTCCTCATGTCTTCCATTTATCCATTTGATTAAGGTGCTCGTCACCTACACACTCACCCACCGAGTTAGGCTAGCGGCACAAGAGCGTCGCGCAACGGACGTCGTCAACGAGCATCAAAAGTACTTGCGATGTGAGTTTTCGCGTAGAATTGTGGGTTATCACGGTTTAATAGTAAACAAACACTGATAGCATGGAAACACTAATTGTACGTTATAAGCGAGTGAATCTGTTAAAAAATGGAAAATGGAGGTAGTGGTATCATAATGAACGTTCTTTATATGCTGGATTCAAAACCACTTACAGACGATTGTAAGAAGAAGGTATGATTTTTCCTCCACACTGGTTTTCGTTTGGAAGGTTGCGAAAAAAAATAACACTTTCTTCCACGTATGTTTATTTTAAATTTATTTTTATATGTTGTCCAGTCCCAAGATTCCGGGCGCTTTGCACTTCGATTACTTATTTATTCTATACATATTCCAATTGCTCTATAATACGTTTTTATTCGTAAACCTATTTTATAGTTAACGTCCGTCGCAACGCAGACGGTTTGCCTACAGCCAAACATTTCCTACAGAAGCTACAACGTGGGTCAAGGAGTAACGCACGTAGGCTACCGTTTGACACCCGTTGTCCGCTAGGTAACTAACCGTTTCAACGCACGTCGCGCAGCGCGCATGTGTCCCTTGGTGCGACGGATGCACTTCAACGTCCGTCTTTGACGCTCGTGTGAAGTCGGTGGCAGCCGGCAGTGGTGAGCGGAGGCCTTGTGTGCAGCGGCTGCTCCGCGAGGGCCGGGTCGGGCCGGGCGCCTCACGCCGCGCCGCCGCTCCTCGCTTTCCGCACGCGCGTCACGCGGCGACCGGGTGGGCGCGCGGATAAGTGGGTGGGTGGAATGGAGCGGGCGGGTTGGCGTGGGAGGGTGGGTGGGTGGGTGGTCTGGCTGCGCCGCACGCGATGTGTGGTCTCTCGCCGACCTGCGCGCGCGCCGCGCTCTGCGGACCAGCTCGCCCGGCTCCTTTCCTCGGAGAGGAGCGTGAAGGATCAAAGATCTCAGGTTACTTGAAAAGGATCCATACAATTTTGGTGATTGATTGATTAGTGATTCCGGATGTATCAACTTCTGTCATAAGTCCTATAGTTTATTTCTTACCGCGGGAGATGGTGGTGATCTTCCGCCGATGGATGGGGAGATCCGGCGCCGACCTTCACCTAGGCTTGCGAGGTTTTTCCCCAATCAGGTATCTCCCACCAGCGAGACACTGTCCCAGCCAGGACAAGCTCAAAAGTCCCGACTGGTATCCAAAAATGTGTAGAAGTGTAGTGCTCATAAGTGTGTGTAATTAATGGATGAAGATAGGACAAGGAAGACGAAGGAATGATCGAGCGCGCGCGAGGTCTGCGCCCGTTTGTTAGGGGATTACTCCGGTATTCGTTTGGTATCACCGGAGAAACCGCGGGAAAATACTGTTCAGAGTAGCTGGCTTGAAGAATTCTCCTCCAGACCACGGCTGAATTCGAGCTATGAAGCTAGCGTCGAATATCCTGCCACCGCTTGGACTCAAACCCGAAGATCTTCCGGTCAGAGGCATCCATACAATTTTGAGAAAGGTATCCATTTTACTCGTGTACACTTGCTCTTCTCGTTTAACCATACTCGGAAGGCGCCCAAAGATGCCTTGGCACGTTTACTTACACGTTTGCTCATCTCCTGTTCTCACCTGCAGCCGTCCGAGAGATTCATCTCCACCTCTCCGCTGATTCCTGGTGTTTGTTGTTCGCCTATGTTCGGGCAAAGGCGCGGTGCTTACTACCCTGTATAGGTTTGATATAACTGCCAAGAACACGCGTATGCACACATTCGTTCAGTCGCGGTTCCTTTCGGACTCTTATCCTGAAGATAATCAGGACCCCACGGTTTTCATTCGTGAAAGGGTTGCTCGCAGAGTTGTGGGTCTCATGTTTATTCGGTCGGGTAAACGGTACGGGTAAAAATGTCACGTATCGTGCTTAAACGAGCTTCCTAGTGTACACGAATTTTTGCCTGATCCACCATGAGACATCACCAGTCATATTAAAATTGTGACGAGACTTAAAAGAAATGTTTCCATAATTAATAATAGTGTAATAATAATAATAATAATAATAATAATAATAATAATAATAATAATAATACGAATATATTGTTCAGGGGTTCTCATTTCCTTAAGGCTGTTCGAAAAGTTGACTGTCTTTGTAACTCAGGAGGTTAGAGCAATTTAGTACATACCGGGATATCCCGGTTCGATTCCCGGCTGGGGCAGACAATGTTTTGAACCGTCAAAAAATAATTTGTAATAGTAGTTTTTGTATAGTGCAAAGATATACCGTAAACACTAAAAGGAACCTCATGACTTTAAAGAGTTTATTTAGTTTTTCACATCATTTTGTCTTTTAAGACATTACGCTAATGTGGATTGTTTCGAATCGTAATAGAAAAGTGTACTGCAATCGCTGAATTCTCAAAAACGTACTAAGTACATCGTTTTGCATTAGTTTGTTTTAGCGACTATTTAGCAATACCATCATACTCAGCACTAACAAGTAACGAGAGACTACTCGTAATGTTAATGTAGCCAGCACAGGATCTGATAAATCCTATGGATTTATAAAGTTTTGTTCCGGTCATATTCAGATAATTTTTTCTAAGGCGTGCCCACATGCCCACACACTCCAGAACGCAAATGTTGCGACGAAATGTGAAACATTCGCTTATTCTGTACCTGAATAATTTAATGGCCTAATTATTTTTTAATGAATCCAATTAGTAACCATGAATTCCCTGGAAGTGGTGCATAATCCACGCCAGCATTGTTGAGTAGATAGATAAAGAAGTTGATTGTTTTGTAATCATGTGTCTCATAGTCCAAACGTGATCAAAAAACTTTAAATCAGAGGAAACGAAATGAATTTCGTGGAGAAAAAATTATTCTACCAAGAACAACAGATGCGGGCTGATTTCCATGCACTTACATTATTGAGGAATAATTTCTAGACAGAGTTTCGATTTTACACCTCTGAGAACGCAAAAAAGGAGCAAAGATGCAATAAGAAGGAAAAATCGTTGTTTCGAAGTCATACTGTTAACAAAATACTAAATAAATTATAATTTTCGTCCCTCCAAAATGTATCGAAAATGAGGGTTCACTATTTTTTCTTCTATTTAACATTTATATTAGTTCTTTGGCCAAGCATGGGGCATTTGGCGGATATCTAGGTCGTAAAGAAGTAAACAAGCAACAGTATCTAATTCCCAAAAATAATTCCCAATGCAGTAGTAATAATTATCGGCTCCGTTAAAAAAGAACTGTTGTAACACAATTACAACAAGGAAAAAAATCAGTCTAATGCCTTTATTCTTTGGTAAATTGCAATGAAATAAACAGTATCGTGTGAACATTAAAAAGTGTCAAAATGTAACATTTAGTACATCATTAAGGTGCGTGCTTCTGAAAATTTACGCTATTTATCGGAAGAAACTTAACTTGACTAACAAATTCACGTACTATGGAAGTAAAGAAACAACGAGAGTGAGAAAAGAAATAATTAAATAGCTACATATAGCTAAATAGCTATATGCCCGCTTATCTTCTGAAATTTTATTTCTCAATATGACCATTACGAGCGAATCATTAACAATGTTGCTACAAACTTAAAATATACTTCAATTAACAAACGATGCAGCTGCTTCTGTCAAACTTTTCATCCAACTGTTGATCATCTCACGGGCCATTGCTTCAGGAGAGAGAATTAAAATTATACTCAGTGAAAAACACATTCAATTTAAATTCATAAACAAACTATTTCTTTGATGCCTAGAGAGTTCGTTTACTATCTTTTTTCTCGTGCCATTAACAAGGCGGTGGACACTAAAGAAAGGAATGCACTTCTCAAAAGAAAAAAACTTACTCGATATTTTCGCAAAAAGACACTCAAACAGTCGTTTGACGCACTTAATACTTTTTTTATCAGACATGTAACAATGAACTGCATAAATATTTTGCAACAATAGGGAAGATCACTTAGCTCAATACGAAATGAAAGATAACCGCTATAAAGAACTGCCTTGAAAAAAAGAATATTCCATGTACAGTTAGTTCTCACGACAGCAACGTAGACTGCTCCAGGAAATGAGCGAGATGTTCTGAGAAAAACATCCGAGTTTTCTCGTACGAGGTCCTAAAATTCTATTCATTTATTCCGCCTTCCATTTCCCTCTACTGCATTCCATGAGACACTTGGGAAAGACTAATATATTATTAAGATCTGTCTGCAGCGAAAGAGGAGATATAGCAATGGGTCGATATAGGAAAACATACAGAGAATGGCTTTTATAAAATATTGCAGATAGTACGAAAAATCTTTCTCTCAAAATGTTTCACAATTTTAAACCATTCTTCTACACCTGAAAAATTACGTTTTTGAATAAATAAATTTTCTGGTTTAAACAATGACAGACAAAAATAATTCAGCTTCATAATTACATATTTCAAAACTGCATCGAGAACTTCGCAATCTAGATAAATTTCTCCTAATAAATAACATGTGTGTTATTTGCAAGGAAACAAATTACTACAAGAGTACGAGACTGGCCAGTTGCAGAACAACGCCTGCTTAGGATAGGCAGTTTCATGAGTTCAACAGGTGACAGCAGAAAGCGAGAGCCAGTCAGACGTCGGTTCGACTCCCTGACGTCCACTCACCTAGCAGAGTAGCAACGTGACGACACGGCGACGGCGGCGGCGGCAGCGTGCGGCGACGGCAGGCGGGAACGCGTTGATGGCAAGCAATTTCCGTGTAGCGGACGGCAGGCGGCAGCGAACAACCGGCGACAACCCCGCACGACGCCGCACTGACACTGACACTTGTTCTGCCGAGCCTGCACCAATCTCTTCAGGCGGCGCGCGCCGTTCCCCCACCACTCCGCGCCGCCGCCGCCGCCGCCGCCGCCGTCGCCGCCGCCGCCGCCGCCGCCGCCGCCGCCGTTCGGCCTGGCGGTCGACCGACCGACCGGCGGACGTCAGCGAATTTCAGGTTTTTCTTCTGAGCCGCCGCCGCTGCTTCGGCCGCCGAAGAACAAGTTGGCGCAGCGCGGCGTGGCGTGGTGTGGCGTGGCGCAGGAGATGAAGAGAAAAAGGAGAAGAGGGCGGAGGAGGAGGGAAGGCGAGGCACGTCAGAAGGCTGCAGAGGAGAATAAGGAGGAAGACGCCGCCGGAGGTGGGAGGGGGACACAATTGAACGCCTCGTATAGGAAACATGCGAGACGCACGGCATCTACCGGATGCAGGAGGAACTGCCGGGAAGGCGAGCTCGGCACTCAGAGAACAGGTGTTATCGATGAGTCAGGCTGAGAGGCGGGGATGAAATCTTCATTCCACGCGAGATAGCCACGATTTTATTGCACATTAACCAACGAAAGTGATATTGCACGAATTGAAATGAAATAGCGAGTAATTAACCTGTGAAAAATTACTCATACTGAAGCAAACACCGTACGAAAGTAGTTCTCGGTTTGAATTTAACTTGCCAATCGATGGTGCTCCTCTTAGTGTGTTTATTTGAGCCCATGATTACACAAATTCAAATGTTTCTCCAATGTCACTCACAATCATGTTTTTGCTGTTGCTGAGAAGTAACTTTGCATTCGCACAATTTGAGATAGGTACATCATCCTGATAAGCAGGGCAAGATTTACCAACCTGCAAAACAAGCGGTTGCTTTGGAGCCCACATAGGGGGGCTCATGCTCCGAAAAAAGTTCTTAAAATATTCCGAAAAAGTCCTTAACGTGCGTAAGAAATACAATAATATGTAAGAAACTCAATTTTTTTGTATTCAAAACATTAAAAATGTACTAAATAAAAATATATGTTTATTTCTTAAGCAATTTGTTACTTTTTATTTGTATTTGTTATTCTATTATTATTGGTATTTTTTTATTAAATCTGGAGGGTTTCTTTTCCCGATGGTGGCGCTTGTGTCCTTGGAGGTCCCACAGTGCCTAAAACTGGCCCTGCTCTCAGGTACTTCGGGTGAACTTGGATATTTCGATATTACATAGATGTTAACAGCAAAGTGAAAACTTAAAATAAATTGAAGGGTTCCTTACAAGAACCAAATTAGTCCAAATTGGAGATTTTTAGGAGGCACCAAGTGTTTGTCATTGCCGAAAGCATATGTTCCAGCAAATAGCGCCAGTTATAGGGAATAACGTGAAAGATCTCATGTTAAAAATGTGGAATTTGGTTCTGAATTTGGTAAGAAACCCTTCTATTGCTCTACCCCTCTGCATTGCAATTTAATGTTATTCAGTTATAACGAAGTCTCTATTCTCAGTTTCCGAGAGTAAAGAGATAAAGAGGAGAAATGATTGAAAATGTATAATTAATCATTTCTCTTAAATTTGGAGTCTGCATAAGGGGAGAAAACACACAATTCTCCGTTCGAAACGAGGCAAAATATGCCGTGTTAACTTACCTTAATTGTGTTTCAAAATCTGTAGATTGTATTCTTCAAACACTGTTAAAGTCTAGTTACAAAGTTTTAAGGCGAATGTTTATGGCCAGGGGAATGATAAAAAAATAGTATTTAAAGTATAATAACTCGATATCATATATTACACACTTTTTAGGTGTTGTTGTGCATTTATTACACTGAAATCAATAATTTGTAAATTATTATCTACTTCAAATGATGAATTAAATCCTAAACAATTTATCAGTTCCTTTACTGTCTGTGGCATATTATTCCAAACTTTTTAACGTAACCCCCTTTTACACAATTTATTAACACTTTGACCCCAACAGTAATTATCTTTAACTATTCAAAATAATTAACGTTTGTCAAGTATTCAATCAAATATTTTACTACATATAAATAAATAAGTTTTATACATTTTTTTCAAATGTGTTAAAGACTTGTGGGCCTACCATTTAAAAACCAACTAACTCACACATTTAATGCATCCTCATTCACCGGAATATTTCCAGCTATTTTCAAAGCAGCCGAGTTGAGGCCATTTTTCAAAATGACATCAAAAATGAAATTCAGAATTATCGGACAATTTCTCTTTTGTGAGTTTTCTCCAAAATAACGATAATATGTCGCGGGTGATTTTGTTTCGAATTTGCTCAATGAACAGGCATTCAGATAATCGATCGTTTTGCACGGTTGGAATATTAGAATGTATGAATAACATACGGTACGATTATTCTCAAATGGATTCTGTAATAAACATTTTACTTGTCCACTATTAGGAATATTACGTAGTAAAAATACTTTTATTTTATTCTATGTTCCATTCTATGAAAAATGAAATAAATCCGGGAATAAAGCTACACCCCCAAAATAAATGCATTAATATTTTAATGTTTGCAGACTATCAAATGATTATACAAAAAACAGAAAATGATCTGCAAAAATCTATACTCCGCTTAAAACAGATATGTGAGCACTATGATTTTAAAATATCAGTTAAGAAGACGACAGTTATGGCTTTTAAAGGGAAATACCCTATACGCTCCAAAATTGTTATAAACGAGCAGATAATAGAACAGTTGTCACATTTTCATTTCTTGGGCTGCGACATCAGCTATGAAAGGGAAAATGATATGCAAAATAAGCTAAATAAATATCAAATGATGTGTGGAACTATTCATAGATCTTTAAGAAATAAAATGATGAAAGAAACTAGAATGAAATTTTATAAGGTAATGGCAGCACCAATGCTAACATACGGAAGCGAATCATGGAGTCTAACAGCAAAAGAGCAGTAACGAATACAAACAGCAGAGATGAAATTCCTCAGGAGGATGGAAGGTGGCTCGATTTTAGATCAAATAAGAAATGAGGAGATTATATGTATCTAAACATATTTTCCATGAATGACCGTGTTAAAGAAAATAAACAACGCTGGATTCAACATATACATAGAATGGATAATACAAGAATAACAAAATCAGTATTATCTTATACACCTTTAGGAAGAAGAGAAATAGGACGTCCAAGGAAAAGATGGTTGGAGTGAAGACGGAATAGGCTATTAGCCTAATCCTTAATAGTGAAGAAGAAGATTTCATTCTATTGCTACATGTTTTTACAAAGACGTTTTTCAAACAATAAAAAGATGCTTATATAGTTATAGTCTCCTATTAAGATTTCCAACACCTTTTTCAAAGAAAATTCCTCTTTCGAGGAACATTTGTCACTTTCAATTAATTGAATCACAAGAACTTATTTGCATTACCACATTTAATTGCAAACTGGAAAAGTTTGCGACTGAAAGAAGTCTAAATGATCCTTGTTAAAGCTTCTTAGGATGTATATTACTACAGTCCTTTTCAGGTTAAAGTAATTCTGACAATCGCATCACATCACGAAAGATCTGAAATCGTGTGCATTGAGTTGACATTTCTCAAATAAACCTAATTGATAAAAGAGGTTAAGTCAAAGAGATAAAATGATATTCTCTCACTTGGTCCTAAGAACTTCTCTAAGTACTGTACAATTCATTTGAAAGAATTTCGGCTCTTCCAAGTGCTCAGGAGTGATTATGCCCTCAAAAACAATAATGTCCGCCGACGTCCGCCACAATAGCGCTTGTGATTTGAGAAGAGAAAGTGAAAAGTCTCAATAGACGAGAGTTACAGATACATTGGCATCGATTTCCCGTCGTTCGCTTCTTTTTTTAAATTTTATTTCTTCTTGTTCGGCATTTCTGCCTTTCAAGGGTGTTGACATAAGATTTCAATAACATTGTAGGATGAACCATCCTCAGGTCTAAGTGTCAATACACTTCCGATATAGGTATTTGACAGGAAACATGAGCTTGGCAAGTAATAGTTCTGTTGTGTGTGTGTGTGTGTGTGTTTGTATGTGTGACAGAGAGAGAGAGAGAGAGAGAGAGAGAGAGAGAGAGAGAGAGGGGATATATTTTCAGACGGTTAAGGAGACTTGAAACTGTCTTTAGTTAGCATGGTTGCCCATCTAGGGATTCGGAGTGGTTGTCTTACCTAGATGGTAAGTTGCTGTATCTGGGGATTCTGGTAGTATATCATAGAATTTGTTTAAATTTTGAGAATATAATCTTGAATATGTTCTAATTTTAATTATCTGTGTAGTTGTTCATTACTTACGAACAACGGATATTTGGCAAGTTTTCTGAGGCACTTACTTTGTATAATTTGGAGTTTATTTATGTGGCTATGGGGCTGCTTTTATCCAAACAGGGCTCGCGTAGGTTAGCGAGGACCTTATTAATGATTTGTCGATTATTTTACTTTGTTATTATTATTATTATTATTATTATTATTATTATTATTATTATTATTATTATTATTATCGCTTCTTCTGAAAGCAAATGAAAGTATTTCTCATGAAGAATAATAATTTAATGACAAGACTTCCGTCTTACAGTTTCACAACTTACAACCACTTCTTGAAACAGAAGGTATCACTGCAAATGCCCTTAGCAAATTATTAATACATTTGCGCAAAACTCACAATCTGTGGAACCGATCTCACGAAGCATTCTGCTTGATTATACAGAATCTTCTAACATGATATCATTTCGCTAGGTGAAGACAAATGACAATAATAACCCGCTTCGATTCAGAATTCCCTCTAACTGCCAAGAGTTTTGTTGGAAAGACACACCAATACAACAAAATAAATCAATACATAAAACCACTTACAATAAACTATAGGTATCTATAAGATATCAGGTTTCTATAGTAGAAATAAACAATATATTTTTAATCTGGTACAGTTCTGCGCATTATATCAACATTTACATGCTTACATGCGCTATATGCAACATTTACAATTAGACCACTTTAAAAACAATATGTCTGACAGAATTAGGTGTCTTTACTTTTGCCTCTGATCTTTTTGATTGGGGATGTTTTGTTACACCGTCTACATTTAAAATCTGTTGTTCCTTGCCCTTAACATCATATTCTACCGCCAATTTAACATCATTAAATATTTTATCCAAAACAGTAAACTTCTCTTCCACAGTATCTTCTAGATAATAAAATCTTCCAGACAAATTTTGAATCATTCGCAATATCTTTTCAATTTCTACATTATTAATCTCTATTAAGGACCCCTTTTAAACAATTTAATACTTTTCCTAGTACGTTTCCTAGTGCGTAATTACTGCAATTAAACTGCGGTATATTACATCGGAGTTCTTCGTTTCCCCTGTCTTGCATTCCACCATCTTCACAATCATCGTATATCACCACTATTTCTCTTGACTACTGCTTCAATATTCTCTCATGGACATTTTTTATTCTGTGTATTATTAAAAATGATATTAATAAATATTATCCGTTACGATTTTAATGTCGAAAGTAATTAAGTAGTCGAAAGTAAGACGAAGAAGAAGAAGAAGAAGAAGAAGAAAGAGAAGAAGAGTGCAACCCGCAAAGCACGAAGGTGCGGCTGGGCGGAGCGCATGGAAGTAGTTATAGTGGTGATGGTTGTAATAGTTTTAGTGGTAGTAGCTGCACTTTATTGATTGATTAATGATTCCAGGCGCATCTGCTAAGGTCGTTAGTCCCGTAAGTGTAATTCATGTTTTTAACGCGGGCGTTTGTGGTGATCTTACCTCGCTGGATGGTGAGATCCGGCGCCGTCCTATGTCGGCTTGGAGCGATTTTCCTCAGCCTAGTATCTCCCACCAGTACGACACCACCCCAGCCACATCAAGCTCTAAGATCCCGCCAAGTGTGGTGTGAAATTAAGAGTGTGTAAGTAAGAGGTGAGAATACGACAAGGAAGAGGAAGGGAGGATTGCGGGCGGTCCGTGACCCGTTTTTTAGAGTTCTTCTAGAATTCTCCTCCAAACAGCATATGAATTCACCTTAGCAACGTAGCTAGTGTCGAAAATCCTGCCACCGTCCGGACTAGACCCCATTGACTTCTCGATCAGAGGCACTGCAGTGACATCAGTTGATTCCCTAAGCCACCTTTACCGGTGTAGCAGCAGCAGCAGCAGCAGCAGCAGCAGCAGCAGCAGCAGCAGCAGCAGCAGCAGCAGCAGCAGCAGCAGCAGCAGCAGCAGCAGCAGCAGCAGCAACAGCAGCAGCAGCAGCAGCAGCAGCAGCAGCAGCAGTAGCAGCAGCAGCAGCAGTAGCAGCAGCAGCAGCAGCAGCAGTAGCAGCAGCAGCAGCAGTAGCAGCAGCAGCAGCAGCAGCAGCAGCAGCAGCAGCAGCAGCAGCAGCAGCAGCAGGAGCAGCAGCAGGAGCAGCAGCAGGAGCAGCAGCAGGAGCAGCAGCAGGAGCAGCAGCAGGAGCAGCAGCAGGAGCAGCAGCAGGAGCAGCAGCAGGAGCAGCAGCAGGAGCAGCAGCAGGAGCAGCAGCAGCAGCAGCAGCAGCAGCAGCAGCAGCAGCAGCAGCAGCAGCAGCAGCAGCAGCAGCAGCAGCAGCAGCAGCAGCAGCAGCAGCAGCAGCAGCAGCAGCAGCAGCAGCAGCAGCAGCAGCAGCAGCAGTAGCAGCAGCAGTAGCAGTAGCAGTAGCAGTAGCAGTAGCAGTAGGAGTAGCAGTAGGAGTAGCAGTAGGAGTAGCAGTAGCAGTAGCAGTAGCAGTAGCAGTAGCAGTAGCAGTAGCAGTAGCAGTAGCAGTAGCAGTAGCAGTAGCAGTAGCAGTAGCAGTAGCAGTAGCAGTAGCAGTAGCAGCAGCAGCAGCAGCAGCAGCAGCAGCAGCAGCAGCAGCAGCAGCAGCAGCAGCAGCAGCAGCAGCAGCAGCAGCAGCAGCAGTAGCAGTAGTAGTAGTAGTAGTAGTAGTAGTAGTAGTAGTAGTAGTAGTAGTAGTAGTAGTAGTAGTAGTAGTAGTAGTAGTAGTAGTAGTAATACTAGAAGCGGTGGTAGTAGTTGTAGCAGAAGTGATAGAAGAGGACGCAGTTGCAGTAGCAGTAGTGAGGGAATCTGCTACCACTTCTCGAGCCACGCCCACTCGGCGCGGTGGCCACTCTGCCCTTCGCGTGCCGCAGTTTCCGCTGCGCTGCTTCACGCAACCGCCCCTCGTCGCCTCTCCCCGCCACCGCGTTCATCCTCCGCCCCACACGTAACGCTCGCATCCCGCGCACTCCCCGCACCACCCGACCTCACCTCCCCGCGTCACACTTCCCACCTCGTGCCTCTCCCCCCATTTCCTCTGGCGATAGCCGCTCCGTCCCCTTTGCGCGTACCCACGCTCTCCGTTCCATCCCACGCCATCCCGCCCCGCTCCTACCCACCCGCCGCGCCCCTCTTCCCCGCCCCGCGCCGACCAGCCGAGTCCCGCGCCGCCCCCGTGCGCGTCGTGTTACTTTCAAGTCGCCGCCTTCATTGGGTCGACCTTTCGGCGCTCGACGATCTCCCCCACCCCACCCCTTCCCTCGCGCCTCGTACACTCATTGCCGCCCGCCAGAGTAAACATGCTTTCGTGTAAACATTCCAATTTTTCCCCCTCGGGCTGCATGAAGCTAACATTTAGGTCATCCCTGTAAGAACTCATTACCGCCTTCTGGGTAAAACATTCCGCAGAATGAATTGCAGAAACTATTTCATTGACGGAAATGTTGCTGAATCGTGTAAGCGAATGATGCAATGTGCAAGGTCTTTCTTATCAGCCCAGTTTAGGGACCGACCCCAACTCTTACTTCACACATTCCTCCGAGATCTCTTCAATAGGAGACACGCACACAACAACAAAAAATGAATCGTTAAAAAAAACTTTCTTGCCGGTCTGAACACATTTGCTTGTATATTAACAAAGTTTAAATGAGCTTTCGTGTAAAATTTCTCTAATGTGTTAATAGTCGGTCCCCGATCATCTCGATCTGTTCAATGCTTACTGCCAGCACGTGATAGGAAATACATAGTGTTTTTAAACTTCGAGACGAAGACTCATCAACAAGAAAGGTAACATGTTTTTCAGTATCGGCAGCGGTAGCAGTAAAAGTAGTAGTAATAAAAGTATTTATCACTATCATACGGATGGTACGGATACTCGTAATAGTGATGGCCTTAATATTGTAATAGTTGTAGTAGTAGCAGCAGCAAACAGAAGTGTTAGTGGAAGCATCATGTAATAATAATAATAATAATAATAATAATAATAATAATAATAATAATAATAATAATAATAAGAAGAAGAAGAAGAAGAAGAAGAAGAAGAAGAAGGAGAAAAGAAAGCTGGCCCCGTGACGCAGATGGTTGCGGCAGCTGACGTCTCCGCCGAGAAGGTTGCAGGTTCGAGTCCTGCGTAGGCACAGTTGTATTTGTGTATGTCACTTCACCCCTTATCATCATCCTATCACTTCATAATTCACACTTCAAGGTGTAACAACCTTGTCGTCCCGAGGGATACAGCTGAAAAGCTGATCCTAAAAATTCATGTAGCGTGGTTAGAAAAGGGCGATTTGCCATTAATAATATTAATGACAAATAGCAATAATAATAATAATAATAATAATAATAATAAAAGAAGAAAAGTAATAGCAATGCAAAACATTAGTAATATATAATGATCCATTTTTATTTGGAACTTATTCCAACTCCCCTTTGCAATCTAATTTATTTTCTTAAAATTCGTAAAATCATGAAATATTTTTCTTTAATCCACAAAAGAAATAACTTGTCATAATCCGTGACATCTGAGTATGTTTGAAACAAATTAGAATTCAGTTTCTGGACTTAAAATACTAAAATTAATAATTAGATTTGGAAAATTGTTTCTTTATTAGTAAAAAAATCTTCATAAGTAGTTACTGCTAAGGACCACATATATTTCAAATACCATTTTGAGCAAATAAATTGAAATAAGTGGAAGATTCAGAGGGAAAGTTTCCACATTTTAATTTTCTTCTCTAAGATCTACTACAGTTTTTATTGCTTTCTGAGTAAATAAATCAAATTAAATTAAATCAAACTTTTGCAATTTTCAAAAAAAACAAACTTTTTTTTGACTGAATAAATAAAATGAAATCCATTAATGGTGTTAAAAAGACGGTTAACACTGGTACAGGTACAGGAGAGAAAGTACTTGCAATTTTGTACCCGTAAATTGATTTGTGTCTATGATGGATAGATGTGTAACACATACTTCTGTCACAATAAAAGCTTTTGATAAAAACATCAAGAGTAAGATATATTTGTGCCGTTTCGGGGATCATTAAGATAATTAAATTTTGAGGGGTACTTTACACGAAGCCCCTACGACATTTTCAACATTTTCAGGAAAATGGCTGAAATTTTTTCTTGAATTTTTGTACACATATAGATGAAAGTGCATTTATAATTTGATCTAGTTTCGATCTTCATTAAAATTTCTGACATTTAGAAAATTGCAAAAAATCTTTACATTTAAAGCACTAATGGTTTTCATTTAGAAAGAACTAAATTTCGTGATTATTTACTTTAAATGAAAGGTGGTGGGCCCCAGGTGTTTCATCACTTACTATTATTGAGAGATTTTATGGTATAAATACTGAATGCTAATAAAATTATTAAATTAATATATTTACTTATTTTTCATTATTTGTTATATAATTGTTTTTATTTTTGTTGTATTATTTGTTACATTATTGCATATTATGTTATATAATTACATTATATCATTACATATTATGTTATATTATTTGTTATAATATTTATTTGTGTGATATGTAATCGATCTATTGAAAGCATTCGATATTTTCTCTTCAAGAAAACATGTGAGTACAAGGTTATTGTTAGAGAAGAAAATATAGGAAGTTTTCTTATGTTAGAAGAGTGTTTTTAAATTCAGATATTTGTGATTTATGTTTATACAATGTGCAGCAATCGTTTGACACATATGTTCTTTAAAAATTCAGTGATTTTTACTTACCATTGGTACACTCACTACGTGCTAATCACACATACTCCTCAACCCATGACTGCAAGGCTGAGACACCGCTGGTAGGCTTTAGCTCGTAAAGAGCTGTCGTGCCAAAAAGTACATACATGCTATATACAATGAGGCACTAAGTTAATAAGTTCAGGGGGAGAGTATCATATCTTAGCTATAATTCCCTATATCATACATGAACAGAATTCGGTAAATATAAATCATATCCATTACATTTTCAGAAAGATGTTCAACTGTGTTCGTAATGAACATTGATTGTATTCTTCTATAATCTCTAAACCTCCCTCATTCCATTAGTCGTCGAGGCTTAAATTGAACGACATGAAACAATGTCCACTTTCCGTGTAGTTAATATGTAGAAATTTTCTAACTTTTCGACAGCCACATCCTACACATATGTTTTGCGTGCTGCTCGCAATTTAAGCTATTTTACAACCATATTGATTTTTGTCGCTTGGATGCTTTCTGCATAACTTCATTCAATTGTAGTTCTTTATATAATGTCATGCAGTTTTCTTAATCTGAATAATTGTCTAGTGATAACATTAGAGGAGGAAATGTTTCGTTATGCAGCGCATTCCCCTCTAGTTTGAGTTAGGAGACATTTCTTTAATCGTTCTAGGAACGAAATGCGCAACTGACATTTTATTGAGGAAACTATGAAACTTCATGGAATCAGTTAGGACTTTGTATTAACAGTTTGAAAACATGAAAAGCTGGGAATAAACATCCATCGTCAATTTTATTGAGAGATGTTTTTCTTTGACTCTTGTACTTCAAAAAACAGTTCCTGGAAATATTTCTAATAAATGATGATTTTGATCTCTTCTTCAACGTGCTTTAAGTCCCATTTCTTGTTCCTTTCCTTGGCGTTTGGCGTTTTTTCAGTTTTTTGTATTAACGATGTAATTCTCTTGTTACTTTCTCGTATACACACTACATATACACAGATAATACATGTAGTGTAGAGAAATTTATGTAATGCTGCCGAAAATCGAATTCGAGATTCCAGTGGAAATATACATTTTGGAGTACCGAAAACTGTGTTGACTTTTTTTCAAAACGTCAGCCCATCGGTGAGCAACAATATCGCCTAAACTATTCGTAGTTTTTTTTCCAAAATGGATATTCATCAGTATATGTATTTCATCTCAAATCTCTGCAATTTAAAAAAATACTTCTTTTAATTTTGGGGGTGCTTTGAATTAACTCCTGGAACATTTTCCAAATTTTCTCAAAAATGGCTCTAATTTTTTTCTTTAAATTTCTTGTAAGAACACACCGGGAGCGGTAGCTCAGTGCATCAACTGATGTCACTGCAGCGCCTCTGACCGGGAGATCCTACGTTCGAGTCCTGATGGCGGCAGGATTTTCGACACTAGTTTTTCAGCTAGGTCGAATTCAGTCGCTGTCTGGAGGAGAATTCTAGCGGCCGGCTGCTCTGATCGGTAGTTTTCCGTGGTTTCTCCGATCAACACCAGGCGAATGCCGGAGCAGTACCCTACCAAACGGGCCACGGACCACGCGCGATCTGTCCTTCCTCTTCCTTGTCCTATCCTCTCCCCTTACACACACACTTACATTAACATGCACTACACTACCACATTTTCCGGGAGGCCGGTCGGGAGCTTAGAGCTTGTCCCGGCTGGGGCGGTGCCCCGCTGGTGGGAGAATCCTGGTTAGGGGGAAACCCCACTAGCCGACGGTAGGTCGGCGCCGGATCACGACATCCAGCGGGGAAAGATCACTGCGGATCTCTTGAGAAAAAACATGCACTACACTAACGGGACTAATGACCAAAACAGTTGGCGTGCCCGGAAACACGAAAAAATCAAATCAAATCTTGTAAGAACATAGTGAAATACACTTCTAAAGGTGACATAGGGCCGTTTTTCACTGCTAACTCTGAATTTTCAAAAATTTTAAAAGCTTGAAAATTTTTCGGCGTCTTCCTACTACAAAATTTAAGATAGAGATGTTTCCTTTAAATTAAATTTGTTCTCCAGAATTATTTATTTCATTAAGATCCGGTCCATTTTTTAAACATTTTAGTAGTTGTGTAGATTATGTGAAATATGTGCATTATTAAAACATATTCAAAAAAATAATTTCTCAAAACCAACTACACATTTTTTCTTGACACTTTTAAGAAGGATAGAGCTAAATGTACTGCATAAGATGTCATATATGCCATTTTGCTGTATTCTTTTGTTTTTTCAAAGATTACAAAAATGTATTTTTTTACTTGTCTCTCACGTCATTAATATTAACTATGATTTGTTTACAATATTGCATTGATAAGTACATGTTATTTAAATTATGTCTAATAAAGGTTCTCAAAAACTCATACCTTTTCTGTGAAAATGAGCTCAAATTTTGGCATTTTGAGAAATGGTCAAACACCATTTTCTGAAAAAGTCTCCAAATTTTTTCTTCATACTACCCGAACAGATAGAGTTCATTGCACTGTTTAAGATGACATAAAATTAATTTTTCTGTATTATTTGGTTTTTCAAAATTTACAGAAATGTATTTTTTTAAATATCTCTCTTGCCTTTAAAATACACATCTCCAGCAATTTGTATGCATTACTGCGTTTAAAAGTTCTTCAAATGACTTCCAATAAAGTTTTTCGAAAACACAAATTTTTCAACGAGAATTTCCTTTTAAGACGAGGTTTTACTCTTCTTTAGCATTTTTAAAGTAATAATGCGGTTCTACAATTAAGAAATTGAAAAATTGAGAATATTTTAAACAAATATTCTTTGGGTGGCGATAGATGGCAGCTGGCAAGAGGATGAAGCATAACCGAAAAGCTAGCCCAGACCAAATAAATTAGAAAAATAGGTAGTAAAAGAAAGTCAGTGCCATTCTGAAGCACCCCTAGTGTGGAATATGTGAAGACATAACTCTACTTGCTAAAACGAAAATATTCTCTGTGAATATCGAGTGATAAGTCGTCCTACGAGTATGTTAGAATTTCATTGAAATAAACTTCGTGTATGCCTAATCAACCTACACAAACGTCCTTGTTGTAAATGTAATGTAAATGATATTATTTATAGAAAGTGAAAACATTGTAAATAATTGTACAGTATATTTAGGGAAATTTAATTTACTTTCTGTTTGCGTAAAACATACAAATGGTAGCCACAGCTGTGTACAGGAGAAACAATGGTCAGCAGTATATCATGTATTGAAGGTAAAACAAGCATAATAATCCATTGCAAGTAACCAGAATAGTAACAGTCTAGCGAGTTACCTTATTCCTTAATAATGCAAGATTTTATAAAAAAAGAAAATTATTCATTTCTGTGAAAAAAGTGGTTATCGCTATTGGTAGTTGTAAGTTAGGTATGTATTGTTTCTTTTACTGAAATGCTGTGATGTGTTGCACTAATTTGGAGCTAGTGGTATTATTTAGACAGTTTCATATTCTCTAATCCTCAAGCCCAATCCCTGAGAAAAAATTAAATTTTTCACAAATATTATCGCTGGATGAGGACTAGCAACCAGGAACAAGCTGTACTTCAAAACCACACCATTCATCTAAGCCCCGTAAAGAACAGGTATCACCGTCCAAGTGATTCCTATTCGCCTCTTCTTCCCGAAGCCGGGACAGATTATTCCTAAGAGTCGAGGAAGTGGAAGAGAAAGGAGGTCTCAATAATGTCCGAAACGTTGGTTACCAAGCCTCGGACGTGGGATTTTCCGGATTCCATTAACTAGGAAAGCGGATACGAAGTTGCATGCATCCCTATGAAACAGGCTATTTTCACCAAACATATTCAAAACATTCACAGCAATCTCTTTTGTGACAAGATGTTGCTTCTGACTAATTTTATCACCAGAGTAAAAGTGAATATTGTTGCAAGTAAATCTGCCAATCCTGATGGTGCAGGGTCTTGGACCTACGTCCACGTACTCGAGAAGAGTTCGAATCCTGCGTAAAGCTTAAGTGTTTTCACCATATTGCGGCATAGTTGGGTTTCTCGCACCATCTTATCCAAATATAATTCTACCAGAAACGTTGGTCTTTCGTGCTCACTCTATAATCCTTCATGAAGTAGAAGGATACGGCAGACTTTCATTTTTATATGTCCAAGAAAGGAAAGGGCATGTAAAGAGCTAAAGATGAAAACTTTCCTCCTCCAGTACCCTCGGTGATGTTGTAACGTTGCCATCGTTATCGTCAAGATCACGATTACATTCTGTGAAAAAACTTCTCTTAGCAGGCAGTGGGGTTGCTGCTCGCGAACATCCGACCATACCCAGCCAACATCTCGCACGAATTCTTACGGATAACTTTACGAATTAAACTACTTTCTTGCAGCTCCAACACGTCAACAAATAATTTCTATCCCTTCGGATCACAGTAGACGCACCTGGGGATTGGCATCTAATACCGAAGTTCAGCAGACATGATTTGTCCCATGGGTCCTGATGGATAGTTTTTCTGAGTTGCCAACGATACGTTTGTGTACTTTTGAAACTAATGTTTGAACATATGAGGTTTGTGCTAGGGAGAGGGGAGTCAGAATGTTGGAAAGTCAGAATGTCAGTACGGTACCGAGTTATTGCGCATATTTGTTTGCGTTTGTGTGAAATTTTTCGAATCGCTCTCGTAGTTTTGCAAGATCGTTTGCGGAACTAGTCAAGCCAACTTTCCTCTGACAATGTCACTTACATTCTAGCTAATTTAATAAATAATTAATATTTAATGACCATTGAAAATGATAATTTTAAGCCATACAATTGATGTGTACTGCTAATTATTTTATTTTATACTTTTAAGGATATTTTAGCCGACCTGGAAGGCCGAGGTGGCTAAGAGCGAGTACCGACTCAGCGCTTCGGTCCGAAGGGTCGCGGGTTCGAGTCCCGCCTTGGGCATGGCTGTTTGTCCCTTGACTTTGTGTGTGTGTTGTCGCGGAGGGCCTCGCGTTCTGCTGACCCCAGATCAGAGGAGCCCGCAAGTGTTTGTCTAGTGTATGGTCGAATATGCGTCCCTTCGGGACGTAAAGGGCAACCGGCTGTCGGCTGGATAAAAGCCCCAGGGAAAAAAGGATATTTTAAGGGTTTATACTATTTTTTAGATAGATAATTGCTCTTAATAATATATATTCCTATTTCAACACAAATTACATTTCTTATTTAATGACAGTTAATACGAAATTAATCCACAGACACAAAAGTTGTACTTAAGAGTATTTTTTATTTTTTTATTTGGTGGTCATTAAAGCCCGTTTCCTTACATAAGTACCTTTCAAACCGTTTTGAGTAATACAGAATAATGTACTTTTATTTCCTCCAAACAACACGACATTCCTCGAAGATTGCAATCGAAATTTAATTACCGCCAGTTACGAATATATAAATAATATAGCAATTCCAATATACATATCATTTTTTCACAATTAAATGTCACTCTCTCAAAGGTTGATTCATTGATACTTATCAATGAATCTCGGCAATGAATCTCGGGCGCGTCAACAATTAAGGTCATCAGTCCCGGAAGTGTCGTGCATGTTTTATCGCGGGAAGTAGCAGTGACTTTCCCCCGCTGGGTGGCGAGATCCAACATCGACCTACCCATAGGCTTGTGGGTTTTTCCTCAACCGGGTATCTCCCACCAGCAGGGCACCGCCTCAGCCAGGACAAGTTCTAAGCTCCCGATGGGTCTCCCGGCATGTGTGATAGTGTAGTGTGTGTAAGTGTGGATATAAGAGGGAAGGATATGACAAGAAAGAGAAAGGAAAGATCATGCGCGGTCAGTGGTCCGTTTGTTGAGGTACTGCTCCGGCGTTCACCTGGCGTCGATCGGAGAAACCACGAAAAACTGGAACACGGAAACACGGAAACGGATCAGAGCAGCCGGCCGCTAGAATTCTCCTCCAGACAGCGGCTGAATTCGACGTAGCTATCTAGCTAGTGTCGAAAATCCAGCCACCGTTCCTACCCTAGGACCCCTCGGTCAGAGGCACTGCAGTGACATCATTTAATGCCCTGAGCCGCCTAAGTCGGTTTCTCTTAATGTATATAGATTATCTCATGCATAAAATATTATGTATGAAATAATACACTTCTATCAGCAACAGTTTTAATTATAAATATAGAAACATTATTTTTAAAATCTCCACGAACACACATTTTCACATTAATACAGAATTGTATTTTTCATTTTCTACCTTGAGATGTGCGTATTTTCGTGTTGTTTTTTAAATCCTTTTGCTTAATTTGGTTTTAGTGGCGAACAATATTGCGCTGTGATGGTATTTTCAGTGCGTAATAATCCTCTCGGTTTGCAATAACTACCCTAGGCCACGCGTATCAAAGGAGTTCGTCGAAAGCGTGACGGACGAGTAACGTACCCGCCGCGCCGCGCCGTCCTCATTCCGTTTATTTGAGCGCACCATGCTGCGCAGATTGGTTCACTCGGGCGGCAGCAGTCAGGGTCTCCGAGAGGCCTCGAGGACCTCAACTGTTTCGGGGAAGGCGAAAGAACTGGGCAATTCTTGACCCTCTCCTGCAAGTTGAACCGTGCTCTTCCTCTTGGTTTTACCAATTTCTACATATAGCAAAACTTGCACAACTGATCCCCTTGTGTTTTCATAAACTACTATTGGCCTACAGCACCAAAACTGCTGCTGAACAAAACCACCGAAAATGGTTTTCCAAAAATGTAGCACTCACCTTGCTCAAGAATTACAAATAAAATACTTTCGTTGAACTCTGTAGTAAATTAATTTTTTTTTACAAAAACAGTCTTCGTGAATAGATGCAATAGCTTGAATAGCAGTAGCATAGTGTAATACATGTACAGTAAAACAGTTCTATACATATCAAAAATGTTGAAAAGTGTCTGTTCCATAACATAACGTGACGTCTGCAGAGTCGTAAGCAGTGATACACGACTAGTATGAGAGCTCAAAATTTTTGAGAAACGAACTAGAAAATGATCATTAAAAACAATGTCAGTATTACAAGTGTTTTGGAGTTAATCTTGCAGGTTCGGAAATCATGGTGGGGATGGTGGGGATGGTGGGGATGGTGGGGATGGTGGGGATGGTGGGGATGGTGGGGATGGTGGGGATGATGGTGTAGAGATGAGTGTATGTTGTGGGAAGTTTCTAGATATCATGTGGGATAGTATACGACTGCAGATGATTCTAAATTTAAAAGTAGTAAAGGTATGTTCTTCAAATTAGGGAAATTATTATTATCCCCTGTGTGGTGTCGGGGGTTTTAGTAGAATAGCACCATGGGATCTCCCCCTATCGTAAAAGGTGATTAATCGGATTATTATTATTATTATTATTATTATTATTATTATTATTATTATTATTATTACCTTTATTTTCTCCTCTTTTAGTACATTCAGATTGTTAATTGCATAGATTGACAAAATAAAAGCCCAATCACAATAAAATAATAATTCTCCACAATAAAATAATAATAATCCATCCTCGCAGACATGAAACTTATTTTCCAGAAATTTGCCGACTCCTTAGGTTCCAACCCAGTTGACTAACCTGTACCATCTTGAGAGGTCTTTATTCTAGAATTACTTTCTACTACCCCTATCAGGACCCCATCTCTCATCAGATTGTCCCGCCGAAGAGGCAGGATACCACAACCTTGGGACGCATTCGACTTAACAGGGCTCCTTGCGTGAAAGTTGAATGGAGTTGGGTGTGAGAGGTTCTTAAATGTCTTATGACACTTCACATCCGTTGAACCCCTTATTATTATTATTATTATTATTATTATTATTATTATTATTATTATTATTATTATTATTATTATTATTATTATTATTATTATTATTATTAAATTTCAATATGTAATAATTAGTTCAATAAATATGCTACATTGTTTTCATAATTGTCAAAAATAAGATATTGCTCATGATGTTTTCTTTCTATTAATTTCGCTAGATTCGTGAATAATAATAATAATAATAATAATAATAATAATAATAATAATAATAATAATAATAATTATTATTATTATTATTATTATTATTATTATTATTGCCCTGGTTTAGATTGATTTATTGATTGATTAGTGCTCCTGGGTGCGTCAAATATTAACGTCAATTGTCCCGAAAGTGTAGTGTGTTTGTCTATCGCGGGCGGTGGCGGTGATCTTCACCCACTGGATGGCAAGACCGACCCCTACACGTCGGCTTGCGGACTTTTTCCTAGTCAGGTATCTCCCACCAGCGGATCACTGCCCCAGTAGGGACAAGCTCTAAGCTCCCGGTTGGTTTCCTGACACGTGTAGTATAGTTCATTGTATGTCAGTAAGCTGAGGATAGGACAAGGAATAGGAAGGTAAGATAGCGCGTGGTCCGTGGGCCGATGGGTACTGCTCCGGTATTCGCCTGGTGTTGATCGGAAAAAACACCGATAAGAGCATCCAGACATGAGAATCCTCGAGACAACGGCTGAATTCAATCTAGCTATGTACCTAGAGTCGAAAATCCTGACACCGTTAGGACTCGAACCCTTGGACCTCCAGGTCAGAGGCACTGTATTGACGTCAGTTGATTCCCTTAGCCACCTAAACTGGTCCTTGGTTTAAGGTACTACGCCGTAATCCACCTGGAATTGAAAAGAGGAAACCAAGGAATCGACCTTTATAGCCGCTCGCTCACTAGATCTCATATACATTGTATTAGACTCCAACCCAGCTATTTATTTGGCGTCAAAACGCCCACTAAAAACCTCCCTATCTGTGAAGTTGTAGTTGCAGTTTCGCAACATCATTCATCCTCGCAGATTTGAAATTTGTTCCACGAAGTTGTTCGCAGCTACCTTCCCCGTGCATTGAGCATCCCTCGTCAGCCGCAACGTTCGCGGCTGACGGCGCAATATGTTCGCGGGAATCACACAAAGCGGTCGCGTCGCGTCACAGCGCGGGAGCAGTTCCGAGAAGTGCCCGGGGCGACTGGCGCCCCACAATTACACAGCAGCCACACCCTCAGCGTTCAATACCAGTGCAACCGAAGAAGAAAAACACGCCAAGTATTTGCCTTTATGCACGTATATAGCAGGCGCGGAATAACAGTTGATAGTTATTTGTGAGTAGGACCGAATATTATCCTGCTATTATGTTCTTAAGGTAATAATTCAATCATATTATTAGAGTTCCGAAAAATTCAGAAAAAGTTAAAAATATTTTAGGCGCCAGTCGATGGCAGCTGAGAACAGAGTGGAGAGTCTGTATCATTGTGTATATTGCATTCGGTTTCGCTACACTCTCAACACACAAACACACAGACACACATACACACACTCAACTCTCTCACACACACATTCAACTCCCATCCACCCAACCCCAAACTCAACTCCCACACACACACTCAACTCCCCCCCACACACTCAACTCACACACACACACACACACACACACACTCTCAACTTCCACACACACACACTCAACTCTTACACACACTCAATTCCCACACACTCAACTCCTATCACCCAACCACTCACTCAACTCCCACACACTCACAACTCCCACACACACACTCAACTCACACACACACTACACTCACACACACTCAACTCACACACCCAACTCACACACACAAAACGTACACAAACACTCCCTCAACTCCCACACACACTCAACTCCCACACACACACTCAACTCCCACACACACACTCAACTCCCACACACACACTCAACTCTCACACACTCACTCATTCAATTCTCCCCCCACACACACACACTTAACTCCCACATAACATACACACAACTCCGACACACACACTCAACTCCCACACACACCCACACTCAACTTCCCCCACACATTCAACTCCCATCCACCCAACCACACACTCAAGTCCCCCCACACACACAACTCTCACATACGCACACACTCAACTCCCCACACACACTCAACTCCCAGACACACACCTTCAACTCCCAGACACACACTCAACTCTCTCTCACACACACACACAAACTCCCCACACACACACTCAACTCCACACACACACACTCAACTCCACACACACACACTCAACTCCCTCACACGCACTCAACTCCCTCATATACACTCAACTTCCTCATACACACTCAACGCCATCATATACCCAATACCCCTCTCACACACTCAACTCCTTCACTCACACTCAACTCTCTCACACTCTCAACTCCCTCACACCCTCAATTCCGTCATATACCCAATACCCTCACACACTCAGTTCCCTCACACGCTCAATTCCTTCATACGCTCAATTCCCTTACATGCTCAAATCCCTCACATGCTCAATTCCCTCTCACGCTCAATTTCTTCGCACGATCAATTCCCTCACGCACTCAATTCCTCACACCCAATTCTCTCTCACGGTCTACTCCTCCACACATTCAACTCTTTCGCATATTCACTCTCTCACTCTCAACTCCCTCATCCATTCAAGTCCCCCACCCACTAAACTCTCTAATACAATCCATATACCATATACATTCCGATGCACGTTATTTATTAAACTCCCTCATATACAAAACATATACATTGAATTTAAAGAAGCTGATTACTCAAAGACTTCTCCCATCCACCGATTTACAACTAATATTACATTACAGACTTGCGCAAAAACATTTTTATGGCTTTTCAAATCTCATTTAGTTAACAAGAGGCTTCATTCTTGCTGCTCATATTGAGTGCTGATTACTAATCAGCGTGGCATGACCTTGCAAAGCGTTGTGTGCCGTCCGGCCCTTCCGCATTGCTGCTCCATGCACACGCACACACACACACACATACACACACACACAGTGTCGGGGAAGAGTAATAATGGACAGAAAATGCCACCCGGATCCGTGAATGGGCGCGGGCGGACGTGGGCGTGGGAGGGCTGATGCTGCTCGCGAGAAACAGGCGTGGTCACCGCCTCGCGCGCCAACGCCCACGTGACTTCGTGCACGTCCAGGCACGGAAGCGCGTTCATGGTGGAAAGATACGGGTGGACTACTCCGGCGCACCGAATTTTATTCGTTCTGCGCAGCACCACTTTGCGTCGCGGACCACGTGACCCCAAGACGTTTGAAAAGCCAGACCAGTCTCAGGCCGCTATATTGCATGGAGAGCAAAAAGTGCTGAGAAACATTTTGAAACTGGCATAAAGTGACAATTTTCAACGAAAACTAATACGATGACAGTCTAATTGAAATAAAAGTTGCAAGATGATTTTTGGTAACTGGCTGATTGAAATTTCCCGCTAATATTGTGACGCAAACTGGTGCCTGAAGTCCATTGACTGAAGTCAGATACGATGCGCCCCCTCTCCTCCACCCCCAGAGCGCATTGTCGCTGGGGTCGGCGAGGCACCTACCCGGCGCGGCGCTGCCCCATTCAAGTATGCTTTGACCATGTATTATTCCACATCAGAGCAAGTAAT